>CM050889.1:125222217-125551263 GCA_027725995.1 Rhynchospora tenuis
AAAAAGGAGAGAAGGATGTACTCTTCTTCAATAGCGTTCAAAAAGAAATAACTAACGGAAGGAGAAGTGTTTTTAGCATTTAACAGACGGCAAATTTAAAATTAACAGAGATGTGTAAAGACCCCAGCGCTCAAAACTTAAGCCTTTGGATCTGATCAGCGCACACATCTGGAAAAGATCGAACGGTGAAAAATTGAATAGGACAGTGTCTCAATCCTATCTATAGGACTTTAGCCTATAGATATATATAATAAAGGGAAATTCTAATGTGGACAGAAACAAATCAGACCGTCCATTTGTTATAAATCGGACGGCCTTGCAATCACGTAATAAATTTCGCACCTCCAATGTCTCTGTTAAATCTAACGGAGTATTTTTGGCGGAAGGGCAAAATAGTCCATTTACACTAATCGGTCTCTTCGTTTATTTCCGTAGTCTCTTCGTTTATTTTGTATAATCCTCTGCCGCCTCTACACTAATCGGTCTCTTTCCCCAGAGCTAGCAACGATCTGTGTTTGGATCGGCATCGAGCATAGATCTCTCGCCAGGCTGTCGACAATGGTTGTTCTAGAGCAACAACCCTTTGGAATAATTTTAGGGTTGATTCGAAATCTTCCACCTTGGATATAGAGTACGTTGTGCTCACAGGGAATCTCTTGAATAATTTTACTCAAATTATTTTTTCTAAAGTTGCAGGCCCTCATGTGCAACAGGTGTTTTCTACTTTTTTTATTATTTGAGGGTTTTCGATCTACTGTCTTCATAATCTCATTTTGTTTGTAAAATTGGCATGAGAACATCTACTTCAGATGCGATTTGGTAGCATAAAATTTGGGGTTAGATTGGGGTACTTGAGAGAACTGTGAATCGACAACGTCAAGGTCGAGCTATCCCAATTCAAAGGCATCGGCCCCAAAACAGTACGTGTTCAATCAAATTGTCTAAATGATGTACTTTCTAGTCTCGACATGGCAAAAGAAAAATCTTATGCAAAATTATATCATGTCTTGTGAGTTTTATCAAGAGAAAATTACAATTAGCTTGATCAACTCTTTTTAAGTATTACCCTATTTGTTATATTGGGTATTTTGTTTGTGGCAATAAATGTTAGTTGGAGTAATTTCTAACATAAGTTATTGCAGGTTGCCTGTGTGCTCATGTTCTACCTTCACAAAGATGATTTCCCAGTGGACACCCATGTAAGCACTACTATATTCTTTCCTCATTTTAACTGTTTAACAGAACTCCTATTAAGAATAATTAAGAGTAGCTGTATTCTACTTCAGGTTTTTCAGATAACAAAGGCTATTGGCTGGATACTAAGGACTGCAACCTGTATTCTACTTTTGATTTGAATTATCTTTTTGTTACACATGGAAAGCTAGTCGATCATGTAAACAGCATCAAGCACTGAAGAATTCCAGTGATTTATGCCCTTCTTGTTGGTTATGCTAATGTAAATAAGTAGGAGGTATGACTCCCTGTGTCCACCTTAAACCTTTTCTTTTTATGTACCTCATTGTAGATAAATTGCTCAATTATAAAAGTTGAAACTGCAATTGGATTTCTAGTTGATGGTAGGCACCAAGCACCAGTATTGAGTTTTGATAAGTCAATTGTCACCTAGACAGAGAAATTTAAAGCGTTTAAAACTCGCTCCAAAGAAAACTTGGGAGGGTTTTATCAGCGCATCTGCTGCTACCATATTCTCTGCCTTTCTGGTGAGAATTAGTTATTTTTGCTCAGTAGTACTTGTTTTTTTTAGAAAGGCTTGGTAGTTGCTACCAAGTTCTCAGTAGTGAGTATGAAATGTCACTGCTTATTCTTCTGTAACACATCAAGACAAGTATGGTTTGGTGGTCAATTGGGAATAAGAGTGCATGACTTGCCTCTGAATGTCACAACTATGTTGCAGCAGGTATTGCCAAGTTTAGATGAGAATGGGGTCCAGATTTTTGCTCACACTATGTGGGAAATTTGGAAAGAGAGAAATAAAGCTGTTATTGAGCATAGTGCTTTTCAGCCCACAAGTGTTCTGCACAGAATAAATGCCAGTATAGCAGCACAAAATCTGAAACTGAACCTAGATAGAAGGAATCCTCATACTGTGCAAAGTGAGAAATATAATTACAATGAAGAAGGCTGGCAGGTGATGGTTGATGCATCTTGGGAGTTGACAGGAAAGGCCGGAGGGGCATATTTGGTATATTACAAAGGGATGTTACACTCTGTGGGTTTAGCACATTTCACTGCGCATGACCCCTTTCATGCAGAGGCCACAGCAATGAAGGAGGCAATGCTATATTTCTATCGAGGGATGGGTATGCCAGTAAGTAAATACAGTGGTTCAATTCTTTGGGGATTGTTTAAATTTAGTAAGTTCAGTGGAGCAAGGGGAAACAATCGACATTCCTTCATGGAGAGCAGCAGAAACGGTTCAGGTTTTAATAAAATTACTGCGAGATACAAATGATAAAGGAGAGATGCGACATGTTAAAAGGGAAGCAGTGTATCATGCACATTGTCTGGCAAATCTGGCAAGAAGGGGCTCCATAAGCTATCAGGGACAGCTAACAGAATCTTTGCACCACCAAGGAAGGCTTACCAGAATCATTGATGAGCAGTTTTTTTCAGCGTTTGCAGGATGAACCACCTTAGATGTTTTTTTACTTTAACTGGTGCTCAGTTAGGTATTGTAGTATTGTAGTTTCTTTATCTTTTTTTTACTTTTATGCTTAAGCGTTTTTACTGTTTAGGATCTCAGTTTAGTTTTCAGACTTTTTGGCCTAATCAGTTGTTGTCTTTTTTTGAGCACCAGGTTACTGTATTGTTGGCATGTAATCTCATTGTTTAAATGAATGCTTAGCCTACGGGCAATTATCAAAAAAAAAAAAAAAAAAAAAAAAAGAAGTTCTCAGTAGTACTTGTTGCTTTCATTTATTCATGATTAGCGATTGTGGGTTATTTATTGCAATTACCAAATATAATGGGCATTACAATTCAAAGCAGAAAATTGATTTGTCTTTATATATGTTTGTTCTGATAATATTCTTCCTTTAAACATTTGTTATTACTTTTCAGTGTTTAAACAATGATTCTTGCATGAGAAAACTTAGAATGATTATTGTTAAGCCTCTTGTACTTCAAATTAATCTAAAATCAAAGATGCATACTACTGAAGTGGTCAATTACATTGACATTACATAAATAATACTCAGAAATACGACAAACTAGATATATTATTGTATGACGCTTCACTTTGCAATTTGAATGGTTAACATTTTTGTTTTTATGGTAGTTGGCAAGGGTTAAGGGAAGCTTCAAGTGGCTTACGTGTCCAAGGAAGGTTAGTCATGCATTTTATTATAGATCTAATTTGTCTCAAATTGCAAGTGCTTTATATCTTATGTTGTATTGTTCACAACAGGACTTGTCAACAGGATGGCTTGACTGTGATCCAGATCCCATGTTCAAGCCTGAGTATTTCTCTTTGGGAGAATGGGTGCCAAAATGGGTGGGAACAAATTAATTTCTTTTGACACCAGAAAAGTTTGACTCCTGATAAGTTTTAAGAGATAATAACCTTGAAAAAGTTACTGTAATCGTGTATTCAAATCGAGGGACTCTTAGCTTGTTTCATGGAGGGGTAAGAACTAAGAATAGTAGAGGAGATAGGAAGGAAGAAAGTTCCAGTAGATATGTAATTATGCATGATTATTTCTCTTTCTTAATTGCACTCAAATCTTTTACTGTGCTTTAATTTTAGGCTCTTTTTGGAGTATTTGATGGCCACGGAGGCAGCAAAGCAGCTCAATTATGTTCTAAAAGTATGGACCGATTATAATTGATGAATTAGATACAATAGAAGGTGAGAGCTCTGGAGCCACAGAGAGGAACAACCCACAGAGAAGGTGACAGCGCATCAAGTGGGACCTTCTCTTCCAATTACTGCTCAATTTTTATGTGTTTTTGTTCAGCTATTGACCAGTTGAGAGTATTTAATATTACAAATGCTTGGAAACAAATAATTATGATGCTATTGTTTGATACAATATACGCCAGAGATACTCTGCTAAATAGTCAATAGTCAGTGCCAGTTATAAAAATTGGCAGCGACACAGCTTTATAAAAAAAGTAATTAACATAAGCAACTAGTTCAAAATAAGATAACATTCTTTAGTTCAAAGCAAAAATTACAGAAATCCAAACGTCCTTAAAAAAAAGTCTTCAGTCGAATTCCATCATCTTTAATCCTGAAACAAAAGTTGAAGTTGAAACTTAGCATAGTTTAATTTGAAATTGTGCCAATCAGATTGTTAAAAAAAGAAAAGTCTAAGTACCAGTTGTTTGACAAATGCGCATGCACGATGCCTTGATTTTGTTTTTAATTTCCTCATTTTTGTTGTGCTTCGAGAATATCAGTCGAACAAGCACTTGTTTTCGAAATTCTTCAATATCAATCTGCAAATGTAATGCAAATGCACAATATATAGTTAGTTTATGTTAGTAGAATTGTTTGTATGAATGTTACACAAATTAGAATACACCTTCGGAAAATTAGTCGTCTCAAGCGACCCTTTCCAAAAGTCGATATATGCCAAGGCATACAAACCACACGAGTCAGAATCATTTTGTTGTGGTGCCTCGCTTATCACATTTACAGGCCATGTAGTAATATCTAATGACCCATGTTTAGCTGAAAGATCTTCGTCAGACTGGATTGCTAGTGAGATTAATTGTTGGATTCCAATGCGCTACAACAATTGGAAAATGTCAGCTCATTAAAAAAGAAACCCACAATTAAACAACATAAATAAGGTTGTTGTCACTGACCAAATCTCTCGTGAGATCTTCATAATAGGCTGGAGTGCACTTTACAAGCGAGTCCAGTACTTGAAATGTTGACCGCGTGAGATTCAAGACCCCTACGATCCAGTGTGAGTCGCTTATGTTTATAGGAAAAAAGACCTACAATTTGAAATAGTAAATCAGTTGTTTTCCCACTATAGTCTTGTAGGTATGAGAAACACAAATATTCAATTTAGACTTACCAAGTCTTGTTCCAAAAATTCTTTGCCGACTTTTGTATACTTTCTTATACGTCTCTTGTACATGGCGTTTGGAGCTTCAGATCTGGAATATATGTTAGTGTTGAGAGTTGATACTGCCATCACTTTTTTAGATGGATGCCGCTCCATGGTTGCAATATAGCAATTTATGACCTGTTCAGAACAAAATAAAAATTTTTGCTTTTCTGTAAACTTGAGTCTGAAATAATTTAGGGTGTTAAATGCTTTGAAGAACAAAATGGCAGCTACATCAGCTAAAAATCATTCTAAAATAATTATAGTCTATAATTAGTAGCATATAACCTTGATAGTTTAACCATTTATACCTAACCAGATGTAAACATGAGAAATATATATGTGTACCTGACTGGGTATCCATTTCACTGCACCTTTTTCATTTGAATCTTGGATGAGACTTTCCATTTCTTTGGCAGTCAGTGTCACATCTAAATCATCATTTTTAACAATCACTTCATTTAAATCTGCATCTTGTAAATACCACACGGCTGCCATCTGTTGGGGATTGAACACAATGGCACCTCCGTCTGTTTCACTTGCATCGAAAATCTCATGAATAGCTCCTTCTGTGTCACTTGCATCAGAATATATCTCAACAGGATGCTTGTATTTTGTTTCCTTCTCTTTCAGAGGTGTTGTACTAGGCTGGTCGTTCGACTTCTTTGCCCTTTTCTGGAAATTTATTTCATTATTGTATAAAAGTATGAGAGTCGAATAGGAAAAAAATATACTGCATACAATTTGGCTAAGTTATAGAAATAATCCTGGTTATTAAATTTTTAATGAATATGCATGGTAACAAGTTTGCTTTCTTAATTTACTGTTCCAGGCCAATATAAACAAGCAGATTTTGATGCAATTGCATCAAGTTCTCATTTTGATCAATATCATATGCCCTTTTTTCTGTTGCGGTTAAGGTCTTAAGGATGAGAAATATAGGACTGGTCAAGTAATTTGGTCCATTCACTATTCATTTGTAAAACATCAAATTTCATGCACGCCTCTACCAATTATGATTCAATAAAACCAATATATTACCTCGTTAAGAATCTCTACATTTGGGCCATTACTAGCTCCATCGATTGCCCTCTTTGAAGGTGGGGTAATACCTCTAGTGATTCCAGAGGTGCTACCTCTATTGATTGCCGTCTTCAAGGCCCCACCTTTATTGATTGCTGTCTTCGAAAGTGGGGCTCTATCTCTATTGATTGTTGTCTTCGAAGGTGGGGCCCTACCTTTCCTTTCTGTGCAATTCAATTGCACTAAAATTTCACCATCGAATCGACCTTTGCTGCGGTGATGGTCATTTCTGTTCCGCACACGTTCACAAGTCCACTTTGACATTTGCGGATGGCAATGCACTTCATCATCCAAGTAGCCAAGCTGAATATGCTCATAATAGAATAACTATAATAAAAGAAATAAAGAATATTATTTTAGTGTAAAATATTGAAAAAAGAAAAGAAAAGTATACTATACTGATGGATTCGAAATTTACCTGAAGAAAGAACAGGCTTCCTTGAATACGTATCTTCCTATCCAGTAAGTGTCTTTTAAGGCCACGGAGAAGAATTTTTACAGTGAATTCGGCCCAATTTATTTGCGCAATCCGTGGGATGTTGTCCACCAGGTTCAAATATTCATATGGAATATTTTCAGTTAATGGTGGGGCTAGAAGCCCAGCAACCATCAATATAATGAAAATTCGAACGAAGTTTTCATCACGTGCATCGGTATGAAGAATTAGATCTCTTACATAGCTAAATGTGATAACCTCTTTGTAAGGATCTTCAAATATCTTTATTAATTCATCCCTTGGTGTTCGTTTTTCTATATCGACAGTTATCCCTTCGTCTCGCAGACCTAGGATACAGGAAACATCTTGCGTTGTTACTGGCACATGTTTTCCTCCCATGTAGAAAGTCTGAGAAGAGGGATCGTAGACATCGACCATGTCCACTATCAGTCTGCGAGAGAGCTGTATGGGGTGCATTTCAAGTAATGCCCCAAAGCCTAATTCAGTTATTCTTCTTCTTTGTGTCGGATGTAAATTTTCCAGCAAAATCGCAAATTGGGCTGATAGATCAATTCCCTTTGTAATTATAAATATCAGTTAGAAAAATGTAAATCTAGGATAAGTATAGCATATATGTTTTAGATATGAAAAACTTTGATTTATCAGGGAACAATTGTCGTAAGATATATATCAATGAACTGAAATTTGCCACAAAATATTTGGACTTCTAGGTGCTCAATGACATTTTCACAGATTAAAAAATTTTGGTGGAAATCATGAATCATTTTGTTTTGCAGGAATCACCATCGTGGCGGGCAAATGTGACTTTGCAAGAGTGCGTTGATCTGCTCCTGAATATGTCCTCCGTTCAGATTAGACATGCCATCATAGGGCTTCGCCACCACGAAAAAGAGGAAATAATGTACGCACCTCTAGCGTTTAAATGGAGTCCATAATCATGACCATACTAAGTCCCAAAGTTTTGTTGTATTTTAAATGGGAACTTTTCCTTACCTATTTTGTTTGCCTCTGAGACATATATTTGTTGCTTAACGGTATGAGTGGTAGTTGTTCAGTAGTAAATCCTAGATGTACAATAATTTCAATGCTTCTTTATGGGGTTCTAACTATATGTAACTCATGTATGAGACACTCTGTATTGGAATGGAAACCTACGGGTTTAATCTCAATAAAAAAAAGGTGTTCAATGACTCATCAATCAACGAAGGCAACCTGGCCTTTTACGGTACGTAAGACATACAATATGCAAAAACGATCTCCATGACCATACTAATAATTTATCTTGTACATATTATAATAGTATTTTGATGCAATTTTGCAATTTGAATGATTGAAGGAATAAAGTCTGATCACTGTTTACCAGATGACCTTATTAATCAATTGATCAATTAAATGGTGAAAAAGGGAATTTAAAAAAAAAAAACATACAGTTACGACAGCTTGATCATGCTTGTTTTCCATCTCTTCTAATTCTAACCTTCTCGCTAATCCTGCGTGAATTAAATTGTGAACGGAATTGTGAAAGGCAATGGAAGAGAATCCTGAAAGGAAAGGGGTTCTTTTAAATATAACCACCCAGTAATATATGACACATCAGCCAATGGAGAGCGGTTGCTTTCCAAATTCAAATTGGGAATTCGCACCATATTATTTTTCCGCCAAAGCTAATCAAATAAATTTTGAGCGGTTACTACTAAAGTGTTGTATCCACCACTTTCACGTGTACAGCAAGTTTGTTTTTTAAAATAAATTCACTTTGCCGTCATGTATAATATAATAGCACCATATATTTTTCAAAATTTTTAGGAGCAATTTTAATTTGTAAGTTTATTAAAAATAGAAAAATTGATAAAACATTTTAAATTTCAAAATTAATTAAAGGCCTGATGGTGGTACAACGTTACAACGATCAAGCACGAAATATCGGAAACGTTGTATTTCCAAAAAAATCGGTGACATAACTGAAAATTTTTGTATAATCAAATAATGCATATGGACTTTTTATTTATTTTTTTTAAGAAAATGACAAAGTAAGTTCAACTGGTATGTTCATTCATGTATTAAAAGTCTAATGTTTTAATTTCAAATAGATTTTTTTTATTTTTTAATACAAAATGAAAAAAATCCATATGGAATTTTATTTCTTTCTTTTTAACAAAATGACAAAGCGAGTTCAGTTGCTTTGTTCACCACTTGGTTTTTACCAATATTTACACCACTTGTTTTTTGCCCTATCCTCAAATGGATTTTTTATTTTCTTTTTTTAAATAAAAAAAAAACATATGGACTTTTCATTTTTTTAACAAAATGACAAAGCGAGTATTGCTCGTCTGTTCATTCATGTTTTAAAAGTCCAATGCTTTAATTTCAAATGGATTTTTATTTTTTTAAATAAAAAATAAAAAAATCCATATGGACTTTTCATTTCTTTTTTTTCTAACAAAATGACAAAGCGAGTTCAGCTGCTCTGTTCATTCATGTTTTAAAAGTCTAATGCTTTAATTTCAAATAGATTTTTTTTATTTTTTTAATACAAAATGAAAAAAATCCATATGGACTTTTATTTCTTTCTTTTTAACAAAATGACAAAGCGAGTTCAGTTGCTCTGTTCACCACTTGGTTTTTACCAATATTTACACCACTTGTTTTTTGCCCTACCCTCAAATGGATTTTTTATTTTCTTTTTTTAAATAAAAAATAAAAAATCCATATGGACTTTTCATTTCTTTTTTTTCTAACAAAATGACAAAGTGAGTTCAATTGCTCTGTTCATTCATGTTTTAAAAGTCTAATGCTTTAATTTCAAATGGATTTTTTATTTTCTTTTTTAAATAAAAAGCGAAAAAAATCCATATGGACTATTTATTTCTTTGTTTTAATATCTCATTTAGGACAAAAATATTTCCAATTTTAAAAATTAGAGAATGAAATTTTATGATAATTTCCATGCACAATAATATTCGGCAATTAAATCACCTTAAGTGTTTGGGTTGGTCATATGATGAGCTTTTGAATTAAAGATCTATTCAAGTTTGACGGAGTGATTAGTCAAATTGCTTTTGTTGTAGCATTCCTCCCTAGTTTAGTACAATATAAGCATAAAATCTACTAATTTGCAAAAACAATTTATTTATCCATTAAATCATTTAAAAATTTTATTTAGGACCAAAAGTAGGTTTAAAAATTTAATATCTCATTTAGGACAAAAATATTTCCAATTTTAAAAATTAGAGAATGAATTTTTATGATAATTTCCATGCACAATAATATTCGGCAATTAAATCACCTTAAGTGTTTGGGTTGGTCATTTGAGCTTTTGAATTAAAGATCTATTCAAGTTTGACGGAGTGATTAGTCAAA
This sequence comes from Rhynchospora tenuis, assembly GCA_027725995.1. Taxonomy (NCBI): domain Eukaryota; kingdom Viridiplantae; phylum Streptophyta; class Magnoliopsida; order Poales; family Cyperaceae; genus Rhynchospora; species Rhynchospora tenuis. Next base: position 125,232,202 of record CM050889.1, read on the forward strand.
TTGCTTTTATTGTAGCATTCCTCCCTAGTTTAGTACAATACAAGCATAAAAGCTATTAATTTGTCACAACAAATTACTTGTCCTTTAAATCATTTAAACAATTTTGAAAACATCATTTACGACAAAATATTTCCAATTTGACTGGGTATCCATTTTTTTCATTTTTTATTTTGAAAAAGAAAATATGAAATCTATTTGAAATTAAAGCATTAGGCTTTTAAAAACAAGAATGAACATACCAGCTGAACTCACTTTGTCATTTGCACCACAAGGTTTTTTTTTTTTTTTTTTTATCGTCATTTGCTCCACAAGTTTACCTTTCATTGAAGTTTCAACAATTTTCATAATGTAATTATTTTATGTCGACTTCACATGAAGGACAAATTTAAAAAAAAAAAATATTTAATTTAGGACAAATATTAAAAAATTATCATTTGGGAAAATATTAGGTTTAATAATTTAATATTTCATTTAGGACAATATTTCTAATTTTAAAAAATTTTCAAATTAAATTTTATGATATTTTCGATAATAATACATCGACATATACCAGCTAAATTTTATTAAAATATGCAACACTAAGTTGTCCATGTCATAATATCCACGGACATGATCCATGACACATGAAACCAACCAGTCAGAATGTCATGTGTCATCAAGAAATTGTGAAGTTTATCAAAAGACGGTTATCTAAAGCAAGAATACGGATATTACCTCCAAAATTGTGAAGTTTATCAATTATTTGTCCATTAAATCATTGAACAATTTAAAAATTAAAAAAATGGTAAACGAAATTTAATGATGTTTTCCATGCACAATAATATTTGGCAAATAAATCGACATGTACATGCTAAGATTTGCTAAAATATGCGGCACTCAAGTTATCCACGTCATCTATCCATGACACATGAAACCAACGAATCAGGAAATGCCACATGTGATCAAGAAATTGTAAGTTCAGCAAAAAGACGGTTATCTAAATCAAATACGAAGATTATCTCTAAAATATTTTTTGGAGGGAAACTTAATCGGATGCCATCGATAAACAAAATTGGCGGTGTCTAAAAGCAGTTATTATGTCAAATTCCAGACTTCTCGTCTCACATGAGAGTGCTATCTCCTTCTCCGTGTCATGCTCCGTCGTGATCCCGACTTTGCCGTCGCCGGCGTACTTCTCCTCGCCTAAAACTTCTCCTCTCTGAGAATGAATCAGGTCAATTCGAAGAGAGGGAGAAGAAGCTTCAGATGGAAGATAGGCATCTCTCCATGCCATGCTTCAATGGAGATTCAAAGACAGTACGCAATTTTTAATTTGGTTTAATTTAGTGTCCTCGCTTGTTTGTTTTAGCAAGCGCTATTATAACATGGTGAGTCTGGAGTATTCAACATAAATTGGCATTCCTGCATTTGGTTTATTCAAGTATATGTTAAAATTTTGGTCTGGAAACCTAGAATTTGGCATGTAACTGTACTTCCGATCTTAGGATAAGGCCAAAGTTTCAGACTTCGAATGATCACTCAAATCTTTTACTGTGCTTAATTGGAGTTGCTCTTTTATTTCCCCCAAGTGATACTTTAGCTTAATTGCACTCAATCTTTTACTGTGCTTTAATTTTAGGCTCTTGTTGGTGTATTTGATGGCCACGGAGGCAGCAAAGCAGCTGAATTTTTTTTCTAAAAGTATGGACCGATTTATAATTGATGAATTAGATACAATAGAAGGTGAGAGCTCTGGACCCACAGATAGGAGCAGCCCACAGTATTCCTTCACCAGTATTTTACCAGTTCATGTACCAGTATATTTATATTATCTATTTCAAAATCAGTGAAGTACTTACAATTTTGATATTGGATTTGAGAGGACTCTTGCTGAAGCTAAGAAAGGGAACCCAGATTGGAGCAGACTTGACAGTGAGGTCCTGCAACAGCCTTCTTCTTCAAACCTTTCAAAGCTTCTCCTTTTGGTACTTTATCCTTTTTTATTTTGTAAACAAATTGCAAAATATCTTGCATATAATTTTCTGTATCTTGTGGTGATCTGTGAGTGTACCATTTTACTACTCAGACCTTTCTTGTTCTGATATTGTGATCTTTAATTGACCAAGAATTGTACTCTATATTTTGGTTCATTCTTTGTATTTTTTTTGTGTTTAGTTTAGGCAATGGACTTGAGAAGACTAATTAGAATATTATCTTGAAAAAACATGTTTATAGATTTATAGTATAAAGTTTAGCACATTGGTAGTGAGGCGCAAAAGTATTTTCCTACTGAATCTCCACTGAGAGCATGTCTTTCTTTCTCCATCATCCATTGATGCAACTAACTTGAGACGATAAGTGGAAATATAATAAATAATTTATCTTGTAGCAGGTTAGGGTCACAGACTTGGTAGCAGACAATTGGAGCACCGCACCAAAATTTGCCAAGGAGCAGGCATTGAGCATAAGACGTCTCGATATTTTTGGATGACACTCAATCAAATCCAGGATGTGTGCCAGATGACACGGAGAGTGATGATGGTGTAAAATATTGCAAATTGGATGTGGATTCTCAAAGAGAAGAAGAAATACTGGATAGTTCTCTGAAACATTGACGTTGCTGAGATTATCAAGTGTTAAATAATAGCAAATATGATGTAGATGGTTTAGATAATGGGAAATTCTACTGACTCTTTTTTTATGGATTTGCGAACAAAATTAATTTATAGGCTAGTCGAGGCTAGTCGTAATTTTAAGGTAAGGAAGTTGTAAGGCATTGTTGTATTGATTTCTGCTTAGTTACTGTAACAATCTCAACTCAAAGAGATGTAATTATTGTTTATTTGGATCAATAACGAATGGATTGATTATTTTTTTGGAATGGTAATAGTGGAGTGTTGGAAAATTTGTCTTTCTAGTACCAGATTGCATATACCAGCAATGAAGTTTCTATAAAGTTTATTCACTGATTGTTTGTAGGCAACATGATAAGCTATGCTATGCGTTTAAAGAAGTCTAATAAGGCAACAATAAAAGAAGGCTAATGATACAATATAAATCAAGACTCCATTAAACAAAATATCCATTTCATTTTTTAAACACAACATGAACATCCACTACTACACTACTTGTCATCCATCCATCATCTAATCTAGTCTAATCCACTACAACATTGCTAGTGAATTCTGCTTACAACTACAATTAACATTGCTTACAACTACAACATTGGATGACAAGTGCTCAGATTTAACCCAATCAGTGTTCACTGCACTGGTCATTCCCTTGCCAGCATGTTTGTACAAAAAAAAAGAACTTATGTAAGCACATCCAATAATCTATCTATTTTTCAAGACTGATATCTAGGTACCATTACAACTTTATTGAGTATGCAGCTCCTCTATGCAACTATTTGTAGTCCTAAACAAGTATACCAGCAAGATTTATCCCTATTTCTACAAGATTGCGCCCATAATCCTGCAAAAGATTGGAGATATATTAAGAGCAATTCACAGAACAGTCTTCTCAAGAAACAAAAGGGCAGAAAAGCTGGATCTAGTTTTATATTCATTGACTTCTTTTGAACTTTCAGTATGTCACAGACACTCTAACAACAAGTGTAAATGTTAAACCTTAGTTAAGGTTAGGGTTCAGTTAGGTTGACATAAAGATAAAACTATACCAGCTGCAAATGTTTCTTCTTTTTTTTGTTTTTTTTTTTTTCTTTCAATTGCTGCCTTTTCATATACAACCAAAAACCAAGTACGTTTTACAAGTTGCACAAAGATCAAGCATCAGCATCTCATCTTTTTCCTTGAACAATTAATGACAGATTGTGAGGTTTTTATTTATGGGAGATTTCATGAAATTGACTTTACTGATAAGGTACTGTCAAAGCAAGTTTACAATCTTAATTAATTGATTTCTATAATAGAATATCTTACAAATTTACCAGTATGCCAAAATCTTACAAAACAGACCTCAATAAATTATATTATTCCGTTTCTTATCATAAACTACATAAAAATTGATAGACACTTTGACAACAAATGTAAAAGTTAAACCTGAGTTAAGGTTAGGGTTCGGTTAGGTTGACAGTCGGCTCGAATACAGGTGAGGGTTCAGCAGCACAATCCTACAAAATAAGAATAAAATATCAATTTACATTACCAAGATAAGTTTAATTGACTAGCAAACCAAAATACTGACCTGAGTAAGGAGTTGACAAGTTTGCCGATTATGTCCTCGCTGCCCACAACGTCCGCATTTGTTCTTGCGCTTGCTCTCAGTCGCTGACTTAATCCTCTCATACCTCTTCTTATTCTTCTTCGGCGCGCCTTTAGTTACAACCGGTTTGGGGTTGCCAATCCTTGGTAGTGATTTTACATCCTCTTTAACATCTTGTTTGACCACAGAATTCTCTGCAAGCTTTTTGTCATGCACATGTTCATATTGTCGTTTTTGTTGTTCTATTGATTCCATTAACTTCAAATAATTCTCAGTGGATTTGGCGACTTCATAGTGATATGGGATGACTGCCTTATTCAGCTCATGGAACCTCTGACAGTGGTCGGAAACATTGAATGTACCGCCTTCTCGATCCGAAGGGAATGCAGATTTCACATGTTTGGTCCACCTATCACAGATGCAGCATCGAGGTATGCATGTAGCTTTCATGTGTATCAACACAGCAAAGATGTGCCTACACGGAATTTTCTCACATTCAAGCTTTGCACAAGTACATGAAATTTTGTCCACATCATCCTGAATACTAGAGCAACACACGATGTACTGTGATTTAGCCTTTTCTTTTCGAGAAACCATGTACTTTGATGCCATGCTACTGTTGAGGATTTCATCAACCACAAGTCCCACTACTTTTTCCAATTCATCTCTAACATTATGGAAGACATTCGGAGTGTAACTGCGCGCTGCGGATTCTTCGAGATCAGGGAAAAGGGTCTGTAACACTGGTTCTTTTTGAAAGGCTATGCAATCAAATTCGGCCTCCTTGGTGCGCTTATGAGTCAAGCATCGCTCAAATTGCTGCACGGCCATACATAGGGACATCCTACCATTAATGTAATTGTGAAGATCTGCATTCAGACTCTCGCTTCTCTGAGAACTTGTCATTCCTAGGAGCATCTTCTTCTTATTCAGAAAAGCGGCAGCCCATGATTCTTTCAATTCATAGATCATTTGCAGCCACTGCCTGCTGGGCGACCCTCCACTGACTTCCTTCTCAAAATCTTTCCATTTTTCCTCAAATTCTTCAACACTGCATACGTACACCAACTCATGAAACTTTGCTCGTACGGTTTCATCATGGATATATTTCTTGGCATTACGCTCCATATGCCATGAACATAACCTATGTGTTGTTCCCTTTAATAGAGACTTGATGGCCTTACCCATGGCAAGGTCACCGTCTGTGATAACTGATTCTGGACGTTTCTGGAAGGTTGCCTCAAGGAATGCTTCAAGCAGCCATCGGTATGTCTCATCATTCTCACCCGAGACAATACCGCATGCAAAAATTACCGTGCTGCGGTGATGATTGCAGCCGATAAATGGAACAACTATCATATTGTATCGGTTAAGTTGATATGTGCTGTCAAAGATAACCACATCACCGAAGTAAGCATAATCAACTACAGATTGTCCATCTGCCCAAAAGAGTCGATTCAGACACCCATCCTTTGTGTCGTATTTGAAAAAAAAATCCGGATCGGCATTTTTTCTTTCATGGAAGTACTTTAGCACTGAATCGGCATCATGTTCGAGCTTTCTGGACTGCTCATCCGCAACACTGAAATTATAGAGGTTCTTCTCTTGGTAACCACGATTCTGGTAACCTCCGCTGCATCGTGCATCATAGTCTCGTATCTGGCAGTTCCGAATGCCCGAAGCTCGCTTAGTAGATATCTCTAACTTTTGAGCTTCATTAATAAAACAGTGGGATCGAAGAAAAGGTGTGGCATCACTAGCTGCTAAATCATGGTTATGGCGATCGATGAAATCCTGCACCCACCACATACCAGTTTTTGTGTCTAGTTTAACACAAAATTTGACGGGGCAGCCACATCGAGTGAGCATTTTGTGTCTTCTCCTTCGGTTTGTCTTTTCAAGATGCTTCTTCTCTCGGAAGCCATGTCTACTGCAATAAAATCGACGAAATGTGATGGTTTTATTTTCTTTATCTTTCACAATGATACTCTTCCTCACGCTAAACCCTTTCCTCTTGGCATAATCATTGAAAAATTTAAAAGCTTCAATTTCACTTGAGAAAGTCATGCTGACGATGCGGCCATACTCCTTCAATGATGCGACATCGACATCCTTATCCTGCGATGAAAATTATTTACAAATTTTAATAATAAAGACCTGAAATTAACTCGGGAATGATAGGAAAATTAGAAAAGAAGATAGACCCGAAGAAACAAATATGAAAGTTTCACTAATATTCTTTCTTTATTTTATAAAACCTGATGCAATCATATCATATATAGAAATAAAAGAACTGGATAAATTACAGAACCACACATCATCAGTATAGAAAATTACTGTACAATTACAGATAAACAATTTTTGAGTTACGAAAATAATTATGACACTTACAAGTGGTTCATACAATCTGACTCTTTGCAATTAAGAACGATTAACAGGTAATTTAGCATAAATTTTTATAATTAAAAATAATCAAAAGACAAACCTGGAGCCTCCTTTCCTCTTCAGCAAAGATAAAAGCACTTGATTCACCTTGTTGTCGCTCAGCAGCATTTGTAGTTTCAATTGGATCAACAACCTTCTGTTGCCCATCAGAATATTTACTAAATTTTTTTACATTAGCACTTTCAACCTTTCCTTTGGCTGCATCTCCTATGTTGTTTTCTTTGAGAGAATGCAACTTGCCAAGCGGCTTCAGTGGCGTTGATGTGGTATGTAAATTATCCTACAAGAAAATTAATTAATGCAATCAATAAGCATAAAAATTTCTTCGATTCAACTACTGTTTATCATTTTTATAAATCCACCTCGGATTAGATTATGTGAAAGAATGATCCACATATCCCCCATCCCTAACTAAGCACTTAACATCCAGTATTAAGTCAGAATTTAAGTACAACGAGCAGTTCTCCAAATCAGAGATAAACATGTAAATCATTGAAATTTTCTTATAAAAACACTAAAATTGTTCAAATTGACTTCACAATGACTATTAGACCAAACTGTTGCAAACTACTTTTTCAAACTAAAACTCGCTGCCCTTACCACAAGGTAATTTCTAATTCCTTCAGTACCTTTTGCATTTTGCTTGAACTGAACACACAAGTAATAGCTGATAAAGGCAGTAGTTTCAAATGAAACATATCTTATACACACAAGATATTCATATGTATTTAAGAAAATTTCTAACCTCCTCGTGTCTTGTTAATGGGGTTTGGCTAGTTGTTCCTTCAATAAGTCTTTTGCATACTTTGATATGTCGTTTCAGATGGGATGTCCCCATATTCGTATTTGCACACAAGCATTTACTGCAATACTTGCAGATAGCTCTCTCGCCATCTGGTGATACATCTAAATGCTTCCACACTTCAGACTTTCGCCTATATCTCTTCTTTGATATGCTTCCATGGACAGGTGGTTTGTCTCCTTCATTGATAGACATGACAGGAACAGGAATCTACATTTCCACCAATTAACTTGAATATATAAAATAGTTCATGCATGAAAAGGGAAGTAAAAATATTTTTCCTCCCTTCTTTTTGTAATGTTTAGATGGTAAATTAATGAAGGAAAATTAAAACAAATTAATCAAAGATGACTATTATACCCTGGTCATCTTCAATCATTTCTTTGAAAGCCAAAACATCATTTAGTCAAATGAAAAACACAGCAGGTCAATATTGCACACAAATTTCGCAGCTACACGAATTAACTAAAAGGATATACCTCAATCAATGCAAAAAAAAAAAAAAAAAAATGTAAAAATACAAGGAAATTGAAGTAATTTGCCATGCGCTAAACCTCAGCATATTATCGTTTGAAGTACTTTACCGTCAAACTCAGAGTTTTGGACAAAGATAATGCTTATAAAGCAATTCAGATATCATGGACTGCTCTAATCAAATGAAGGAAAAGAAATCATGTAAACAAAATTGAATACTGTACACTTCTACATTTCAAAGGGGCCACTTTCTTTTATTTAACTTAATTCTCATGCGTATGTATATCAATCGCTACCAATTTCATTACACAACATTCTAATCAAGTCAAGCTATTGATGGTCTTAAGCCACAGGTCATTTTCAATTTTATCCCTTTATCATGCGTGGTCACTGGTCAGGTGCTTGGTACTGAGAACAATTCAACAGGACCATACATCTTAATACTCATATACAATGAACTCCTTTATGCTAATGTTCATATTTAACCAATCAATTAGGTCAATGCGTTTAGTGGGTATGGTCAACATTAAACTACAAAAAGGAATGAAAAAGATGCTTAAATAAGTGAGATGCTCTTCACTTCTGCATCTCCTCCGTGTATGGGCCAGATTTTTTTTAATTAGGCTTTAATTAAAAAGGAAAAAATAGTTTAATCCAGAAACAAACAAAAATGTAATTAACGATGTGCGGTGAAAATTGGGGGCGAATAATACCACTGATGCGCTAGAAAATTGGAGGCGTAGAAATGAAAAGGAAGATTATCACGCTAAAAAAAAGGGTAGATAACTCACAAAAAAAATGGTAGCACTGATGCGATGAAAATTGGGGGCGCTAGAGAGCAAACAAAATTAGTTCGACAGTGAAGAAGGTGAGAGAAACTATTGCGGCGACGCTGGAGAGAGGAACTACTGCGGCGGCACTGGAGAGAGGAACGCTTGATAGGGCGCGCTGGAGTTGAAGAGCGAAGTAACGGAGAGGAAGTGAAGTAACGGAGAGACTAACATAAAAATGCTAATGTCTATTTTGCCCTTGAAATAATCGACGGATCCGATTTATTTACCTGAAATCGGGCTTAAAACCGGGCCTAAATTCTGTCCACCATAGAGTGACCCTATAATAAATTAGGGACCCATCTCAAAAATTTGAAGGACCCAGCTGGACATGTCATGTTCGATTTGAATTGTGTAACAACTCCTAAAATATCGCACATGGACCCATGTCGTATTCATCCTAATGAATCGTCTTCCTTCTCCGCAATGAATCTTATTAATATAAAACTTATAATAAAATAGAAAATTCTTGGGTGAATAATCATTGACCCTTGAATTATTATTTTATTTATTGGATATATTATTTAAGATCTTATGTTATTATTATAATAGATGTTTGATTTCTCATGTTTATTTATGTGAAATTATCTTAGAGTTGTTTATTTTAAAATTATTATTATACTATATCTATATTAGATGCAAGGTTTTAAAATGTAATTTGTGTGGTTTAGCGGTTGGATGGTGATTAAGCATTTACCGGCGTTAAAACGGCGATAAAACAGTGAAAAACGAATAAAATCGTTGTGCGATATAAACGAAAATCTAGATACAACGGATAAAATAGAGTTTTTAAAAGCTTGGTTTAAAATTATGTCATCATCGTGCAAATATTTTTTCAGCCAAAAAATTTTATGGACCCTACTGGCGCGAAATCCTAGCTTCGCCACTGGGTGTGACAATCCCGCTTCGAATACATTATCTCTATGTATTCGCAAGGCGTTTTCCTATCACTTATAAGGTACAAGTTCAAACTTACAATGATTCATCGCGCTAGATTTCAATGACTAAATAAGTCATCATGGCAAGACTAAAACTTAAACTTCAACTTAAACTAAAACTAAAACTAAAATTAAACAAAAATAAAACTAAAACTAAAACTAAAATTGAAACTAAAACTGAAACTATACTAAAACTAAAACTTAAACTTATAACTTGAACTTAAACTAAAACTAAAACATAAACTTAGACAAAAACATAATATAAAAAAACTTAAACTTAAATATTGATTATTGCTATTAAGTGACATTGAATGAATCCAGAATCACATAAAATATTCAACTGCAGCTCCATAAAAGATTTATTTGCAAATTATACGCATATTTCTTCATGTTTAAAGTAATATTTTGAATAATCAGGATCTGAATTATATTATGGGCTATATAAAAAGTTTAAATATATATTATTGTGATCAAATGACATCGAATGAAACAATAATCGCATAAAATACTCAAGTGGAGCTTCAGAAAAGCTTCATTTGCACATTATATACATATTTCTTCAAGTTTAATGCAATATTTTTGAAAAAAAATAAGATCTGAATTATATTATGGGCCATATCAAGAGCTTAAATAGAGATTATTGTGATCAAATGGCATCAAATGAATCATGAATCACATAAAATACACAACTGAAGCTCAAGAAAAAGCATCATTCGCACATTATATGCATGTTTCTTCATGTTTAATGCAATATTTTGAATAATTAGGATCTTAATTATATTATGGGCTTTATCAATAGCTTAAATAGATTAATGTGAAAAAATTACATCAAATGAGTCAAGAATCACACAAAATACTCAACTGAATCTCCAGAAAAGCATCATTTGCACTTGATATGCATTTTTCTTTATGTTTAATGCAATATTTATAATAATTAGGATCTTAAATATATTATGGGCCATATTATTTGCTTAAATAGAGATTATTGTGATCAAATGACATCGAATGAATCATCACATAAAACACTCAACTGAAAGCTCCACAAAAGCATCATTTGCACATGATATGCATATTTCTTCATGTTTAATGCAATATTTTGATTAATTAGGATCTTAATTATATTATTGGCCTTATGAAGAGCTTAAATATTTATTATTGTGATCAAATGACATCAAATTAATAGAGAATTGCATAAAATACTCAACTGAAGATCCAGAAAAGCTTCATTTGTAAATTATACGCATATTTCTTCATGTCTAATGCAATATTTTGAATAAGTAGGATCTGAATTATATTATGGGCCATATCAGGAGCTTAAGTATTGATTATTTTGATCAAATGACGTCTGATTAATCAAGAAGTAGTATATGTTTTATATTATGGGTTATAACAAGAGCTTAAGTATTGATTATTGTGATTAAATGAATTCGAATGAATCAAGAGTCAAATAAAAGAATCAACAGAAGTTCCAGAAATCTTCATTTGCACATTACACGCATATTTTTTCATGTTTAATTTCAATATTTTGAATAATTAGGAGCTGCATTATATTTTGGGCGATATCAAGTACTTAAATATAGATAATTTTGTTCAAATAATATCAAATGGATAAGAAATTACTTCAAATACTCAACTGATGCATCAGAAAAGTTTCAATTGCAAATTATATGCATATTTCTTCATGTCTAATGAAATATTTTAAATAAGTACGATCTGAATTGTATAATGGGATATATACAGAGCTTAAATTGATATTGCGATCAAATAACATTGAATGAATCAAGAATCACGTAAAATATAAAACTGAACCTCCAAAAGAGCATCATTTGCATATGATGCATATTTCTTCATTTTTAATGCAATATTTTGAATAATTTGGATTTTAATTATATTACGGGTCATATGAAGAGCTTAAATATTGATTATTGTGATCAACTGACATCGAATGAATCAAGAATTACATAAAATATTAAACTGAAGCTCCAGAAAATTTTCATTTCCAAATTATACGCATATTTCTTTATGTATATTGCAATATTTTGATTAAGTAGGATCTGAATTATATTATGGGTCATATCAAGAGCTTAAATATAGATTATTGTGTTAACATGACGTCAGATGAAACAACAATCACATAAAATGCTCATCTGAAGTTTTAGAAAATCTTCATCTGAAATTATATATGCATATTTAATTATTTATTGATGTCTAATGCACTAGTTTGCATAATTACGATCTGCAATATATACTGGACCTTTCAAAAGCTTAAATATAGATTATTGTGATGAAATAACATCGAATGAATAAAAAACCTCATAAAACACTCAACTGATGCTTAAAAAAAAGTTTCATTCGGACATTATATGCATATTTCTTCATGTTTAAAGTAATATTTTCAATAATTAGGATCATAATTATTATTAGGGGCCATATAAATTCTTAAATATTGATTATTGTGATCTAATGACTTTGAATGAATCAAGAATTGCATAAAGTCAGAACGTTCCAGGTGCTTGCAAATTGGATCAAAGAAGAGGCGGACCTTTACTTTAAATTTTGTTGATTTTTTTTTAATGTTTTTTGTTTAGTTTTTCTTATTTTTTTGTTTCTGTACATTTGACAGCCGCTGTCAAATATTCAAAAAAAAAAAAAAAAGAATTGCATAAAGTACGCAACTGAAGCTCTAGAAAAGCTTCATTTGAACATTATATGCAGATTTCTTCATGCTTAATGAAATATGTTGAATAAGTAGGATCTGAACTATATTATGGGCCATATCAAGAGCTTAAATTCAGATTATTGTGATCTAATGACATTGAATTAATCATGAATTAAAATACACAACTGAAGCAATATTTTGAATAATTAGGATCTTAATTACATTACTAACCATATCAAGAGCTTAAATATAGTAATTGTGATGAAATGTCATCAAATGAATCAATTATTGGGATCTTAATCATTTGCACATTATATGCATAATTCTTCATGTTTAATGAAATATATAAAATAAGTAAGATTTGAATTATATTATGGACCATATCAAGAGCTTAAATTTAGATTATTGTGATCTAATGACATCGAATTAATCATGAATCACATAAAATACACAACTGAAGCAATATTTCGAAAAATTAGGATCTAAATTATATTATGGGCCATATCGAGAGCTTAAATTTAGAATATTGTGATCTAATAGCATCGAATTAACCATGAATCACATAAACTACACAACTGAAGCACCAGAAAAAGCTTCATTTACGAATTATATGCATATTTCTTCATGTTTAATGCAAAATTGTTGATAAATAGGATCTGAATTATATAATGGGCAATATCAAGTGCTTAAATATAGATTATTGTGAACAAATGACATCGAGTGGATCAATAATCACATAAAATGATCAGCTGAAGCTAAAGAAAAGCTTCTTTTGCAGAATATATGCATATTTCTTTATGTTTAATGAAAAAATGCGTTGAACAAGCTGGATCTGAATTATATTATAGAGCATACGAAGAGCTAAAATAGAGATTATTGTGATGAAATGACATCAAATGAATCAATAATCACATAAAATACTCAACTGAAGTTCCAGAAAAGTTTCATTTGCAAATTATATGCAGATTTCTTCATGTTTAATGAAATATGTTGAATAAGTAGGATCTGAATAATATTACGGGCCATATCAAGAGTTTAAATTTAGATTATTGTGATCTAATGACATCGAATTAATCATGAATCACATAAAATACACAACTGCAGCTCCAGAAGAGCTTCATTTGCACATTATATGCATATTTCTTCATGTTTAAAGTAATATTTTGAATAATTAGGATCGTAATTATTATTATTATTTTCCATAAAACTTGCTTAATTATTCGTTATTGTGATCTAATGATATCGAATGAATCAAATTACATAAAGTACGCAACTGAAGATCCAGAAAAGCTTTATTTGCACATTTCTTCAAGTTTAATGAAATATATTGAAAAATTAGGATCTAAAATTATATTATGGGCCATATCGAGAGCTTAAATTTAGATTATTGTGATCTAATGACATCGAATTAATCATGAATCACATAAAATACACAACTGAAGCACCAGAAAGAGCTTCATTTGTACATTATATGCATGTTTCTTCATGTTTTAATGCAAATTATTGTTAATAAATAGGATATGAATTATATAATGGGCTATATAAAGAGTTTAAATATAGATTATTGTGAACAAATAACATCGAATGAATCAAGAATCGCATAAAATACTCAACTAAAGCTCCAGAAAAGCATCTTTTGCACTTGAAATGCGATATTTCTTCATGTTTAAAGCAATATTATTAATAATTAGGATCTTAATTATATTACGGGCCATATGAAGAGCTTAAATATTGATTATTGTGGTTAAATGATATAAAATTGATAAAAAATCATACAAAATACTCAACTGTGTAAGTGCTACAACAATTCTAGAATGCGGAAATAACCCAGAATCGTAAAATACCTCGTGCCATCGCTAATTGAAATCGAGTGTTGAGCGGATGAACTTGAAACCCACAAACCAAGCGCGTCTCCTTAGTCTCTGATCTTCTCCACGTTCTGCAGTGAGAGAATCGCTACAAAGCCGATGTTGCAACCCCAACTGATGGTGTTTGACAGGGGTTAGTCGGCCTTGACTCGTTCCCTCTAGAAACACGTTATCTTCTCTCTCTCTTGTCTAAACTTCAGTTAGAACTGAAAGAAGCCTCTCACATACCCTCTGCCATCTCAGAGAAAGTATATATAGAGGGTTCAAATCGCTCAGAAGATGCAAAGGCAGCGTCTCAATGAAAGGGTGCGATGTTCACAATATTCTGTCCAGGTGCACCGTAATGACTGAACTGGTCCGTTCTACTGACAGAATACTACATTCTCCCACTTGAACTTGCATCCTTTACATATTAAATACCTTCTGTTTTCCTTATGTTAAATATTAGAAATATAACACATGAACTGTAGCAGTAAGTCATCTTATCGTTACTAGCGTTTTAATCTACTAGTAAATGCGAATATTACTTTCTACAATTACAATATGCTACACAACTAATAATTCAACCTTTTATGCGATTTTGAATTCCTTTATGAATAAACCCAACGTTTATTCCAAGTCAATCTTTATGATGTAATTCTCAACCTTATGATCAATTATATTCCATATATGTGCGCACAATCAACACGAGAAAACATCTATACTTTTATGAAGAGTTTATACACAATCGTACGATTAATATTAACCATAGGATCAATTCCTATATATACCCGCTACATGATCTTTGAATTCCTTTAGCTGCAGTATTTATTCAAAGAATCAGTCAGCTTCAATTCTGTATGAACACATTTGATGACCACTTAATTCTTCTTAATGCTCTCTTTCAAAGTCAAATACTTAATGTCAATACCTCGACCTTTACCTTTATTATTCTTGACTAGAAAGACTGCAATAGAATTATCATACAGAATCCTTAATGACTTAGATATAAAATTCACGACTCTAAGTTTCACAATAAAACTCTTCAAACACCATCGAGGGTAATCTCAAAACACACAACAAACTATACTTTATGTTGAAGTAACGAACAATATCAGTTAGACATTTCTTTATGACACAATTTCACTGGTTAACATGTATCCTTAATTTGATTTACTAAAATCAACACAACCAGTTTGTGTACCAAAATAACTTCAACTTATCAGTCTGTTGAGACATAAGCATACTATCTTAAGTACCTTAAAGATATATCATTACTTTCTTAGCAATTTAACTGTGGTCTATCCCCTAATTATTATGATATCAATCAAATATTCAAATGGCAAAAGCTAAGTCAGTTCTTGTGCACAAACCAGATCATACTTTATGCTTTCAAATTGCCTAAATACTTGAAGTATTTACTATTTGTTCCCTTTCTAAGTTATACTGAGGATACTGATTCACAATGAATCTACCACCCATATTAACAGGTGCTGGACGGGGTGAATACATTTCTTTCCGGAATCTTTCTAATACCTTATTGATATATGCTTGTTGAGATAAATCAAGAATATCTTGATTTCTATCACAAACAAAACTTCAGCCATATCCTTCATATTCCTTCATATCAATATTTTAGAAAGAAATTATTTCATCCCGTATAACTATCTTTTATCATTAGTTACAAGTATAACATTATCTATATGTAAAACAAGTGATAAAATCAACTCCCACTGATCTCCTGATATATGCAATAGTTCATCTTATATTTCTTCAAAACGTATGAAGAAATAACCTTATGAAACTATTAATATCATTAGTGAAATAATTGTTTTAATTCTTATATAGAATACTTTAACTTGTTAACTAAATACTTATTATCTCTAAAGAAGAAACTTTTATGGTTATTTAATATAACCTTCTCCTTAGATCACCATTAACAATTGCAACATTTATATCCATCTGATGTAACTCGAAACCAGAATGAGTTATTAATGCCATAATCATATGAAGTGAATCTTTCTTTAATACATGAGAGAAAATCTTCATGTAATTCACTACTTCTTTTTAATAAACCACTGGTGACAAGTCTAACTTCGTATTACTTTATGTTTACTTATGAATTCCTTTTGGTTTTAAGAAAACCGTTACAACCAATAGGTTAAAACCATAAGTAACTTACCCAATTCTAAACTCAATTACACACCATTGATTCAAACTGATTTTACTCGACATTATTCCGTAATATGGACTCATCGCAATTCATTATCTTGAGAATGTTGTTAGATTATGCTCAACACTTATATCTTTATAACAGTCTTGTAGGTAAACTACGTTACAATACTAGGAATAACCGACCTTATCCTTTATTAGATCACCTTGATATCGAATATTAAATATTCAACTTGATCTAGTATTGTATTATATATCGATTAACGAATGTCAATAATTGGATTATCAATATTTGTTGATCCTTAATAATATATCCAATTATGAATTAGAGGGAGTTTTTGTACGACCTAAAACTGATCACTCCCACTAATCTGAACATTCTCTAGAACATAAATATTTCTAGATTCATATCCTAGTCATATTTCATATTTCTAATCTCTTTACCATTTTCTGATCTCACAAACTTTTATTTGCTTACTGTATTGTTTCTCTATATCCACCTTTAAAACCTTATAAGTATGTAGAGATACATATATTGTGAGTAATCATCAATTAAAGAGATGAATGCAAGCTATACGCTTGATGCCAGCTAGTCATTTTCTTACTTGTTAATCATATCTCAACCATATGAACACTCTCAACTTTATCCATAATATGTCTATTCTCCTATTAAACACATATGGTCTAAAACACCAAACTGACCATTTATCTTTATATGTGTTATAACCTTATAGGAAATCTTGATAAGACTATATTAAACTGGACAAGTATTCAAAATAAAATATACAAGTAATGACTCAGAAATATTATATAGACTCTTTTGTTGAACAACTATATTCCTCATTCTCATTATGTGCTCTCGCACCTATAATGGTAACAAGCCTAAAAGATAAACTTTTATGATGAGTATTATTACATTAGCCTTAACCTAAGAGGCCAACTACTCATCTGATGTCTTATGTAAGAACTTTACATTAATATGCATATCAACCAAAGCACTATACATCGAAAGAACTTATTCTTTATAAACATGAACATAAGCAGTTAAACTGCTTCCACTGTTCATTATAACTTATGTTCATAAGTTCAACCTTATAACTATTATTCTCAACCCAGGAACTTTGATACTTTTCATTTTTAAAGGGAATCTGCTATCTTTATGAAAGTAGAACTGATACATGCTTATCTTTATATTGAGACTGAACTTTATACTTTAATTTACCAATGCAAACTAAGTGATATATCTTTATGAGTCAATTCCTGCATAATATTACCTGTGGGCTAAATATCATGCTATAACTCTTTATGTAATTAAACATTACAACTTTATGAATCAATTTCTTATACAGTCTAAATACTATGATTTGATTCTTCATACTTTATGATATAACTAGTTAAATTATATTCCTATCCTTAATCCCTGTGGGCAAATTAAGTATTTATAATTTAACTATTATATCCTAATATATTAAGTTAACTAAGTCAATAGTCCTGTGGGACGATACTAACTTTGTTAACTTAATCTATTACAATCTCGTGTCTGTTTAATCCAAATGTGATTTTATAAACTTTATATATACATAACTTTAATCCAACTAAGGATGCTGTGGCTACTCCTTAATATATTAATATATATATTCATCACTAGACACAAGCTATGTTCTTTCTTCCTAATGTGATTTATAGATACACTATATAATATATAACCTTAATATAATTGAAGATGTTGTGGCTACTCTTCAACTAATTAACATATATTAATCAACTAGACATAATATATTATAGTTACATAACTAATATATATGTATATGCTTAATAATTAGCATAGTTATCTAACTTTCTTGATTAATTGATCCTTAATCAATTTATTTGTCTAATTAATCTAGCAATAATATCAGACAAAACTTTATTCAAACTTTTCCAGACGATTCATTCCAGAACCTGACGGTTCGTCCCAGTTTGAATCTGTTAATACCCAGACGTATCCTCATGCAACTTCATTCAGAATAGTTCGTCCTAAAACTAGACTATTCGTTCCAATGTGCCTGAGTAATGCAAACAGAAACTTTATGCAAATTTAATCTGGAACGGTACGTTCTAAGCCCAGAATCCATTTCAATTTGCACCTGAAACCCTAATTCACTGGTAATTAGATTATATAACAGTTAGGGTTTACTAAACTTTCATAGATCATCTAACTATAATTATCTATATCTAAATAATTATCATATGCACAATTACTGCCATATCCTTTATAAATACAATTTGTGTATTACTATACCACATGTATAGTTCTTCAAGTTTGTTTAATCAATATAATGCTTGTAACGCCAATACTAATAGAATACCAGATAGTATGATGGTCTGTGGACTACATCAATACTTTATTACTATAGTATATTCAAGCATATCATTATTGACTAATCAATCTTAACCAAAAATGCCAACCATCTTTATAAAATTAGACAAACTGTGACTATTTTATAGAATTCCATAATAGTTATGTAATCTACAAGCTTTAATTAATAATGAAGAACCATCATGTCTGATTATATCTCAATATTCATCTTAAAACTCATTTCTGGACCAAACTCTGTTGGAACAGGTCGTTCCAACTCCAAATTGATCGCCTCACACGAAAAGGTGCGTCCAAAGTTCATCCAGAAACTTTCTGACAGCCTGAACACTTTCTGGTAAACTGACAATAACTTTCTCTATACTTATTTGTTTTCTGTGTTCTTGGTCATTATAGAAACTAGATTCAAAGATCTTTCTAATGACGCAAATTTCATCAAAAACAAGTTTACAGATCAAAAGCTATGCCCCTCGAAATACAGACTATCACAGACGAAACCCAACAAACTGTCAGATTGATCTATCTTGCAGACAGTATATCTCACTCATACTTTATCGGAATTTTGCAAATTTATACTCTATGGAAAGATATCTAAAATATCTACATCCCAGTAAAATTTCATGCAAAACCGAATTACCAATTGAGAGAAATCTGGCACGTAATACTGAAAGGTCAGAAAATTCAGAACCCTGACTGTCTGACCTCTACTGGTTGCGACTTGATTATCTCACTGTATACCCACTGGATTTTCAAGATGTTGGTCTCGTTGGAAAGTAGACTCAGAGATCTTTCCAATACCGAAAACCTCACTAAAATTGGATAAGCAGATCTTGAGATAATGCTCCACGAATTCAGACAATCAAGAAAATCAGACAAAAACTCAATCCACTCAACACTTACAACAGAATTTCTAATAAACCGTTATGAAATTCTATTTCAATAAAGGCAATCCAGCGGCATAACCCGCTCTGATACCAACTGTAAGTGCTACAACAATTCTAGAATGCGGAAATAACCCAGAATCGTAAAATACCTCGTGCCATCGCTAATTGAAATCGAGTGTTGAGCGGATGAACTTGAAACCCACAAACCAAGCGCGTCTCCTTAGTCTCTGATCTTCTCCACGTTCTGCAGTGAGAGAATCGCTACAAAGCCGATGTTGCAACCCCAACTGATGGTGTTTGACAGGGGTTAGTCGGCCTTGACTCGTTCCCTCTAGAAACACGTTATCTTCTCTCTCTCTTGTCTAAACTTCAGTTAGAACTGAAAGAAGCCTCTCACATACCCTCTGCCATCTCAGAGAAAGTATATATAGAGGGTTCAAATCGCTCAGAAGATGCAAAGGCAGCGTCTCAATGAAAGGGTGCGATGTTCACAATATTCTGTCCAGGTGCACCGTAATGACTGAACTGGTCCGTTCTACTGACAGAATACTACAAACTGAAGATCCAGAAAATCTTCATTTGCAATTATATGCTTATTTCTTCGTGTTTCATGCCATATTTAGTATAGTTAGGGTTTTCATTATATTATCAGTCATATCAAGAGCATAAATAAGGATTATTGTGATCAAATGACATCAAGTGAATCAATAATCGCATAAAATAATCAACAGAAGCTAAAGAAAAGCTTCTTTTGCACAATAGATGCATGTTCATTCATGTTTAATCAAATAAACGTTGAATAGGCTGGTTCTGAATTATATTATAGAGCATATGAAGAGCTATAATAGAGATTGTTTTGATCAAATGACATCAAATGAATCATGAATGACATAAAATACTAAACTGAAGTCCCAGAAAAGCTTCGTTTGCACATTATATGCAGATTTCTTCACGTTTAATGTAGTAATTTGAATAATTAGGATCTTAATCATATTTATCGGCCATATTGAGAGCTTAATTATAGATTATTGGGATCAAATGACATCATATGAATCGATAGTCACATAAATACTCAACTGAAACTCCAGAAAAACTTTATTTGCCATTATATAGATACTTTTTCAACTTTAAAATAATATTTTGAATAATTAGGATCTTAATTATATTACCGACCATATCAAGAGCTTAAATATAGACTATTGTAATCAAATGACATCGTAATCACATAAAATACTCAATAATCACATTATAATCATATAAAATAATCACATAAAATACTCAACTAAAGTTCCGAAAAAGCCTCATTTGCACATTATATGCAGATTTCTTAATGTTTCATGAAATATGTTGAATAAGTAGGATCTGAATTATATTATGGGCCATATCAAGAGCTTAAATTTAGATTATTGTGATCTAATGACATTGAATTAATCATGAATCACATAAAATACATAACAGAAGCAACTGAAAAAGCTTCATGTGCACATTATATGCATATTTCCTCATGTTTAATGAAAAATTGTTAATAAATAGGATCTGGATTATACATTGGGCTATATCAGGAGCTTAAATATAGATTATTGTGAACAAATGACATCGAATGAATCAAGAATCACATAAAATACTCAACGGAAGCTCCAGAAAAGGTTCATTTGAACATTATATGCACATTTCTTCATGTTTATTGAAATATGTTGAACAAGAAGGATCTGAAATATATTATGGGCCATATCAAGTGCTTAAATTACGATTATTGTTATCTAATGACATCGAATTAATCAAGAATCACATAAAATTTAGGTTTTAAAATGCGATTTATGCGGTTTGACGGTTGGGTGGTAATTTAGCGCTTATCGGTGATAAAACGGTAAAAAAACAGTTTATGCGGTGATAAAACGGATAAAACGGTAGTGTGATATGAACTGAAGCAATATTTTGAATAATTAGGATCTTAATTATATTACTGACTATATCAAGAGCTTAAATATTGAGTATTGTGATGAAATGACATCAAATGAATAAATAATTAGAATCTTAATCACTTGCACATTATATTCAGATTTCTTCTTGTTTAATTAAATATGTTGAATAAGTAAGATCTGAATTATATTATGGGCCATATCAAGAGTTTAAATTTAGATTATTGTGATCTAATGACATCGAATTAATCATGAATCACATAAAACACACAACTGAAGCAATATTTTGAATAATTAGGATCTTAATTATATTACCGACCATATCAAGAGCTTGAATAGATTATTGTGATGAAATGGCATCAAATAAATCAATAATCACATAAAATACTCAACTGAAGTTCCAGAAAAGATTCATTTGCACGTTATATGCAGAATTCTTCATGTTTAATGAAATGTGTTGAATAAATAGGATCTGAATTATATTATGGGCCATAACAAGAACTTAAATTTAGATTATTGTGATCTCAAGACATCGAATTAATCATGAATCACATAAAATACACAACTGAAGCACCAGAAAATGCTTCATGTGCAGATTATATGCATATTTTCTCATGTTGAATGAAAAATCGTTAATAATAGGATATGAATTATTTAATGGGCTATATCAAGAGCTTAAATATAGATTATTGTGAACAAATAACATCGAATGAATCAAGAATCACATAAAATACTCAACTAAAGCTCCAGAAAATCATCTTTTGCACTTGAAATGCCATATTTCTTCATGTTTAAAGCAATATGTTTAATAATTAGGATCTTAATTATATTATGGGCCATATGAATAACTCAAAGATTGATTATTGCTGTCAAAGGATATCAAATTGATAAATAATCACATAAAATACTCAACTGAAGATCCAGAAAAGTATCATTTGCAATTATATACATATTTCTTGGTGTTTCATGCAATATTTTGAATAATTAGGGTATTTATATATTATCAGTCATATCAAGAGTTTAAATAAAGATTATTGTGATCAAATGACATCGAGTGAATCAATAATCACATAAAATAATCAACTGAAGCTAAAGAAAAGCTTCTTTTGCACTATAGATGCATATTTCTTCATATTTAATGAAATACGTTGAATAAGCTGGATCTGAATTATATTATAGAGCATATGAAAAGCTAAAAATAGTGATTATTGTGATAAAATGACGTCAAATGAATCTAAAATGACATAAAATACTCAATAGAAGTTCCAGAAAAGATTTGCACATTATATGCAGATTTCTTCATGTTTAGTGCAATATTTTCAAAATTAGTATCTTAGTTACATTTATCGGCCATATTGAGAGCTTAAATATAGATTATTGGCATCAAATGACATCAAATGAATAAGTAGTCACATAAAATGCTCGACAGAAACTCCAGAAAAACTTTATTTGCATATTATATGGATATTTCTTCAACTTTTTTGCAATATTTTTAATAATTTGGTTCTTAATTATATTACCGACCATACCAAGATCTAAAATATAAATTATTGTAACAATATGGCATCAAATGAATCAATAATCACATAAAACACTCAGCTGAAGCTCCAGAAGAGCTTCATTTACACATTATATGGATATTTATTCATATTTAAAGTAATATTTTGAATAATTAGGATCATAATTATTATTATAGGCCATATATAGTGCTAAAATATTGATTATTGTGATCTAATGACATCAAATGAATTAAGAATTACAGAAAGTACGCAACTGAAGCAAAGCTTTATGTGCACATTTTATTCATATTTCTTCAATTTTAATGAAATATTTTGAAAAATTAGTATCTAAATAATATTATGGGCCTTATCGAGAGCTTAAATTTAGATTATTGTGATCTAATGACATGGAGTTAACTATGAATCACATAAAATACACAACTGAAAGCACCAGAAAAAGCTTCATTCATATTTCTTCATGTTTAATGCAAAATTGTTAATAATCTGAATTATATAATGAGCTATATCGAGAGCTTAAATATAGATTATTGTGAACAAATGACATCGAGTGGATCAATAATCACATAAAACGATCAACTGAAGCTCCAGAAAAGCATCTTTCGCATTTGAAATATCATATTTCTTTATCTTTAAAGCAATATGATTAATAATTAGGATCTTAATTATATTATGGGCCATATGAAGAGCTCAAATATTTATTATTGCTGTCAAATGATCACACAAAGTAATCAACTGAAGATCCAGAAAAGCATCATTTGCAATTATATATATATTTCTTTTTGTTTCATCCAATATTTAAAATAATTAGGGTTTTTATTAAATTATCAGCCATATCAAGAGCTTAAATAAAAATTATTGTGATCAAATGACATCGAGTAAATCAATAATCACAAAAATAATCAACTGAAGCAAAAGAAAAGCTTCTTTTGCAGTATAGATGCATCTTTCTTAATGTTTAATGAAATACGTTGAATAAGATGGATCTGAATTATATTATAGAGCATATGAAGAGCCAAAATAGAGATTATTGTGATCAAATGACCTCAAATGAATAAAAAATGACATAAAATACTCAACTGAAGTTCCAGAAAAGCTTCATTTGCACATTATATGCAGATTTCTCCATGTTTCATGCAATATTTTCAATAATTAGGATCTTAGTCATATTTATCGGCCATAGTGAGAGCTTAAATATAGATTATTGGAATGAAATGACATCAAATGAATCAATAGTCACATAAAATACTCAACAGAAACTGCAGAAAAACTTTATTTGCATATTATGAGGATATTTTTTCAAGTTTATGGCAATATTTTGAATAATTTGGATCTTTATTATATTACCGACCATATCGAGATCTTAAATATAGATTATTGTCACATTATGGCATCCAATGAATCAATAATCACATAAAAGACTCAGCTGAAGCTCCAGAAGAGCTTTGTTTGCACATTATATGCATATTTTTAATATTTAAAGTTATATTTTGAATAATTAAGATTAAAATTATTATTATGGGCCATATATAGTGCTAAAATATTGATTGTTGTGATCTAATGACATCGAATGAATTAAGAATTACATAAAGTACGCAACTGAAGCTCCAGAAAAGCTTTATTTGCACATTTTACTCATATTTCTTCAAGTTTAATGAAATATTCTGAAAAATTAGGATCTAAATAATATTATGGGCCTTATCGAGATCTTAAATTTAGATTATTGTGATCTAATGACATGGAATTAACCATGAATGACATAAAATACGCAACTGAAGGACCAGAAAAAGCTTCATTTGGACATTATATGCATACTTCTTCATATTTAATGCCAAACTGTTAATAAATAGGATCTGAATTATATAATGGGATATATGAAGAGCTTAAATATAGATTATTGTGAACAAATGACATTGAGTGGATCAATAATCACATAAAATGATCTACTGAAGCTAAAGAAAAGCTTCTTTTGAACGATATATGCATATTCTTCATGTTTAATGAAATAAGTTGAATAATCTGGATCTGAATTATATTATAGAGCATATGAAGAGCTAAAATAGAGAGATTATTGTGATGAAATGACATCAAAAGAATCAATAATCACACAAAATACTCAACATAAGTTCCAGAAAAGTTTCCTTTGCGCATTATATGCAGATTGCTTTATGTTTAATGAAATATGTTGAATAAGTAGGATCTGAGTTATATTATGGGCTATATATAGAGTTTAAATTTAGATTTTTGTGAACTAATGACATCGAATTAATCATTAATCACGTAAAATACAAAACTGAAGCACCAGAAAAAGCTTCATGTGCACATTATATGCATATTTTCCTCAAGTTTAATGCAAAATTGTTAACAAATAGGATCTGAATTATATAATGGGCTATATCAAGAGCTTAAATATAGATTATTATGAACAAATGACATGGAATGAATCAAGAATCACATAAGATGATCAACTGAAGCTCCAGAAAAGCATATTTTGAACTTGAAATGCCATATTTCTTTATGTTTAAAGCAATATGTTTAATAATTGGGATCTTAAAGCAATATTTTATACATATATTATGGGCCATATGAAGAGCTCCAATATTGATTATTGCAGTCAAATGATATCAAATTGATAAATAATCAAAGAAAATACTCAACTGATGATCCTGAAAAGCATATTATATGGATATTTCTTCAACTTTTTTGCAATATTTTTAATAATTTAGATCTTTATTATATTACCGACCATATCAAGATCTTAAATATAGATTATTGTAACAATATGGAATCGAATGAATAAATAATCACATAAAATACTCAGCTGAAGCTCCAGAAGAGCTTCATTTGCACATTATATGCATATTTCTTCCTATTTAAAGTAATATTTTGAATAATTAGGATCATAATTTTATTATGGGCCATATATAGTGCTAAAATATAGATTATTGTGATCTAATGACATCGAATGAATTAAGAATTACATAAAATACGCAACTGAAGCTCCAGAAAAGCTTTATTTGAACTTTTTATCCATATATCTTCAATAATTTAGGTTATTGTGATCTAATGACATATAATTAACCATGAATCGCATAAAATACACAACTGAAGCACCAGAAAAAGCTTCATTTGCACATTATATGCATATTTTTTTCATGTTTAATGCAAAATTGTTAATAAATAGGATCTGAATTATATAATAGGCTATATCAAGAGCTTAAATATAGATTATTGTGAACAAATGACATGGAGTGGATAATTAATCACATAAAATGATCAACTGAAGCTAAAGAAAACTTCTTTTGCACAATATATGCATATTTCTTCATGTTTAAAGAAATAAGTTGAAAAACCTGGATCTGAATTATATTATAGATCATATGAAGAGCTAAAATAGAGATTATTGTGATGAAATGACATCAAAAGAATCAATAATCACATAAAATACTCAATTGAAGTTCCAGAAAAGTTTCATTTGTGCATTATATGCAGATTGCTTTTAATGAAATATGTTGAATAAGTAGGATCTGAATTATATTATGGGCCATATCAAGTGTTTAAATTTAGATTATTGTGATTTAATTACATCGAATTAATCATTAATCACATAAAATACGCAACTGAAGCACCGGAGAAAGCTTCATGTGCACATTGTATGCATATTTCCTCAAGTCTAATGCAAAATTGTTACTAAATAGGATCTGAATTATATAATGGGCTATATCAAGAGCTTAAATATAGATTATTGTGAACAAATGACATCGAATCAATCAAGAATCACATAAATTACTCAACTGAAGGTCCAGAAAAGTATCTTTTGCACATGAAATGCCATATTTCTTTATGTTTAAAGCAATATCTTTAATAATTAGGATCTCAATTATATTATGGGTCATATGAAGAGCTCAAATATTGATTATTGTGGTCAAATTATGTCAAATTGTTAAAGAATCACACAAAATACTCAACTGAAGATCCAGAAAAGCTTCATTTGCAATTATGTGCATATTTCCTAGTGTTTCAAGCAATACTTAGAGTAATTTGGGTTTTTATTATATTATCAGTCATATCAAGAGCTTAAACAAAGATTATTGTGATCAAATGACATCGAGTGAATCAATAATCACATAAAATAATCAACTGAAGCTATAGAAAAGCTTCTTTTGCACTATAGATGCATATTTCTTCATGTTTAATGAAATACGTTGAATAAGATGGATCTGAATTATATTATAGAGCATATGAAGAGCTAAAATAGAGATTATTGTGATCAAATGGCATCAAATGTATAAAAAATGACTTAAAATACTCAACTGAAGTTCCAGAAAAGCTTCATTTGTACATTATATGCAGATTTCTTCATGTTTCATGCAATATTTTCAATAATTAGGAGCTTAGTCATATTTATCGGCCATATTGAGAGCTTAAATATAAATTATTGGAATTAAATGACATCAAATGAATCAATAGTCACATAAAATAATCAACAGAAACTCCAGAAAAACTTTATTTGCATATTATATGGATATTTCTTCAAGTTTATTGCAATATTTTGAATAATTTTGACGCAGCAAGTAGCGTGAAATAACTGTTTTCTCTCACCAGAGAAGAAACATGTAAAGACACAAGTTTTGAGTTTTCTTAAAATCTGATTCAAACTGAAAAGATACATCCCCTATTAAGAGGTTCTGTCAACACTTACAAGGAAAAGACATAACTACTAGGAAATAACTGCTAGAAAGTAAAATAACTGCTAGAAAATAAAATAACTGCTACTGCTTAATAAGTCTTTCTTTCTTTCTTTCTTCTGGTGGTCCATCTGGACCATATATTTATTAGCAATCTGTTCCACATCAGTCTCTCCCACCACAGAAAAACTCGACCTCGAGTTTTCTAGGTACAATGGCTCATCATCTGGAAAGAATGGGTAAATATCTGCCACATTAAATGTTTTAGATATACCCATTTCAGCTGGTAGCTCCACCACATAAGCATTATTATTAATCTTCTTCTCAATCCGATAGGGTCCATACTTCTTAGGCTGCAATTTGCTGTATTTTCCAACTGGAAACCTTTCCTTCTTCAAAAATACCATCACTTGATCGCCAACAGCAAATAGCTTCTCCCTCCGATGCTTATCAGCTTCTGCTTTGTACTTAGCATTAGATTCCTCAATTTTCCTCTTTACCTCAGCTGTCACTGTGCGCCATTGTTCAGCCATATGTCTTGCAGCAACACTGGCATAAGGAGCTCGTGGCAACTTCACTAAGTCAACAGCATGATCTGGTGCCTTAGTGTACACAATTGAGAATGGTGACTTGCCCGTGGTCCTATGTATCGCTGCATTTTATGCAAACTCGGCTTGTGCTAGTGCCACATCCCATTGCTTCGGTTTGTCTCCACAAATACTGCGAATCAGGTTGCCCAAGGTTCTGTTGGTGACCTCTGTTTGCCCATCAGTAGTTCTGCCGAAAAAATCGCCTCGAGCATCGTCACCTCTCGGTCGATCTCTTCCTTCAGCCCTATTCCTGTTAGGATTTATCGCGAGGGCCTCAAGTCGTGCGACAAGATCCACGAGGCTCTGTCGTATCCCCTGAACACTCTGTTCCAGAGTTTTAACTGCCTCCCCTTGAGCCTTAACCTCAGCCCTGAGGTTTTCCATGTCCCGATCTCCGTCGGAGCCATGATTGCCTTTTCCTGCCATTGATTATGGAAGGAAAACCCGCTCTGATACCACCTGACGCAGCAAGTAGCGTGAAATAACTGTTTTCTCTCACCAGAGAAGAAACATGTAAAGACACAAGTTTTGAGTTTTCTTAAAATCTGATTCAAACTGAAAAGATACATCCCCTATTAAGAGGTTTTGTCAACACTTACAAGGAAAAGACATAACTACTAGGAAATAACTGCTAGAAAGTAAAATAACTGCTAGAAAATAAAATAACTGCTACTGCTTAATAAGTCTTTCTTTCTTTCTTCTGGTGGTCCATCTGGACCATATATTTATTAGCAATCTGTTCCACATCAAATTTGGATCTTTATTATATTACCGACCATATCAAGATCTCAAAATATAGATTATTATAACAATATGGCATCAAATGAATCAATAATCACATAAAATACTCAGCTGAAGCCCCAGAAGAGCTTCATTTGCACATTATATGCATATTTTTTCGTATTTAAAGTAATATTTTGAATAATTAGGATCATAATTATTATTATGGGCCATATATATAGTGCTAAAATATTGATTATTGTGATCTAATGACATTGAATGCAATAAGAATTACATAAAGTACGCAAGTGAAGTTCCAGGAAAGCTTTATCTGCACATTTTATTCATATTTCTTCAAGTTTAATGAAATATTCTGAAAAATTAGGATCTAAATAATATTATGGGCCTTATCAAGAGCTTAAATTTAGATTATTGTGATATAATGACATCGAATTAACCATTAATCGCATAAAGTACACAACTGAAACACCAGAAAAAGCTTCATTTGCACATTATATACATATTTCTTCATGTCTAATGCAAAATTATTAATAAGTTGGATCTGAATTATATAATAGGCTATATCAAGAGCTTAAATATAGATTATTGTGAACAAATGACATCGAGTGGATCAATAATCACATAAAATGATCAACTGAAGCTTAAGAAAACTTTTTTTGCACAATATATGCATATTTCTTCATGTTTAATGAAATACTTTGAAAAAGCTGGATCGGAATTATATTATAGAGCATATGAAGAGCTAAAATAGAGATTACTTTGATGTACATCAAAAGAATCAATAATCACATAAAATACTCAACTGAAGTTCCAGAAAAGCTTCATTGCGCATTATATGCAGATTGCTTCATGTTTAATGAAATATGTTGAATAAGTAGGATCTGAATTATATTATGGGCCATATCAAGCGTTTAAATTTATATTATTGTGATCTAATTACATCATATTAATCATGAATCACATAAATTACTCAACTGAAGCTCCAGAAAAGCATCTTTTGCACTTGAAATGCCATATTTCTTTATGTTTAATGCAATATGTTTAATAATTAGGATCTCATTATATAATGGGTCATATGAAGAGATCAAATATTGATTATCGTGGTCAAATTATATAAATTGATAAAGAATCACACAAAATACTCAACTGAAGATCCAGAAAAGCTTCATTTGCAATTATATGCCTATTTCTTAGTGTTTCATGCAATACTTAGAATAATTAGGGTTTTTATTATATTATTAGTCATATCAAGAGCTTAAATAAAGATTATTGTGATAAAATGACATGGAGTGGATCAATAATCACATAAAATAATCAACTGAAGCTAAAGTAAAGCTTCTTTTGCACAATATATGCCTATTTCTTTATGTTTAATGAAATACGTTAAATAAGTGATATCTCTTATTTTTATATGTATTTTGACCGTACTTAGCCCTTAATTATTG
This sequence comes from Rhynchospora tenuis, assembly GCA_027725995.1. Lineage (NCBI taxonomy): Eukaryota > Viridiplantae > Streptophyta > Magnoliopsida > Poales > Cyperaceae > Rhynchospora > Rhynchospora tenuis. Next base: position 125,262,712 of record CM050889.1, read on the forward strand.
ATCAAACCAATATAAATTGTCTCATAAATTGTTATGTTTTCCTAGATTTTGGTACTGCCGTGGCATTTGATTTATTTTGTAGGAACTTGATGGATTGGACATAATAATTGCACAAAAGGGAGGATTTTGGAGAAGCAAAATGACTAAATGGGTCCATAGAATTGTAGAGCTCATCCTAAACTTTCCAACGATATTTGAATCACCTAAATCGGAGTCCGGATGAAGAAATTATGGCCCAAATACTATCGGTGCGCAGTGCCGCCATTTCGGTCTGAAATGTACGGATTTCGGTGCGAAATGCAATTCTGGAAAGTGCGTTTTTGGTAATTTTCGAAGAAGGAAAGTGCAAACCGCCTCCCCTTTGCCCTAGCCGCCTCTGGGCCACCTAGGATGATTTTATATGCACGTTTCTGCCTCCAGAAAGGGGATCCAAGCCTCCATACACCAAAATCTCACCTTTCCACCTCCGTTCTCGCGCCGAAAGGCGCGGGTTTTCACCATTCTTCATTGAGCACAACCTTGACAGCAACTTGGAGTAATTCTTGACACGCGACAGCGGCAGAACCAATCCAACCACGACTCCATAGCCTTGCAAACAAGAGTTTAGCGGGATTATTTGGTTGTATCTCTTCTTCTCTCTTTGTTTGTATCGATGATGGAGTTTGTATCTTATATTTCTTGCATGTTAGGCTAGTTTTTTATGTCTTATGGATAGTTAGTAGATTAGTTTAGGATATTGTTATGACTTGATAGCTTTATTATGATATTTTTGTGATTTATTTGGTTGTGAATTAATTTACTTGCTTGATGGAATTGTTTAATTGCTTGAAAGTTAGCTTATTGATGATACGTAGCGTTGATAGGATTTAACTCGACCAAATAATTAGTAGATCAAAGCACTTGAGATAAACTAAAACTCGAAAAGGTAGGTTAGTTAACGATCGAAAGATCTAACTTTTATTGCACCGACAAGACTTTAAATATCTCTGGAAATCCATTCAAGTATTCCTAAATAAACTAGTTTTATTACGCAAGTATAGGATTAGCTGTTTTTGTGGTAAAACCCGACATCAAACCTAAACCAGGACCAAGAAGCGAAAGTTGAGGTTAGGGTTAAGGTCTGGTCGCTTAGTAACCTTCGCAAAGTATCCTGTAAAATTGTCAAGTCGAAACAACAGGTTTAAGGCAAGTTTTGGCGCTGGACAGAACCTATTTCGCACCGAAATGGTTCTGTTTCGCCCCGAAATGACTCTCTGTCTCGATGAAAATCGTGAGAGAGTTGTCTTAAAACTAAACTAATTGAACACTTATCCCTATGACATATTTTTGCATTAGTTTGAGTCTTTAAATCACCAAAAATAACCAAAAATATTTCTTTTACTTGTACTTTATTTATTTGTCTTTTTAATTACAAAATCCCAAAACATGTCTTGTCTAGCTTTCGTGAGGAAGTAAAGTCCGGTATTCAATTTAATCCGTCCCTGTGGGTTCGACCCTAAAACTTTACCATAACGACTAGTGAGGAAAAGTCTTAGGTTATAAATTTATTTGATGAAGGCTTAAAAACCTAGGTCAAATAAATTTATAACCTAAGACTTTTCCTCACTAGTCGTTATGGTAAAGTTTTAGGGTCGAACCCACAGGGACGGATTAAATTGAATACCGGACTTTACTTCCTCACGAAAGCTAGACAAGACATGTTTTGGAATTTTGTAATTAAAAAGACAAATAAATAAAGTACAAGTAAAAGAAATATTTTTGGTTATTTTTGGTGATTTAAAGACTCAAACTAATGCAAAAATATGTCCTAAGGATAAGTGTTCAATTAGTTTAGTTTTAAGGCACCTCTGTCTGCGATTTTCACCGAGACAGAGGGATATTTCGGACCGAAATCAGTACTGGTTGGGGCTAAAACCTGCCTTAAACCTATTGTTTCGACTTGATAATTTTACTGGATAATTTGTGAAGGTTACTAAGCGACCAGACCCTAACCCTAACCTCAACTTTCGCTTCTTGGTTCTGGTTTGGATATGATGTCGGGTTTTACCACATAAATAACCAATCCTATACTTGCGTAATTAGACTAGTTTATTTAGGAATATTTGGTTGGATTTCTAGATATATCTAAAGTCCTGTCGGTGCAATAGAAGTTAGTCCTTTCGGTCGTTAACTAACCTATCCTTTCGAATCTGGGTTTATCTCAAGTACTTAATTAAATTGTTTATTTGGTCGAGTTATGTCCTATCAACGCTACGTATCATCAATAAGCTAACTTTCAAGCAATTAAACAATTCCATCAAGCAAGTAAATTAATTCACAACCAAATAAATCACAAAAATATCATAATAAAGCTATCAAGTCATAACAATATCCTAAACTAATCTACTAACTATCCATAAGACATAAAAAACTAGCCTAACATGCAAGAAATATAAGATACAAACTCCATCATCGATACAAACAAAGAGAGAAGAAGAGATACAACCAAATAATCCCGCTAAACTCTTGTTTGCAAGGCTATGGAGTCGTGGTTGGATTGGTTCTGCCGCTGTCGCGTGTCAAGAATTACTCCAAGTTGCTGTCAAGGTCGTGCTCAATGAAGAATGGTGAAAACCCGCGCCTTTCGGCGCGAGAACGGAGGTGGAAAGGTGAGATTTTGGTGTATGGAGGCTTGGATCCCCTTTCTGGAGGCAGAAACGTGCATATAAAATCATCCTAGCTGGCCCAGAGGCGGCTAGGGCAAAGGGGAGACGGTTTGCACTTTCCTTCTTCGAAAATTACCAAAAACGCACTTTCCAGAATTGCATTTCGCACCGAAATCCGTACATTTCGGACCGAAATGGCGGCACTGCGCACCGATAGTATTTGGGCCATAATTTCTTCATCCGGACTCCGATTTAGGTGATTCAAAGATCGTTGGAAAGTTTAGGATGAGCTCTACAATTTTATCGACCCATTTAGTCATTTTGCTTCTCCAAAATCCTCCCTTTTGTGCAATTATTATGTCCAATCCATCAAGTTCCTACAAAATAAATCAAATGCCACGGCAGTACCAAAATCTAGGAAAACATAATAATTTATGAGACAATTTATATTGGTTTGATCAATAATTAAGGGCTAAGTACGGTCAAAATACATATAAAAATAAGAGATATCAATAAGCTGGATATGAATTATATTATAGAGCATATGAAGAGCTAAAATAGAAATTATTGTGATCAAATGACATCCAATGAATCAATAATCAATAAAATACTCAACTGAAGTTCCAGAAAGGCTTCATTTGCCCATTATACGCAGATATCTTCTTGTTTAATGCAATATTTTAAATAATGAGGATCTTAATTATATTATCGGCCATATTAAGAGCTTAAATAGATTATTGGAATCAAATGACATCAAATGAATCAATAGTCACATAAAATACTCCACTGAAACTCAAGAAAAACTTCATTTGTACATTATATATGGATATTTCTGCAAGTTTAGTGCAATATTTTTAAAAGTTATGATCTTAATTATATTACCGACCATATCAAGAGCTTAAATATAAATTATATGATCGCATGACAGGAATGAATCAATAATCACATAAAATACTCAACTGAAGCTCCAGATGAGCTTCATTTGCGTATTATATGCATATTTCTTCATGTTTAAAGTAATATTTTTAATAATTATGATCATAAATTATTATTATGTGCCATATAAAGTGCTTAAATATTGATTATTGTGATCTAATGACATCGAACGAATCATGAATTACATAAGGTACGCAACTGAAGCTCTAGAAAAGCTTTATTTGCACATTCTATGCATATTTCTTCAAGTTTTATGAAATATTTTGATAAATTAGGATCGAAATTATTTTATGGGCCATATCGAGAGCTTAAATTTAGATTATTGTGATCTAATGACATCGATTTAACCATGAATCACATAAAATACACAACTGAAGCTCCAAAAAAAGCATCATTTGCACATAATTTGATTTGCTCATTATCAAGAGCTTAAATGTAGATTATTGTGAACAAATGACATCGAATGAATCAAGAATCACATCAAATACTCAAATGAAGCTCCTGGAAAGCTTCATATGCACATTATATGCATATTTCTTCATGTTTAAGGCAAATATTTTGAATAATTAGGATCTTTATTGTGTTGTCAACCGTATCAAGAGCTTAAAAGGATATTTTTTGATCAAATGACATCGAATGAATCAAGAATCACACAAAACACTCAATTTAACCTCAATAAAAGCATCATTTGCTCATGATATGCATATTTCTTCACGTTTAATGCAATATTTTGAATAATTATGATCTTAATTATATTATGGGACATATGAAGAGTTTAAATATTGATAATTGTGATCTAATGACATCGAATGAATCAAGAATCGCATAAAATACTCAACTGAAGCTGCAGAAAAGCTTCTTTTGCACAATAGATGCATATTTTTTCGTGTTTAATGAAATACATTGAATAAACTGGATTTGAATTTTATTATAGAGAATATAAAGAGCTTAAATAGAGATTATTGTGATCAAATGACCTCAAATGAATCAAGAATAACAAAAAATACTCAACCAAAGTTCCAGAAAAGCTTCATTTGCACATTATATGCAGATTTCTTCATGTTTAATGCAAAATTTTGAATAATTAGGATCTTAATCGTATTTATCGGCCATATTGAGAGCTTAAATATAGATTATTGGGAACAAATGACTTTAAATGAATCAATAGTCACATAAAATTCTCAACTGAAACTCAAGAAAAACTTCATTTGCACATTATATGGATATTTCTTCAAGTTTAATGCAATATTTTGAATAATTAGTATCTTAATTACATTACCAACCATATCAAGAGCTTAAATATAGATTATTGTAATCAAATGACTTTGAATGAATCAATTATCACAGAAAATACTCATCTGAAGCTCTTCTGGAGCTTCATTTGCACATTATATGCATATTTCTTCATGTTTAAAGTAATATTTTGAATAATTATGATCATAATTATAATTATGGGCATATAAAATGCTTAAAAATTGATTATTGTGATCTAATGACATCGAATGAATCATGAATTACATAAAGTACGCAACTGAAGTTCCAGAAAACTTTTATTTGAACATGTTATGCATAATTTCTTCAAGTTTAATGAAATATTTTGAAAAAATAGGATCTAAAATTATATTATGGGCCACGTCTAGAGCTTAAATTTAGATTATTGTTATCTAATGACATCGAATTACCACTGTCTAGTTTATCCAAAAAAAAAATGACATCGAATTAATCATGAATCACATAAAATACACAACTAAAGCACCAGAAAAGGCTTCATTTAATGCAATATTTTGAATAATAGGATCTTCATTATATTACCGACCATATCAAGAGCTTAAAAAGAGATTATTTTGATCAAATGACATTGAATGAATCAAGAATCACATAAATACTCAATTGAACCTCAATAAAAGCAGCATCATTTGCTCATGATATGCATATTTCTTCACGTTTAATACAATATTTTGAATTATTAGGATCTTAATTATATTATGAGCCATATCAAGTGTTTAAATATTGATAATTGTGATCAAATGATGTCGAATAAATAAAGAATTCATAAAATACTCAACTAAAGCTGCAGAAAAGCATTTATGAATAATATTTTTTACTCCGAATAACTAATCCTAATTTTATTCTTAGATGATACAAATGCCCCTTTTTTTCCATAGTTTATCTCACAATCAAACTTAACATGATAATAATTATTCTATATTATATGGGGATGAGAAGATAAATATGAGATTATGTTTGATAAAAAAAAATAGAGGAATAAGAATTTTCTCTTTTTTAAATGTAGTATTTGATAATAGAATTGTCATTCTTTCACTTCATTTCTCTGTTAACATGTATAATTGCAATCAAAATGAATGCTATGGCCTTGATCAAAAAATATTTTTTTTTATGCGGGATTTCATCACATTTTTCATTTCAATTCAATTGATTTTTTAAAATTTTGTTGAATCTAATAACATAGAAATTCCAGTCAAATGACATCAAATCTGTTATCATAAAATTTCTATTAAAATGAAATCCCATGTTTTTTTTAAAAAAAAATATTTTGATCAGGGCCTATATGTTTCTCTCTTATCATTATTTCGGTTTATATTGAACGTAACCAAGAAACGCAATTATTGCACGCTGAAATGTGAATCTGACGGGGGCGATCGAGATTCTACAATATTATTGGGTCTTAATGGGCCGAATAGGCCCATGGATATAGATATAACCAATATCTGAATTCTTTGTTTTAAGACTTACCGACCCACGAGCAAAACAATGTCCAGCCCAATTAGATTATTTATTACTTAGGGTTTAAACGCGAAAAGAGAGCGCATCACTTTCTCTCTCTTTACTTCGTCGCTAGGGTTTAGAACAAATCTCTCGTCAAATCGAGTAAGCGAGAGAGAGAAGACAGAGAGGGAGAGAGGGAGAGAGCGTGACAGCAAAGATGAGTCGGAGTTTGGGAATACCAGTGAAGCTGTTGCACGAGGCGGCGGGACACGTGGTGACGGTGGAGCTGAAGACCGGAGAGCTGTACCGAGGCAGCCTCGTCGAGTGCGAAGACAACTGGAATTGCCAACTCGAAAGCATCACCTACACCTCCAAGGTAAATTTGATTTTATTTCCTTGCTTCAAGTTTTGCTCTTTGTTGGTTTTTGCATATGTTTGATATAGTATTAGATCAGTCCTTTTCACTTGTGGGGAATTCTTGAAATATGAAGTTCTGAAAAAAATTGGTCTTTCTTTGCACGAAGTGTTTGTTCAGGTGAAAATGTTATAACCTGGTGTTTGGTCGGGATTATTTAGTGCTTATTTCAGTATTTTGCTAAAATGAAATGGCCAAGTCTACAGTTTAGATTAGCCCATCTTGTAGGAAAATTATCGAAATGAGAAGTTCTGAAAAATGGACTTTCTTTGATTAAATTGTTTGTTCCGGGGAAGGTGTTATGATTGCCCAAAGATCGTTAGATAATTTAGTGGTCAGTTCAGTTTTGTGCTTGTCGAATGAAATGTCTAAGCCTCCAGTTATCCCAATGTACTTTTTTATTGTATATGAGAAGAGAAGAACATCCAATATGCATCTGAACTAGATAAAATATGAATTCTTTTCCTCTTCATCCCTGTAGGATGGAAAGGTGTCACAGCTTGAGCACGTCTTTATCAGAGGCAGCAGAGTAAGGTAATTTCAACATGCTATAATTACATTCATTTCTGGATACGTGGATACCTTTAAAATTGAATTGTCAATAATTTACTGTTTATTACTCTCGTAGGTTTATGATAATTCCTGATATGCTGAAGAATGCCCCTATGTTCAAACGTCTGGAAGCAAGAATCAGAGTAAACATCTTCCTTTAGCTTTCCATTTTTGTTTTCCTAATTTCATCTTGTTTGGTTATCTCTTTGTACTAATTTTCTAAAATCTTTTAAAGGGGAAAGGCTCAGCTCTTGGTGTTGGACGCGGACGTGCTGTTGCAATGCGTGCCAGAGTGAGTTTCTACTTCCTTTTGTTGAGCTATTCTATTCTTTCCTATTGAATGATCTATAATATGCCCTATCATGTATACTTTTTGATCTCATATGTTTGATGAGTTTTAGGCCAATTTAGTGTACTACCCTGTATCAAGTATAACTGTGGGTTTCAAGCTTTACTAGTCAGCTCCAGTACTTGTACCAGTGGGTGACATTTACAATAACAGATGAGGTGAAACCTACTATAGAGTATTTAAGTAATGAATGTCAATTTGTTATACTGAATGTTGTTGGATCCGAACTGACAGCCTGTTTTTCTTCTTAGTTTCATTCATAAATAATGAAATTCTGTAATAGAAAGGGAAGAGAAAGGAAGGGAAGGAACTTGTTACATGGTTATAATATTCTGTTATCATGTTAAACTGATTTGGGCTATATTGCAAAATGCAGGCACAAGCTGCTGGTCGTGGTGCCCCACCTGCTGGGAGAGGTGCTGCCCCACCTGTCAGGAGGTAATAACTCCCAAGTCGAATGTATGGCAATCACTTGCGGGATTTGAGTTGCTTTATTTGCTAGAGGTCTGATCAGAGACAGAAGATTGTTTTTTCTACTTTAGGAATTAACAGTCCATAGATTTTAAATCCTTTGCATGCCTTGTGTATTCTGGATGTATGTTATTGTAGTGCTGGCTCTTGTTAAAATCTAGATTGTTCTAGTACTAAGCAAAGTTGTACTTTGTATTTCTGAGTCAATATGGCTTCTGTTCTGTGTACTTTTGCTATTTTTGCAGATATTTTCTTGCATGTGCCATCTATACTGGTTCCTTAGCTTGATTAAGCTACATATTGCTCGTGGTAGTCCTTGCTTAACATGTTATCATTTATATTTTGAGGGCATGTTGCTACTAAGTCAAACGAAACTGTAGCAACTTGCTGAATCAATTTGGCTGTGGGTCCCAAGTGTTTTGCTTGACGTGTTATTATTCTGTTATAGCGCTTGGCCACTAGAGATCCATTGACTTTGTGATTTCTGAAATAGTTTTTTAATGCTAGTTGTTATAATAGATCGTCTGAGTCGTTTTATTGATGTAATGCATTCATATAATTGGTTATTGAAATAAGAAAAAAATGCAACAGTTCAGTAGCGATTGTTATAAAATTAAAGAGAAAGGAGGAAGAGATAAAGAGTAAAAGAGAGACAATTTTCTTATGTATTTTAATTTTCAATTGTTTGATACAAGATACAATGTACAACTCTCTATTTATTAGCAAAAAACAAATCTCCTAATAAATGCTAAAAATTTGGTGTAACCAATGGATTTAAAGATGGACAACCATATATGATTCATAATCATTTATAACAGCGGTCTGATTGTTTATTAAAATTTGTTTATTTTTATATTGAATGCCAAACAACTGGCACTTCACCGGAAGCATATCACTCTGTCAACTAAACGAAATTTGAATGAACTAGTTATTCCACTTTACTGAGCTAACCACATTATTCCACTTTACTGACCTCGATATTCCAATTTTCATTAGAAAGAAATATAATATTTTTTAACTACCAAAGGCAGTCCCCTAAAAAATTCATCTAGACCACAGACCTCGTGACAAAAATAATCATGGCGAATGTAGTAGCCCTATTTGCTAACATGCTATTTCTGATAATGAGTAGAACTATGTAGAACAGGATGGGTCCTAGACAGCCGCTGTCTAGTTTTTTTTTTTTTAAAAAAAAAATAAAAAAATAAAAAAATATGTAGAACAGAATGGACTTTAAGTTGGAACCGCTTAAGATACGTATTGAAAAGAATGCACTTTAACATGCTATTTCTGATAATGAGTAAAACTATGTAGAAAAGAATGCCCTTTAAGTTGGAACCGATTAAGATACGTATTGAAATTACATTCCATGGTATGTTCAAAATAATTAATTCTAATATTCAATCTTTAGTAACCCACCTATGTCCCCTGATTTCAAAACCACCACTTCCCTGATCACTGCTCTCTCCAGTTTCTGCAGAAGCATATCCCGATATCCTTCGATGCCTCCTCCGACCTGAAGTGGTACCACTGTCACTAAAGCTTCCATTCAATATTGGGTCATCTATCCCTCGAATTGATTTTTTTAAGGATGGTGGTGAAACAATGCAACTGTCATCTTTGGTTCTTTTCTTCTCATGCTTCTTGATTTTTTGTGAGATTTTGTGTAGTCTTTCATTTATTCTTGTGAAGCCCTTTTCCATCGGCTCAACAGCTTGATTCATGGTGAACTTCAAATCCTTTGCGATCTACACAAAATGATGTTCCTTAGAAAGACTTTTAATATCCATATAAGTTATGTTAAAGATAATTTCCTTGATGTCATAGCTGGCTACTGTAAAAATTAAATTTGCTTTGAATGGGCTGCATTAGAAGGTGGATTATTAGTCCTAAATTCAGTAAAAGACCCAACTTGCAGGGAACACACGTATGCTATGTTCATTATTTTAGAAAGGTAATGTCCAGAAAGGACATTTTCATTTTTTTTTCTCTTTCCTTAGAGACTCGATGAAAACAGAAAGAACCTCATGTTCTGATATCATTCCCTTCAAAGTACGCCTAAATTAACCTTTTTCTTGCTTTCCCCGCGGAAATATATTATCTTAAAAAAGCAATTTGGTTAACATTTTTTTTTTTTGAGAGTCTAGAAGATGAAGGTATCGTGTAGGTTACAGATAATTGTAAGGCTATGCATGGTATTTTCACCATATACAGAATAGATGTTCAATTTAGAATAGAGCTTACATATCCACCACCTCCAAGAACAACATCTCGCACACTATCTCTAATGGTGGTCCCGCTCCTGATTCGGGCCTCAGGATGGGGAAGCCTGAGTTTGGTAGGCCTCTCACTGTCTCTAACCTCGTCCGGGTCCACTTGGCAGTTCACTGAGGCATAATCTCCAAGAACTGATACATCACCAACAAACTGGTCCCTGATGTGCTCATACGGCTTTGAAGGAAATACAAATATATGCACAATTGATGCTACGCCCATCTGCACTGGACCAAAATCAAGTCAAAATTTTTAACTAATAACGATCTGATTTTACAGAAAGGAAGAGAACCTTTCGTTTGTACTCATAGATTCAAGGCTAAATTAGCTTATTGGCTTTATTCCTAAAAAGTTTTTTTTTTTATCTTTATTAGAGAGCTAAATCTGATGATTCAGATAAACTTTCACATGCATGCACAAATGTGTGTGTTCTGAATGATATATGTTTCACTTCAAGGCACATGTATTTGGTTGACCATACTTAGTAATACATACAGCAGTGGTCCCAATCAGTATAACTACACAGCCAATAAGGATAATAAGTTGCCTATATTTGATTGAAACACAAACTAGAAAATAAGGGGGGGGAGTTACTCTCATTCCAATTGGTACTGAACAGGTAAACTCATGACCAGAACTAGCTGCTCAATTACATGAGCGTCGAGACACTGTGCAGTTCCAGTAATTGAAAGTAGTAGTTACCTCTATGCAAATGATGAAATCCTGAATACTAGACTTGAACTGTAATGCTTCAGCTATAGGACCTTTCAAGAAACCCATGCTAAAAAGTATTGCAATTGCCACATCTTGCCACCATGTCAGAAACACTATGGACTTAAAAACCAAGAATTTTGCTAGAGGCTTTATATGTGCCAGCTCATCCTTAATGACTGCATAAAATTGTACCAGACAGTATAAAGCCCACGTCTGGCTGAAATTTATCACTATTGCCATATATGGATACCTGGAAAAGAGTTATATCAAACAGTTATCCTAATTAATCTTTGTGTAAGAAATTGAGACAATGATTATAACCAGATAAAACAGCATTAAAATTAGATTCAAGAAATAGTAATGAATTTAAGGCGGAAATCTTCATTCGACTAGACACAAGGAATGGGATCTGATCCTCAATCCAGCATGTATGCCCACAGGGTTTAAGCTTCAATTAGAGTTGAACTTTTCTTTGGTCAAATAAGTAATCACATTCAGAAAATGTAACAAGCTAATTTTCTTCCATTGCTTACCTTTTGGAAACTTAATAAATCCATTTGTATTTTTCTTTTCTCTCTCTTTACTTTCAATCCAACTTGAAGTTTTGACAATTTCTAACAACACTAGGAATCCTTTCGGCTACAAAAGTAGGGATGGGTTAACAGGGACTATTACAACAAGGAACTAAGATGAAATGACAAGATAGCTGGTCTGGCCTATGAAATGCATCATTAACCTCAAGAAATCAAGGCATAAATGATAACTCACTAATACATCAAATAAGTTAATGAAAACTTAAAAAGTATCAAAATATCCTCAATGTTAATCTCTTACCCACAATTCCACTCGAATTCTCCTTCGCAGTAAGCTCCAAAAGCTTCAAGGATAACAGCCAAAATTGCCGTCACAGCTTTTATTATCATCTACACAATGAAAACAAAATACTTGTAAAAACAAAAAAACACCAAATTGATATAGTTTTATGTCAGCACTTCAAAATAGAGAGAGAGAGAGAGAGGGACGCACATATTGAATAATTCCGAGCTTAATAACCAAGTAAAACTGCTCCCCAAGCCGCCATGGCTTAAGTAGGTAATTCATTGGAAAAGGATGTTTTACAAACCCCCTCTCATCATTATTTTCTAAAAGTGAAGTACCAATACCTGGGACCGATCCTCCCTCGTGCTCTAAGAATTTTATTGTTCTCTCCTCCCCACCTAACCAACAAATAAAGTTAGGAAAAGAAAAAGAAGGGGAATATGCAAGGTCATTTGTACCATTAAACCTACAGTGCTCAACTTTACACTTTGATTTGCCTCGAATTTGCAAAATAGGAGCCAACATTTTCAGAGGTAGTTTTCAAATAATATTTGAAGTTTTGAACAGTTAGCGAGTGTATTCGCACTTAATCCAGCAAGCTATTTTGTATTCTAATCACAAATCGTACAAAAATAAAATTTTAGAAGGCAATTTTTGGTGCTAATGAGTGCAACATGTTTAGTTATAAAGTACTTAGATGCAGGATCCAAGATTAATGGCATAAAATGAGAATATAAGGGGCAATTCAGTTTTTTTTTTCTTGCCTGACTTGAATTTTTGGGTATTTTCCATTGCTTTTAGCAAATGGCAGAATAACTGTTCAGTGTTTTTCCAATAACATATTCTCTATATATTTACCAAATACTGATGTACTAAAGCAAAAAAATTCTGCTAATAATACAGGACTAATTTGTGCTATTCATAACTTTCGTTCGTTTAAACTTTTTAATCCATCTACTCATGTGCGAAGATGTTGAAAACAAATTTTTAATGATTTACTATGATCAGGCTATCCTTGTTTTTATTTAGTCTAACACCGATTAATTTCCAATTTCAACTCTATATTTTAAGTTGATTGGAAATTCATTTATAATTTGCAATGCAAATAAAAGTAGTACCTTTACCAGAGGCATACCTAAGCAAGCAACCAGGTACCGTCCAAAGCAGTACATGGCAAAAGACTCATAGCAATCACGAAGAATTTCAATATCAACACTGATTGATGGATGCAACAAAGAGATATACTGAAACAAGATCAAGTGGTCGATCAGCTTCAAACTTTCAAACAATAGAATCCTAAAAAGACAAAATTACTAAGTCACTTGGTACCAGCAGGTACTGGGACTGGAACTGACTAAATCATGGTACCAGGGAAGTACAACAAACATAAAGAGCTTTCTAATACATGCTGGCACATATGTAGTGGCTCTATGCTACTACTGAATTTGACTGGGATTGCATCTGCATTTGTTTGCTTTTTTTTATATTTCCTTTGATTTTCCAATTGCCAGCCAACAAATATTCATTAAAGTAAAATAAACCTATTTTGCACGTCAAGTTAATTTTCATTTTGAAAATTAAACTGATTTACTTACTGACTCAATTGCATAGCAAGGTACCATTAAGATAACACCAATTAGAAACTTTTGTTCCTGCAAATAATAAAAGCCAACTGCATCTTAGCTAAATAACCAAAAAAAAAGGGAAAAAAGGTAAAAAAAAGGGAAAAAAATAGTTTAAAATAAAACCTCAGGATTATTGTAGGCTGTGAGGTGACTGAATAGCAGAAAGGTGGAGAGGCAGAGCGAAATAACTAAGAAAATGCTCGCAATAACTATTGCCCATGTGGGAGGGGCATATACTGACAGGCTTGTATGAAGTTCTCTCATGACTAGGTTAGTTCAATTACAAAAATATAGGCTTGACACCATGGTGATTAGTCACAGTGTCTCTACAGATTTGTGGACGTCGCCGATATATTTCTGCAAAGTTGAGAACTTTTCTATTAGAAACAGCTAACAGTATAGACATCAAATCAAAGTAACTTTCCAAAATCACCCAACTAAGCTTTCAGTATGTGATTAAGCCTAGGTTCTGCCTGATTACTGTAGCTAAATCTGATGATTCATCAACCCATTTTGTCATCAATGAACTCATGATATAATTTCAATTTACTATTAGATGTCAAAAAAGAAAAGTTGATGTGAATAAAGAGGGGAAAAGCAAATAAAAGATTGAAGACTGTTAGTTATACCAGGACTGGTAAATAACAGTACAGGACCCAACCAAAGACCATAAATACAAATTATACAATACTTAACCTAGTCTAATAACATCCCTGACACTAACAACAAATTATATTTATTGTTCGAAGCTGTACCAGAAACAAAATAAGTAGCAGAAGATCTTTACATAACATAGATAAATCCTAAAATTGACAGGATCTAGTAAATTATAATCTACTGGAAAAGAAAAATCTAGTATCATACCAATTGTGGCAGCTTCAAACGAAACCGAATCAAAACTAGATTTAGATCGAGTAATCAGAAAACTAGCTAAGAATGTGAACTAGTACCAGTAAATTAAGCATTACCTTGTTAGAGGAATCACGAATGAAAATATCCGAGAGAAAAACGACACTGGAATGAGACGAAGCAAACCAAAATCGTCAAAAAAGAAATTATGTGAGGAGAGAGAGATCTTTTAAATTCTGGAAAGGACCTTTTTATTCTCGCTTATGTCAAAATAAAAACAACACATGTTAGATACTTATTACATGGAAGAATCAAGAGAGAGTAAGACAAGACAATTGTAACGACCGATCGGGAGGTGTCGACCGTCGGATCGAGATCGGAGAGACCGCGTTCGGTTTGGACAGGATAACAGTGGTAACGAAACACATGTCGAAATCGCACGCTGACGTGTCGTTTTGGGTTCCTATCTGAAGTATTGAAAGCTGGATGGCCACATGGCACATGCTGATGCTTGAGGTCTTAATTTTCAACTTCATCTCGGTCGTTGATTATTTTGGACGGCTCCGATTGCCTCATGACGGGTGGAGATCAGATCTGGATAATTATCAACTTATCCAATAGTTTCTATATTATTTGTTAAGTCTACATTCTACAAGTCAATGTTTGATCTATATATTAAAAAAAAAATACAAGTTTATCTATATATAGGAAGGGATGGAACCAGAACCTATAAATGATTTTTTTTTTTTAATAAAAGGTTGTTTTTTTGCATCATTTGCTTTGGGGTGTCTGTAATTGTTATTATTTACACCGCGAGGGCAACAAGGGTGGAATATTTATGCTCCATAGATCTCAGGGGCGGATCCAATGCCTAGCGCACCCAGGCAGGTGCCTAGGGTAAAATTTTCAAAATCAGAGGTCCTAGTATTGGAGTTTGGATTGTGCCCGGGGTGCAAAATGATGGGTGCCTGGGTTATATTTTCTTTGTTGTTCTGTTGTACACGGATGCAAATTCTCATAACCCAAATAATCTGCTCTTAAGTTCACCCCAAATCCCTCTGACTCTCTCCGACTACATCCGTGCCTAATTCCTCATAGTTAAATTTGAAATTTCTCTCAATCTCTTCTAAATCTTCTTTTACATTTTTTATATTTTTTTAATATCAAAATCAAATTAGTTCAATCTTAAATTTTGCTTGATTTACTTAGACAGAGCAAAGTTTAATATAATAATAGTTCTAAATTTATTTAATTTAGGATAATTTTGTTAGTTTATCTGGTTCAAACATTTCATAATAATCACATCTTCAAAGTGAAGTTGCTATGCCAATTTGTATTGTCGTATTAAAAATTAAAAATGAATGGAATGATTTCGTCATTTGAATTTATTTTTCGAAATTGAGTATTAATTTTAAATTCATTTATTGTATATATGGAGAGATTTTCCAAAAGTAATCTCACGGTCTATTGGAACTCAATAGCAAGAACCAAATAGTAAGCGAACGCTTAAAGATTAAAAAGTGACTAGATTTATGAAAAAGTTACGAATTTTGTAATGTTCCAATTTTATATGTTTAGAATGACTTTATTATTAAAATTATTATTTTTATTTAATTTTATTACATTATAATTGTGTCTAGGCTAAATATTTTTTTCTGGATCCGCCCCTGCATAGATCATGGATCAAATCCCCAAATATGTTTACTTTTTCGTAAACTGAATTATAGAGAAAAAAGGTCTTGCTTTCTAGATTTAAAATTTAGCTTCTGCTCGTCTTATTTTCTAGGTAAGATGGTTAGGTGCGTGCATGTGATTTAAGTTCCCTTTATGGCTTTATCCTCAACCCTTGGAATTAGCTGTTAGTTGTAGCATCTTAGTTAATGAACTATCGTTGATAACTCTTTAATCAGCTTTGGAATGTTATGAGATTCATAATTTAGTTAGTCAATTTTTACCTCAAGGAAGTAGTAACGTTGGACATTTTGACCTGGAGATGAGATTCCAAGGGAAGTTAATTTCCCTTACAATTGTCTTAACTTTTGTGGGGGGTCCTTCAATTGATTGGAATTTTATTATCGGATGTCTCTTCTTTCATTAAAAGTCAAAGCTTCATTGTTAAGTCATATTTGACATGTTACACAGAACTCGGATGGTGGTTTCAAAATTAATTGATGGTATCATATCAAATGAAAAATATAAGGGCAATTCAATTTTTGTTTCCCCGTCTTGAAAACTTTGGGGTAACTTAACTGTCTTTGCTGTTTGCAAATGGCAATTCGGCGTTTATTCCCAAATGACATTCGCTAATATTGAATTGTGCTTATCGGACTCTTACTAACAAGTTCAACATACGGGAATAGTAATTTAGCCCACAACCTTCAAACTGCATAAACAAATTCTTTTTTATAAAGATAACTATTGATCTGTACACTTCCGAACTTTTCTCTTTTTATCTGTTTGACTTTATTTTTTTTTCATTTGGAACGGCTCGGGTGACATCATCGATCCTGCCTCTCTCTCTCTCTCCTTATCTTTTTTCTATTCTTCGAACTGAGGTGGAGGCTAAGACGAAGAAGGTTAAGGGCCAGCGCTTGGGTTTTATCAAATACAATGGTTGTACGCGTGCTTCAAATCCACTCGTCTGCTTTAATCTGAACGGCACACGATGGAATCGCGACCCAAACCGTTTGGTGCACGCGATCTGGTGAGCCGCTGGGTCCAGGTTAAGTCTTAATCCGACTTGGTGGACCGGCCGTGCACCACAGTAGTATTTTTTGCATTTCTTCCTCTTTTATCCAATTTATGCGTATATGAAGTTTAATTTAATATATATATATAGATATGCATTATATGAAGTTCATATATGCAGACATTATATGCAATTCGTATATGCACACAATTTATGCAATTCATATATGCAGATATTATATGAAGTTTGTATATGCATACATTATATGCAAAAGATATATTTTTTTTTATTCAAGTAGAATTTTCCGACCACTTCTCATAGTGGAGAACTTACAGAAAATTCGAGCGCACATATTGAAGATACATTGCTTCTGGGATTATACATTGCTTCTGGAGTTATTACATATTGAAGATACTGCACAGAATTTATTTTTAAATCAGTACAATCAATATCAAAAAGCCTGTTAATCCCAGAAGCAATGTATGATACGGAACAATAGGTTTCTGTGCAGTATCTTCAATATGTAATAACTCCATCGGTGATGGTGAGAGATTATGTGCTGACATGATGAAGGTCGGAGACTCTGTTAAATAGCCTTCATGATTAAACAAAGCTTTTGTTTGTTTTTTGTTTCTAACTAGCCCGTAGGCAAACGAACTGCTTATATATGTAGCCCTCATGAAAGAAGGAAGAAAGATGGCATTAAGACAGCAAGAAATTCTTTGTCAGGGTAATACTTAATGTACACTATTTGTTTAATTTTAGATAATATAAAACGTTAAGTAATTGATGAAGGCTTAAAAACCTAGGTCAAACAAATTTATAACCTAAGACTTTTCCTCACTAGTCGTTCTGGTAAAGTTTTAGGGTCGAACCCACAGGGACGGATTAAATTGAATACCGGACTTTACTTCCTCACGAAAACTAGACAAGACATGTTTTGGGATTTTATGATTTAAAAGACAAATAAATAAAGTACAAGTAAAATAAATATTTTTGGTCGGTTTTTAAGGTTTTATGGACTCAAACTAATGCAAATGAATGTCCTAAGGATAAGTGTTCAATTAGTTTAGCTTTAAGACAACTCTATCACGATTTTCACCAAGACAGAGGGTCATTTCCGACCGAAATGGTTCCATTTTGGACCGAAATGAGTATTGCTCGGGTCAAAAACTCGCCTTAGACCTCTTGTTTCGACTTGATATTTTTACATGACACTATGTGAAGGTTACTTGGCGACCAGACCTAAACCCTAACCTCAGCTGTCGCATTTTAGTTTTGGTTTGGTATGGAACCAGCTTTTACCACGTAAATAACTAAGCCTCAGCTGTCGCGTTTTGGTTCTTAGAAATTTAAGAATATTTAGTTGGATTTCCAGAGGTATTTAAAGTCTTTTCAGATCAATAAAAGTTACACCTTTCGGTCGTTAAACTAACCTCCTCTTTCGAGTGATTGGCTTACCTCAAGTACTTGACTAATTAACTATTTGGTTTAGTTTAATGTCCTAATAAAGCTGCAGTTCATTAATAGGTAAACAATCAAGCAAACAATCAATTTAACCAAGCAAGATATAATTCACAACTAAATAAACCACATAGCATATCATAAATCCATCAAGTCATCACAAAATACCAAACTAATCTACTAACTACCTCTAAGACATAATAAACTAGCCTAACATGCAAGAAAAATAAGATACAAACTCCATCATCAATACAAGCAAAGAGAGAATAAGAGATACAACCAAGTAATCCCGCTAAACTCCTGTTTGCAAGGCTATGGAATCGTGGTTGGATTGGTTCTGCCGCTGTCGCGTGCCAAGAATCGCTCCTAATTGCTGCCAAGGTCGTGCTCAAAGGAGAATGGTGGAATCCCACGCCTTTCGGCGCGAGAACGGAGGTGGAAAATGTGGAATTTCGTGTATGGAGGCTTGGATGGCCTCTCTGGAGGCAGAAACGTGCATATATGCCAGGGGAATGACTTGGGAGGCAGGCTAGGGCAAAGGAGAGGCGGTTTGCACTTTCCTTCTTCGAAAATTACCAAAAACGCACTTTCCAGAAGTGCATTTCGCACCGAAATCCGTACATTTCGGACCGAAATGGCAACACAGCGCACCGATAGTATTTGGGCCGTAATTTCTTCATCCGGACTCCGATTTAGGTGATTCAAAGTTCATTGGAAAGCTTAGGATGAGCTCTACAGTGCTATGGACCCATTTAGTCATTTTTCTTCTCCAAAATTCTCCTTTTTATGCAATTATTATGTCCGTTCCACCAAGTTCCTACAAAACAAATCAAATGCCACGGCAGTACCAAAATCTAGAAAAACACAACAATTCATGAGAAAATTATAATGGTTTGAGTAATATTTTGGTGCTAAGTATGGTCAAAATATATATATAAATATGAGATATCAGTAATGAAACTCTCATCGATCAACACTATCTAGTTGCTTAATTTGTAAAAGTCGAGTGGCGCCAGATCGGTGAGCAATATAGATATATAGTAAAAGATAAAAAACAAATATCCATTTGAATATGCATAATTCATTAATTCTTGATCTCATGAGCTGTATATTTCTTGCACAATTAAGCCTGCAGTATAAGTGTCATCTTTTCAGATTTATAAATGCACTTGTATTGATGGATCCCTTTCCTATGAATGTTGACTAAGGACATTATATATGGTCGAACATAAACTCAAATAAGCATGAATATTATACACATATAGTGACAAGCCTTATTAGTTTGCCTGGCTCTCAACGGTAGCAGCAAATTTTCTAAAAAAAAAAAAACACAAACAATTTTTCATAAGAAAATACAGAATTAAATAAAAAGAAATAATTAAAAAAATGAAAAGAAAGAATTCGTGAGGTGGTAATGCGCCGAGAATTGAATTGAATTGAATTTAAATAAAAGATCCGAAACCCTAGATGGGGAAAAATCTTAGAGAAGGGAGAGGAAAGCGATTTCAAATAAAACAACGGAGAAGAATAAAACAGAAACCCTAGATAAAATCGAAATCGGAATGGGAAGAAAAGTGACCTGTTGCGTGGATGCGATTGTGATTTGGAGGCGGTGGAGAGGAGGCCCGAGGAGGAGAAGTAGGCACGAGCGAAGGAGGCGATGAGATTGGCCTCCATGTGGGTCCTGCCTTGACCTTCCGTCGAGCTGCAAGTCATCGAATTCGAAGGCGAGAATCGACGGGAAAAGCGAAAGGGAGTGCGAGAGAATGTCCGAGCTCCTCTTTCTCTCTTCTCTCTCTCTGTGCCTGAGAATCTCAGAAAGCGATTAATGGTGATCTCTCTGTTCTCTGTGATAGAGCGCGCTTGGGGTTGGAGAAAAAGAGGGAATTAGAATTAAAAGAGCTAGGTTTAGTTTACTAATTTTGATTTGATTTCTTTACTTGTGCTTTGTCAAACGGTCAATTTTATTTGAATTATTAAACCCTAATTCTGATTCTAATTCTAATTCGAATTCTGATCCCCATTCCGATTTTTCCCCAATGGCAGTATCGCACCTAAATTATTATGTAGCGGCCAAATTTCTCCTTTCTCAACCTTTACTTTCAACTTGTTATACAGGAAACTACTCCGACGCCGCTTCAAAAAGTTAATTTCATGGTATCGTATGCGTCTCTCTCTTTCTTTTTTTTTTTTTTTTTTGCGACTCATCCGTGTAATCTTTTACGTAGCAAGCTTATGCGGTTCTTAATAATTATATATATATAGATGGAAGCTCGTCGGATCTGCACTTCATCCCTCATTTTTATGCTAGATATTCCGTAGAACAACCCTTCTTTTCTATGGCCCAATTTATGTTTTCTCTCGTATTTTCCAACCAGATGATCAGCTTTTTCTCCCACGCACGGATGGATGCACCTGACATTCCGTAGAACAACCGAACAGACACATTTTAATTTACCCGACCTTTTCATAAAGACCCGAAAATACTTCTAATTTGCAAATTGATCAACTTTTGTCCGTCTTACGATATCTACGGAAATGAGCGGGAGCAATTCAAATCTATTTACTGTGATGAGTCACAATAGGAAATTTGTACCAAAAAATTCGTTGTTCGCGAGTCACAATTAAAATCTTAATCGATATTCTATATTCTATTTACATAAAACCCAACTCGCTTTATATGGAATGAAAGAACACTGGACATGACAGCAATTGACATTTACAAGTTTTATTGAGATTATACTGAAAGTATTATAATTTTTTTTCTTGAAACGCAAATAATGCGAGGGAGAAGACAAACCTAGCTTAAATAATAATTTTAAAACGACGGTTCTAATATTGTCGTATTCATTTCTCCATTTGTTTTACCTCGATGACATAAAAAAAATATGAAAATCCAATAACAAAATAGAATAATTAAATACAATCTAGTTTTTTTTTCCCTTCTATTTCAATGGGTGTCGACAGGTGTAAGAATGTCAATTAACTTGTTGAATTTAACCTCCTCAATATACATCGAAGTGAAAATCAAATTATCACTATTTTTTGCATGAGAAATGCTAGTGTCCGATATATTGGCCGGATGGGTCCGTCCAATACGACCGTTCTCACATTCTTAAATTTCAAACTATCAATCCGAATAGTTCAATATGTTCTCCATGTTGGAAATTTATAAGAGACCAATTTTTATATATTTTTAATTCTTTACTTATTTTTCGGTATTTTAGAAAATTCATGATATAAAAATTATGGATCTTCCAATAACAGTGATTTTATAAAATATCACAAAAAAAATAAAAACATTGAAAAATTTAAAAATTGATTTCTTATGTATTTTAATTTAAAAATTGATTTCTTATTAAGTATATATAAATTTTGGGTTTTTTGTCGCATGCGGAGTTACTGTGTTAGCACAGTAACTCGCGCGGATTTTATGTGGCCGGGTTGTTGGATTTTTGGTGCGGCGTGATTTTTTGGTCTGGATTTTTTGTAGCAGTTTCCGTATGACATTTCGATAGTATTCTCAGTTTTTATGATATTTTTTATATATTGTTCTTAATTTCGTAAAAAAAATTATATGTGTGATATTCGCTGTATAGTTATCAATCTTGACCACACGGTTGCTGATTTCATTAAGAAACAATTTAATAACATATTCGTATAGGAATAAATCGCGCAACTCGCGAAATAAGAGCTAGTGTATTTTAAATATGTAGAATATATTGAACGGTTTGGACCGATTTTTTGAAATTTAAAAATATAAGGACAATCGTATTGAACGGACCCATTTGTCCAATATATTGGACTAGCATTTTCTCATTTTGCATACATGTAAGAACTATACACACCGCGTTTGACAATTTCATTCGTTACTTTTGATGTTTTTCTTTTTTTTTGTTATTAATGATTGTAAAAGTAACCATACATTATTGTGAAGTGGGGGGTGGGGGTCAGGGCCAAAATAGAAGCGTTTAAACACTTCGACGCTCCGTTGTCTTTAAAGGTTCAACAAGCATCTTTGCCCCATTTTATTTTTTTAAAAAAAGAGACATTTTCCTTTGCCAAAATAAATATGAAATAAATAAAGCAAAATTCTGCCATTTGAATTGGGCTTTAATCTCAACCCCTTATTTCTAAAAAAGATTAATTCACTAGCATTCATAAAAAAATGCGATCAAAGTCCGATTCAAAAATTATCTTCATGGCAGAATTTTCCATAAATAAATAGCAACCTCTTGTACTGTGTAAATATTTATTTTCAATCTAAATTTTTTTCGAACCAAATGAAATAAATAAATGGTTGTCCGACATGTTAATTTGTCGATTTCATTGTGTTGGTCATAGATCATTTACTCGGGGAATAAATTATGCGGTGTCTGACCAATTGGTTTTTCTTAGTGCTTTTTTTTTCCCCACTTTTTGAGAAGTTGACACTATTGACGGTCACTTAACTTTCAAAGCATCTTTTTTTTTTTCCCACTTTTTGTGAAATTCGTCAAAATTATCAATTCACCTACTAGTTTGAGGAGATGCTAAAAACCAATATCTTATGATTTATTAGCAAAGCTTACTAGAACGATCAGGCTATCCTTGTTTTGTTTGTTCTAAAATTACTTAATTTCTAGTTCCAACTCTATACTTTTGGCTTGATTGAATTTCATTTATAAATACAATGCAAATAAAAGTAGTACCTTTACCAGCGGCATATCTAGGCCAAAGCACATATAGGCAATCACGAAGAATTTCACTATGCTCGAAAATTTATAAAATTTATATAGAAACGTATTGCTCGTTAAATTGAACAAGATCAACGATTTGGATTCGACTTTTGAATTTTAATTTTTTAAAAAAGTAATAGTAAAATGAGTTTTGAAGTATTTATACTGACAAAATATTTTTGTGAGCACTATGACCCTCCTCGTAATAAATACATCTTAATTTCGAGGGCTGACGCCTTGATTGTCTCCATTTGGTTTACCTCGATGACATAAAAAAAATATGAAAATCCAATAACAAAATAGAATAAATTAATGCAAATCTATTTTTTTTTTATTTCAATGGTAGTCGACAGGTATGAGAATGCCAATTAACTTGTTGAATTTAACGTCCTTAGTATACATCGAAGTGAAAATCAAATTATCACTATATTTTGCATGAGAAATGCTCGTGTCCGATATATTGGCCGGATGGGTCTGTCCAATACGATCGTTCTCGCATTTTTAAATTTCAAACTATCAATCCGAACAGTTCAATATGTTATAAGAAACCAATTTCTATATATATATATATATATTTTTTTTACTTATTTTTCGGTATTTTAGAAAATTCATGATATAAAAATTCTGGATCTTCCAATAACAACGATTTTATAAAATACCAAAAAAAATATAAAAATCGGTTTCTTATGTGTTTTAAATATGTAGAATATATTGAACGGTTCGGATCGGTTCTTTGGAATTTAAAAATATAAGGACAATCGTATTGAACGGGTCCCATTTGTCCAATATATTGGACTAGCATTTTCTCATTTTGCATACATGTAAGAGCTTATACACACCACGTTTGACAATTTCATTCGTTTCTTTTGATGTCTTTCTTTTTTTGTTATTAATGATTGCAAAAGTAACGATACATTATTGTGAAGTGGGGGTGGGGGTCAGTGCCAAAATAGAAGCGTTTAAACATTTCGACGCTCCGTTGTCTTTAAAGGTTCAACAAGCACCTTTGTCCCATTTTTTTTATTAAAAAAAAGAGACATTTTTCTTTGCCAAAATAAATATGAAATAAATAAAGCAAAATTCTGCTGATGTCACGTATTTATATATGGTTTTAGGCCGGACTTTTACCCAAACTTTAACTCAAAATCCTTGATTCTATTTAGTTTTACTTGTTTTCAGTTTATTTTTGTAGAAATCTGGTACTACTTGGGTTTTATTTTGATTTGTAGGGACTTGGAGCTAATTTGCAGCGAAAACGACTACATTCGGCACAAACCAACGCACAATTCGGGCCTCGGATGACCCTGTGCGGCCGCACAGGCTTATTTTGGGCCTTGGAGAGGTGCACATGACCCAAGTTTGGGCCGATGACCTTGGTGCGACCGCACGGGCCTTCGGTGCGACCACACAGAGCTCCAAACCCTACCCCGACCCCTATATAAGGCGCTCCAAGTGCCGAAATGAGGGCATCTTTCATTCCATCCCATTCTAAGGCGGCGCCGTAGTCCGAAACCTACCCCGATCCAGATCCAGTCCCTTGTGCGACCGCACCACCATCCCGTGCGACCGCACAGGCTCCCTGCCGCCTTGGAGACTCACATTTCGACCCCCGTCGCTTCACCTTTTCACCTCAAGCCGTCTCCTAGTGGACCCAGAAGATAGAAGAGGCTCGAGAAGGGGCTTTCGCCTTCCTCTTTCCTTTTGGTTTTTCATGGAGATTGTATCTTTTGTTTCCCTTGTTTTAGTTGTTTGTTTTAGCATTATGTTAGACTAAATTTAGTTATGTTCTAGGGTTAGTTGAAACTGAGGTTAGGTTTGTTGATATGACTTGATTCTTGGTTTCTATTGTGTACTACTTGCTTGGTTTCTCAATGTTTATGCTTGTTTGTGTTGAATTACTTGATTGAACCTCCTATTAGGTGAACGGCCGCATCTAGTTTAGGCAAAGGTGTAGATTGTTTAATTGAACCAAATAAGTGCTCAAGGTAGGTTAGGAGCCGAGAGGTGACCAATTTAAGCCCGAGAGGGACAAATTTCTGCTTAGGCGAGAGTCTAGTAGATGCCTTAGAGAACCAACAAGTGGACTTAGGTATTAAGTCAAAATTACGAGAGTTGAGGGTTAATTACCTAATGGGGGCTTTAGACTAGGTTCCATACCAGGTTCTGTGACCAAAATTACGAGAGTTGAGGTTCAGGAGATTAGGTATGGCTAGATCTGTCCCACACAAGTCAGAAACCGAGTTTTCGTGTCATTTTAGCATTAACCTAGGGCCGTGCAGTCGCACGGGGGCCCTGTGCGGTCGCACAGGATCTCCAGGCACGCACGAGTCGACGGTGCGGCGCGAGAGCGACGCCCGTTGACAGCCCGAAGGCTAACCAAGGTGGAACCGAACCCCTAGGACATTTTTATACCTGTTTTGCAACCAGATTACTCCCAAAAATAATTTATTTCTCTGTTATTTGTTAATTGTCTCTGTTTTTAGTAATTGTTAAGTCAAGTTTGTTGGTTTCCCTCTTTGAATTGTTAGATTTAGACCTTGTGAACTTGTGAGTCCGGTACTTGATAGTCCGTCCCTGTGGATTTGACCCTGACTGTACCAACGAATTACCGTACGCTTGCGGTTATTTTTAGGTTACATTTGGGTATTACTAGCTTTGCATCATCTGCCATGAGGACATTTTTTGCAAAATAATGTAAACTTTAGAATTAAGAAAATTCAACACACTAATCTTAATTAATTACTTTGATCTATGATCATCTAAACCTTTTTGAATTAACAGTTGATTAATTTTAGAACTATTTTGTTAGGCTAGGAGTTAGGATTAGCTCTAAACAAAAATAATAATTTGGTGATAACCATCAATAAATTTTTTTAATTAATTTTAATCATTTGCAAGGAAAAAGTGCATATATATATATTTCTCACTGTCTAAATCAACATTCATCTCTCTTCCCTGATCAAATAGTTGTCAAGCTCCTCTCTCTTCCCTCTCACCTCCTTTCTTGAAGAACGCAGTTCTTGTACACTCTTTCACTTCTCTATTTTCTCTACTATGCAATTGGATACTTCACTGATTCTGCACCACCTCTGATTTTCTCACCAATCATGCGCCTGCACAACTCATCCGCGTGCCGATGTTATGTGTTATCATGATGATACAAATATCATCTCTCACTCTCATTTCTATCATAAATTTTAGAGTTTACATCACTTGAACATCGATTACAAATACTTTTCAGTTGTCATAATTTCTAACATTTTCCTCTTTTCATTAGATTTTTTTTGAAAACTTAATATTTAATCCAATCCAACATCCAATCCATCCATCCAATCCAACATCCAATCCAATCCAACAATCCTTCATTTCTAACTGACCTATCCTACAGTAAACTCAACACCAACGCTGACCGTCCGATTTCCCTCTGTTTGCGATGGATTTTGATCATAGCCATCCGTCTCCACTGCTAATTTTGTGTTGTAGATTTTCTGCACATTGTTTGTTCTTGCCTCCTGTGTCGCTGAAATTTGTGACGTGCTTTTCTATTTGGGTGTGTTTGGATGGGGTGGGATGGGGTGGGAATAAGGAATAAGCCCTTATTCCTTATTCCGGTGCCAAACCAAACACCATGGGAATAAGGAATAGAGGCCTATTCCCGGTCCAATTCCTATACTAACAAAATGTTAGAATTGGAATTAGGAATAAGGATTGGCACGGGATTCTAGATCCGGCCCTAATTCCTTATTCCTTATTCCTATCCGGTGCCAATCCAAACACACCCTTTAGCTTCTAGCGGAAGCACAAATAGCTACAGGGACATCTCCGCTATTGATCTGTGCTTAGGATTTTCTTTGTCTTTTTATTTGTTACCTTCCGTATTGTGCAGAATTCGTTAGGTGTCTTTCTATTTGGATTCTTGCGGACGCAGGAACAACTACAGAAGGGACAGCTACAGGGATCAATGCTTCTCGACTCTTCTTGCATCCTGCGCTTTTCTGCACGAAGGCAAAAGGGGAAGCGAGAGAGAGACATCTCTCCTTCTCCTGTCGTGAAACTTCTTGCTTCCTCCCCCCCTTTTCATCAATTGCCGCAGTAAAACCTAGCTTTGATGCTCTGCTGTTTCGCCTTCCTCCTTTCTGCGCTGTAGCATCGCCTCGATTGACCTTCCCCTTGCTCCGTCATTGCGCCAAATCCTTTTAAACCAGCAGCGATCCTGGTAATGGCCCTCCCTGTGGCAGTGAATGTAGTGGCTTTGGTCTTCTTTCGCCTCCGTCTTCAACCTAGGGTTAGCATTTTGGCGGTGTGCAACCTTGGCAGCCATGGCGTGGCTCTGTGCTGAAGGCTCATGGGTGTAATTCATGGCAAGCCTTCTTCAATCCTTTTTCGACAGAGCCCTTCGATTCTTGCTGGTGAGTTCAATTGAACAAACAAGGTGGTCAGAGGTCACCGTTTTTTCCATGAATTTCTTTTGCGATTTTCATTCTTTTTCTCTCTATTTTCGAATGAAGTTCACAATTTTGATTTCTTCTTAATTATGTACGAAAAGGCATGTTGTTTCGAAAAAAAAAGAAAAAAGAAAAGGCATGTTCTAGCTTGATTTTGTTGATGTTTTGTTAAAAAATAATCCGACATGTACAATTGGCTGATGATTAGAATTACTTTTATTATAGGTGAATAGAGTGCAAAAGACCTTGGTTGAGATATGGGGCCTAATTCGTGAGACATTTATTGATCCTACTTTTAACCATCAAGGTCTCATCATATATTATTATTATCTTTTCCTTAATTTTCTATCGTTACATGTTTCACTTTTCTGAACAATTGTATTTGTGCATGCTTTTTGTAGGCTGGGATTCAAAGCTCCAACAGACAATGGCTGAAATGTTTCCTTTAAAATCAGATGATGCAGCTTATGGCAAGATTAGTGGAATGCTTGCTGCTCTTGCTGACCCCTTTACTAGAATTATTTGCCCAAAGGTAATTCAAACTTCAAATAACGCCATTATAAATCTGTCATGTATGGTACCACGAGACCAATTCAGTAGCAGGTGTATTGATGGCCATTATATTGAACCATGTTTATCGGTCCTGACACTGTGAGATATCAGTGCGAGATTGAAGTTTCAATGAATAAGTCCTAAGTTGAGGCAGACTTAATTGAACCATGTTTATCAGTCTTGACACTGCGAGATATCAATGTGTACCAATAAAGGGTGGTGTATTAATTATGCTATTTTCTTGAGTTACAGGAATACCAAAGTTTTAGAATCGGGAATGATGGAAATTTGCAAGGAGTTGGCATGTTTATAAATACTGAACCGACTTCTGGGTGTTTGGTACGTAAAAGAAAGTAAAAATAAAGAAAATGTTATATTTTGTGAGCAGGTAAATTTAAGAAATACTTCATTGTTCATATAATTGATGTTCAGGTAGTCTTTTCTTGCATTGAGGGGAGTCCTGCTGACCGTACTGGCATTCTTGAAGGAGACGAGATTGTTGAAATCAATGGTACCAATTAACTTTTTTTTTTTCTTTTTTTCTTCTTTTCTTTCTGTACCAACCTATGATAATTGGTTGTACAGTATTGTAGCATAAGGGACTTAATTATGACATTTGGTTCCTTGGCAGTAACAAATGATTTATGTTTTCTTCAGTTTGTTGAATCACAAACTTTATATTTCTAAAATGTAGAAGATTCTCGCAAGTAATTTCAAAAATTCTGTTTCTTTTTAAATAGGGGAGAGTGTCTCTGGATTATCTGGAGAAGTTGCAGCCCAGAACCATATTATACCATGTAGGGACCACTGTTGTAGTGAAACTTCTAAGTTAACATAAGGGTCAGTGTAGGGACTGATGTCTTAATGAATTTGCATCTCTCCTTTTTTCCATGAATTTTCTTTGCGATTTTAATTCATGCCTTTTTGCCTCTATTTTCGTACATCTCCCCTTTACTTTATTGGTTGGTTGCTTCGATTTTGTGCTCACTTTTGTGTCTCTATCAATTGCAGGTTTCTTTCACGGGTATGAGGGATTGTTGTTGTCTCTGTAGTTATGGTGCTGAACTATATTGAATCATGAGCTCGATTGGAAGATAATGCAGATAGGCTGTCGAAACCTCAGTTGAGTGCTGGCAAGGAAAAGCTAATATGTGATACAAGAGGTATTATTTATCCTTCAATGTTATTTATTATCACACGTTACATAAATAAAGAAGTCAAAAGACAAAAAAGAGCCTTCTTAATTTGTAATTGCTTCATCGTGTGTTCATGTTTTAATTATAATTCTTAATCAGTATATGCTGATTTGTTTGCAGCATTTGACATTGAAATTGATATCGAAATAAATTTGTGTATACATGGTCCTTCTATCATTTATATTTAAGTAGCTCAATAACAATGTGTCATTTATATCTTATGGTTAGATTTATGCTATTTTGTTTTAGATGCTATGCATTAGTTCCAAATGGGCTCCATATCTAATGCTCTATACATGTAATATCCTGACAATTGTTTGTGCCCCTTGCAAAAAAAAAAAAAAAAAAAAAAAAGCCTTTTTTTCTTTACATCTGCAAACTAAGTCAACAACTTTAGTTTAAATTCTCATTGTTCAATCAATTTTTCTTGCTCAAATTATCCCTCAATTAGGAATTTTTATAGCAGCATTCATGAATTGTTACTGTTGCTGACTTTTTTTTTTTTTTTAATATGCAATTTGGCTTATTAAACCATTGATTAATGGAAGTTGGGATACAAGGGACTTATCTGCAAAACACATTGGGTCAATGGCTCCAATGTCAAGGTCTGTTATTATCATTATTTTCATTCTTGGATTTATTTTCTTTTGTTCTTGAATTAAATTAGTCTATCTTATGTGATCATTGAAGGGTATAGAACTTTGATTAAATGGTGGTTCAATTAAACAGTGTTCATCTTATCGTGGAAGTTACTTTCCTTGCTATTGATGATGTAGTATTTTTTTTTCAGTTGTTGATTTTATAATTTACAAATAATTTACATTTACCTAATTATTTTTTTTCAATATATAATAATCCATTTCTCAGATTTACAATTACAATTACTATCATATGTTTTTATATATATATTTAATTTATTCATGTTATTCTTACATTTTTTTCTTGCTTAGTTTGTGAATCTCCATGTGATAGCACTGAGTGTAATGTTTCTCTTTCAATTATGAATTGTATTGTCTTTTTCTTCGATTAATAAGTTCGACGTAAGTTCCACTAGCCGGTACACATTACTGATACCCTTATAATTGCCAAAGATAAGCAATTTAGCAAAAAGATAAGCACATTAGGGTCAGAGGTCGTAGTACTTCCCTTTTCTTTTCTTTTTTTTGTAATTTTTCTTTGTTTTGTTGACAGATTTTGTTTGTTTCAGGATTTGGTGTGGTGGAAAAAGGACACAGAAGATGAGATGAAGCTCTTCAAGCAGATTTAGTGAGTGTTGTGCTATTTCCTCTTTCTTTTTTGTTGCTCTTTCATTTTGTCTACCTATTTTCTTTTTTTTTTTTATGTCCTTTCTGCTATTTATACTCTCATCACAAATATAGGTAGACAAAATGAAAGAGCATCATTATTTGAGTTTAATATGATGTGTCAATTTTACAATGGTTAGCTAAAGATTCAGTGTATCACAACACTATTTTGACAACAACAACACAAGTTAGATGGTTTGGTGTTTAGGAAGACTTGATATCAGCAATTTTCATTTCCTTCTCAGCTTATCGTATCATGTTGTTATTAATTTCTTGCAATTTGTAAAATATTTTAGATTTTTGCGTATACGAATGGACTTCATTCAAGTTGATTTCTGGAGCTTTTTTGAGCTTTCAGGTCTTTATGCAAAATACAGTGCCTCTCTATTAAAAACGTTGGCTCTTTCATTCTTTACTTGGTGAGCCTTTAGAACTATATGTATAGAATATTTTGAGTACTTCGTATAAGTTGACTTACAAAACTTTTTTTTTTTATTACTATATGGAATTATTGGTGTATATGAAAACCTTTGCTCCAAACTGTTACGACTAATGCACACACATCAATTTTCTTCCTTTACAATTTTTTTTTGGTCCCTACTTTAGATATAGGATTTGATGTTTCTATTGAAGGTGTTTCAACAATATATCTTTAAAGTTACCAAGTTTCTCAGTTGCTTCTTTTTTGCGATTTTGAAATCCAGTAATAAATGGAAGTCCAAAATATTTTTTGCCATATTTTTTTGTTTAGTTTTTTTATGAGATTTCTTTAAATTTAGTTTGTGTCGTTTATTATTGTTGTTTTTATAATTTAATTTGTGCTCTTTTATTTTTAATTTATATAAATGACATTTCGAAAATAACATTCCATCAAGCAAAATAACATTGCAGCTAATGAACATAAACACCAAACCACCCTCACTGACTACGCGCACAAAAAAGAGGAAAAAAATTACCAACAATAAGAATTATATGCCTAATCAATTGACCATAGCAACGAACATGCTACAAATTTCTTTCACCATAAATTGCAGACAAAACATCATCGCGCGAAGCGCGATGAAAAGCCTAGTTCATTTTAATTCCTCTTAAATTCTTTTTAAAATTTTATTATATTCTTAAATTCTTTCATATTTCTTATCAATTATGTATTGTTTTCTTTTTCAAATTGGAAAGAGTAGCTATTCCACGAAACCATATGCAATATGCATTAAAATTTGTGGCATTTAAATTCTATTAAATACAAATTTAGAAAATATCTCCAAAACCTAATATTTGCTCATTATATTTGGCGTCCTCCAATATCTTATTTAATTAACATCTATAGTTTTGAGGAACTGCATTTTGACTTGAAGAATTTTGTGTTGTTATTCTATGTGTAGCATAAGAAAATCACTATTCATTACATGCATTTTGATTCGAAGAAATTTGTTATTGTTATTTTATGTGTAGCATGAGAAAATATCTATTTATTATATTTATGGGGCAATTTTGTTTATGCCACTCAAAATCACTGAAATTTGGTTTTTGCCACTCAAAAATGCAGCTTTGTGTTTTTGCCACTCATGGAGGAATATTCCCTAGTGATTTTATTACGTGTCCTACAATTGTGCACCCATACTACTATTGATCTTTCCTGGTTCTGGATTCTTCTCACATCACAGTGTTTGTTCGCGATCTTCCTCAATCCTATGAGTACTGTACGACAGTGTGATTCTTTTGAATTTGCCGAAACCTTTAAAATCAATAATTATTTATTATTTGTGACCATATTTTACAAGTTGTGAACAATTTCTATAAATTTGGTATAATCTAGCCCTTTGGTGCCTACCTAGAACACGCAAAAATTTAGAAAGCCATAAATAATATTAAGAAACAAACCTTGCTCTGATACCAGAATGGAGTGGTAACCAGGAATTCAGAACTCGCTACTGATTACTGAGAATACTGAGAGAGAACTGATAATTTTATTAATATTGCGGAAATTGTACAAAGAAGAGATGTTTGGTGGAATGGGTGATGCCCTTCTCCCGAACATCTAATGCTTATTATATAGAGAAACCAGTTGGTATCTCATTATTGCTATGCGGGTGCTCATTGGGCCCCATCGTCCATTAGCAATAGTGGAATGCCACAGGTGGTTCTCTTTTACACACTATCGGGAATCAAAAGTACAATAATTTCCCGATAAAAGAAAAAGAAATATTCCTGCTCCCACGAGCCAAGGAATCAAACAAATTAAAGTGGTGCGCACCAACCGTTAGTTGCACCGAAAGTAAAGTTACAGCTAAGATGCCCATATGATTGTGGACTTCTTAATAAAAGTAGCCTTGGCGCACTTGATTGAGCTGTTGGTGGAGTTCTAGAAGATGTTGAATTTTATTATTCACTGGTCCAAGAGCATCTCTGAACCAATTATCTCTTCCTCCTGCCTGCTGCTCAAGCCTCAATTTTTGGATATAACTCATTGCGATGAGTCTCTCCAGTTCTTCAATTGTTCTTGTGACCTGGGTTTCATACTTCTCCTGAAGTTGTGCATACATGGCCTGTTTTAACTGAAATGATATAGGAGATATTGTCAGATAATCAGTAGTAACAATCTCATAATCAGTCAGTAATTCATTGCTGCCACATAGTGAAGCCCATTGCTTTGCTTGTGCTAGCGCCAATCTAGTACTTGGTCTTGCAGGAAAAGTTGATGACTCGCCATGAATCATGTTGTGCAAGAAGTTAAGCACCATTGCTCCTGAAAAATAAAATCAGCAAAATTACATAAACAACCAAAATCTAAAAATGTCAACAGTTTTCCATAGATCCCTGTCAGACAATTCCTAAGATACAGAGTTATAGTGGGGTTTTCCAGCAGTCCACTATGCCTGCTCATCTTCTTCCTAAGGATTTTTAGAACAAATTATTGAGATTATCAATAATCCCAATAAATTCTCGCTGTGTTGGTTTAGGTGCTCCTGTCATTTCTCTCAATGCACCTTCTAGGTCTTCCAAATATCCTTCAATTGAACAACAATTAACGGTTTTCACCATTTTTGCTGTTAATCTTGATAACGAATCCGCAAGGATATTCAGTTTCCCATCAATATGCTCAAAGTGTACTTGAACTCCTGTTCCTGTAACAAAATCAACAAAGTTAATCCACCTAACTCTAGATGGCTTATTCTGTGCTGATTTATTGTAAAAACTGATTATGGCTTGACAATCAGTTCTCAGTGTGATCTCCTTCTGGTCCAAGTAGTGAATTTTTAGAGCACTCATGGTTTCCATGCAAGCGTGTATTTCCGCATCTATTGTAGATTTCAGAGTTGGGAATTTTCCACTTGCATAAGCACAAACTCTTTCTGTGCTTCTGGGGTCAGATTTTGCCTTCTTCCATTTGCATACTCCGCCCCATCCTTCCATGCATCCATCTGTCTCCAAGATGATGTATGATCCTTCTGGTGGTAATTCAAGGTCTGACAGCTTCTGTACTGCATCTTTGATTTTTCGGATTATTTCATAATCTGAACTCTTGGGTCTTTTATCTCCATGCTCACTGGTTTTTGAATATAGTGGCCCTAGGAGAGTACCAAGTTTTGGAATGTAGGATCTTGCATAGTTTAGGATTCCTAACCATGATCTTAACCCGGATTTCTCTTTTAATTTCTCTTCATCAAAAGAAATTATCTTCTTGATTATATGTGGTTGAAGTCGGATTTTTCTGTTGCCAATTACTGCACCTAGGAATTCGATTTCCTGTACAGCAATTTTCATTTTTGTTGGAGATAATACCAAACCCCATTTTTCACAGATTTCAAGCATTTTCTGCAGATGCTTGGCATGCTGTTCTTCATTCTCTGAGAATACCAGTATATCATCGATGTACACTGCTATGAACTCCTCTGTTCCCCTGAAGCAGTTATCCATCTTTCTTTGAAAAATAGCTGGCGCATTCTTCAGCCCGAATGGCATTACTAACCATTCATACAACCCATTTGGCACGACGAATGCCGTCCACTCGATTGAGTCTGGATCCATTGCCACCTGATGGAATCCACTCTTCAAGTCAAATTTTGAATAAATTCGACTATTTCCGACCTTCTTGAGGATGGTATTGATGCCTGGGAGGCTGTACTGGTCCTTGTGGGTATTGTCATTCAGAGTACGGTAGTTGAATACCATACGCTCTTTACCTTTGATCTCAGCACCAGTTTTTGGGTCTATGGATGTACCCGAATTTACCATCATGGCCATTGTTCTGTGTCGGCTCTTACTTGGTCGAATTACTCCAATTTTGAGTAATGCTTGTACATGTTTGTCGAATTGCTCCTTCATTGCAGGGGTTACATGCTTAAGTGGTTTGTCTTGAATTGTGACATCTGGGTTGATGATGTCAAGTTTGCATGTGACCTGATTCTTTGACCAATGTTGGAGAGGATTGTCTCCAATATACCCTTGCTCTTTCAGTCTGTTAAGTAATGGCTTGAATTTTTCTCTAAAGCTTTCAGACTGATCTCCAATTGAATAGGCAGTGGATCTTTGAATTTCCATATACTCGAGCTCAGATAAATCTAACTCTGCAATCTCTGCCATTGATGCTACTTCAGCATCTACTTTTGTTGCAATCGTTGTGACATTTTTGTAGAATGTCACCATTTGCCCCTCAATTCTGAGCCCTCCTTGCATGGCTCGGATGAAATTGCAACCTAATAACATTTGAATTCCATCCCTTTGGAGCATTGGAAATGCATAAGTAAACGGGATTCGGAATTTGTTTTCTTCAATGGACATCGTACCACCTTTGAGTTTCTTGTTGGCGGTTTGTTGAGAATTGACTCCATTGATTTGTATTGGGTAGACACTTGGCTCCATTGCTTCTGCTGGTATTGCTTGTTCATCAATACAGCAGACTGTTGCGCCTGTGTCCAGGATTGCTTGGACTTTGAACTTTGTTACTCCAGGAATTTCCATGACTAGTTCAATGTTATAAAGTCTGTTCAGGACCCTCTTGCCACGTCTGGGATCTGGTACTTGGGTTGACACCATTTCTTCTTCATTCATCATTTTGATGATGATCCCTTTGTTGTTATGTTGTGGTTGTGGCTCAAAATCAGAATCAGAATCCTCATTTCTAACTGCCGGTTCTTCTTGCATCAGACTTTTTCCTTTTAAATTAGAGAGTGAGAGATCTCTCCCTAATTCAAGCTCTTCTACTCTTTCTTTAAGCTGCTGATTCTCGGCTAAAAGAAACTTCACATAATCTGTGAGCTCTTCGATCAACTTATCTTTGTTGTCATAGTGTAGGGTTGATCGTTTGATCACAAGTTTTCGCCCAAGTTCGAATCTCGAGCACATCGGACAGACTGTGATCTGACAAAGACAGCAATGTGCTCTCATGCTGGGGTTAGTTAGTTCTTGGCAGAACCAACATCTGATGTAATCAGCAGGGACTGGTTGATTGTCCTGCCACTGATGCTTGCAATCCTTCATATTTTGTGGCAATTGTTTCACCACTCTCCATGAATTTGTTTCAGGATTCGCTGAGGATGTGGTCATCATTGAAATATTTTCATATGGTACTTCTGAGAGCCTGGCTGTCAGGGAATGACCTGCTCCTCCACCCTCTCCCTCGGAAAATGAACAGATTGCATCGCTATCTGGTTCATTTTGATCAACTGAGAGTACATCCCAGTCATCATCTAGGTCGAGGTTTTCCACAATTGCTGCTCGTGCAATATTGCCTTTCTGTTTTCGGCATTCTCGAGCAAAATGGCCTTCTTCACCACATATGAAGCACTTGCACTTTCGGACTTTGTCTGCATGTTTCTTCTTGAATACTCTGATGTGAGTATCATGTGGCTTGCCTCTGTATGTCTTAGATTTTCTAAGACCATACTTCTTGTTCTTTTGATAATACCCTGGTACTGGTATGCGGCTGCAAAAGGATAGGTCTTTGAGGCTTTTCTGGAGTGCAGCTCGCTTGCATTGCTCTGCTAGGTACTGATAGGTGAAATGTATTCTTGGAATTATACCTATAGTAACTCCTGGGTATTTTTCGTTGAATGCCTTTTCGATTTCGCTACCAATGATAGGAGGCATCTTTCTAAAGAACTTTACTGATAACTCTGGCGATATATACATTCGCCCTGATTTTGCTGCTAAGACCTTATAGTCATTAATATAGTCAAATAGGTCTTTGACATAATGACAGGATAGCCTTTCTAGATCGTTGTAGGCTCGATCCTGTTCCTCGGTTGATCCGGTTGTTGGGTCCTCCAACAGAAACATTCTCCTGACCTGAGATAGCAAATTTTGTGGGTCGTCGGAGATGTTAACCAACTCATCATATTCAGTGGGATATGCCATTCGCCACTGAATCCAGGTTTTCTTTTCTATCTCACCAAGAAGATTCTCCACATAGTTGGCTTTGGCTTTGTTATCAGCCCAATTTCTTTCATTCAGCAAGTTGAGGGTTATTGATTCCCATCTGGAGATTACTTCTGAATAAAGGCCAATATCTTCAGGTAACACCAAAATTGCACCTTGCCCGGCTTATGCGGTTGGCAGATTGAATCTTTCATTCATCTGTTGTGCATATCCTCCGCGAATGTTGTCTAGGCGTGCTTTGATCTCCGGCACGTTGTACTGTTGTGGTTGCCTAGAACTACTTGCTGGTGGGTACATTGCTGGACCCATTACAGGCTCTTGTGGTAGCCTTGTCATTGATGACTCAGCTGTTGAGAGTGCTGTTTCTGTAGTTTGCTTAAGTTTTCGCATGATAGGGTACTCCATGTCCTCCATCATCAGAATTGTTTCATCTTGGGGTGGTTTATCCCAAATTATGTCAGTATGGGTGTGCTGTCCACCTCCTCCGGAAAGAAGATTTAACAAATCTTCGTGTTTTGGTTGATTAAAGCACGAAAATATGCTAAGAAAGTCATCTTCCTCTTCTTCTGCTGACTCGTCCCAATGACAAGTCATCATGGAAATCTGCTCATCATGCCAGTATTTATTATTATCAATCAGATCTGACCAACTAATTTCGTCTGAAATCAATTGGATTATTGGATCTGTGTCATCAAATTGATCACACCAAACATACGGGTACATGGGCTCCAGATATTCAATCGTTGGCTCTTCTAGTTTTAGCATGTTTGTGAACCATGCTCCTAGAATTGTCTCATCATTTGGCTCTGGCTCATTATCAGGAATTTCAGGTAATTCACCAAATTCATCATCAAGCTCCCATGGCCAATCTTCTGGTTCTGGGAAATCTGGTAATCCATCCCAAGGCCAATCTTCTGGGACTTCTGGTATTCCTTCATCTAATTCCCATGGCATATATTCATCTAGTGTTATCAGGTTGATGAATTCTTGATCGAGATCTTCTTCATCATGTTGTCCTCTTACAACATCCTCAGATGGTTGGGTTGCTGCATAGCCCGAGAACCTTACTAATAAGGAGCCATCTGTTCTGGAATGGATTGTTGCTGCCTGAGGATTCTGGATTTGTGAGATTTGAGCTGGTCTCACTATCCATTGCCTGCCTTGGAGTTCCTCTGCTGTTCTTATCGAGCCAGGGATGGCCCGAACTCCTCGGCTTGCAAGGTGATCTGCCACATTTTGTACATTGTATCTGAAATTTGTGTGGCTTGTGTTGGACAATCGCCCAATTAATGACCTTGAGAGTAACATATTGCTCTCTCCTCCTTGCCAATTCTCATAACCATGGGTTTGTATCACCAATTGCAAATGATTTCTGAAATCCCTAATGCTCATGGTCATGTCTGGAGCAGTGTATGATAGTTGTGATCCAGAGGTGAGATCAATCTCCATAGAGCTAATAATAGCTCTGTCATCTCGCCACCTAGTGTCTCTGAGTAACACTAGTGCGTTGACACCTGCATTTCGCCTATGCAGCGTGTATAACCGAACCATTATTAGTCCGATATGAAGATGTTGGAGTCCTTCTTGTAAGAGTCTATTGAAACTTTCATCAGAGATGAAAGGTAACTCCACTTGTTGGCCATCTGTGACCAGTACCCGTTCATCCGAGTAGTGTTGGTACACACGATGCTGACTTTCTGACCATCCTGCTTGATAAAGTGTTTCTGCAGGAACTTGCTGGGCCCGCCGATACTGAGATATGCTTAACTCAGCATCCGGGTTCATTTGCGACTCAAGGCTTCTTTGATATCGTCTTGATCTTCCTGAGAGCCTTCGTTGAGCTTCAAACCGCAATCTAGACCCGAGGCGATAGCCACGAATCTGATCTTCAACTGTTGGCGTGCGGTTGTCTTCTCCGCCTGATACTGATGGTCTGGGGGCCACTGGCTCTGTTCGTGTCTGTGTTCGGCTCATCCTGCCTTCTTCTTCTCAGCGTCGAAAATGAGCTTTGGGTCTTTGAACACAAAGAGTCTGCCCTTCGGCTTTTGAATTGCTGGTTTGCTGGGCTCTCCTAAGCTTAGTTTCTGCAACTGCTTTTGGATTTGATCAAGAGATTCTGATAAATCTTCTTGTGGAACAGCCTCTTTGCCCTTGCTAGTCTTTAGCTGTTGTACTGCAATTTTCAAATCCTGCACTTCTTCGTTGAGTTTTAGTAATAACTGGATTGAAGTATTATTTTGTTTGATCAAAATATCTGTTGGTTTGCAAGTTAATTCTTGGGGTTTAACAAAACCGATTGCCGGTTGTTGTATCGACTCTGTTGCTTTAAGTGCTTCCTTATATACCGAACTTTCTGCACTTAATAGCCAATCGCTCATAAATTATAATAGATTTATTCTTAATTTCTAAATGACTTTTAACTTTCAAAGTATTCTAGGCCAGCATCTTTGGGTTTAATTATACCATTACATTGATGTTTTGTTCAAATTCTTGAAATTCTCTTTGTTTACACATCTGGTCATTTCTGGAGACACTCTTGGGGTTTCTAAGGCATTTAGAGGTGAGTGGAGTGGCAATTTCAGAAGAAAGCTTTGTTTTCGGGTGGCAAAATCAGAAACTCTAAAAACTGGGTGGTATTTTCACAATTTCCTTAGTTTTGGGTGGTATAAAAACAATTTTCCCTATATTTATTCATGAAGTACATACAACCTTGTTTGTGTGAGAAGTCATGCGACGGCCATGACGGTTCTCAATTGAGGTTGTAATATTAGTGATAATAATTATATTTTATTCTTTGTGGTAAATTAGTAGTCATACAGATGTATGCACGAAGTATGTGAGTCTCGGACTCTCTTTTTACACCTGAGGTGAAATTCAATTGGGATGACTTGTTTGGA
This sequence comes from Rhynchospora tenuis, assembly GCA_027725995.1. Taxonomy (NCBI): domain Eukaryota; kingdom Viridiplantae; phylum Streptophyta; class Magnoliopsida; order Poales; family Cyperaceae; genus Rhynchospora; species Rhynchospora tenuis. The sequence goes on from CM050889.1 coordinate 125,302,731, forward strand.
ATACATTAATTTTGTAATGTTTAAATTAATTCAATTATATTATAAAACATAATATAGTTTACTAGATATACTGTTGGGTTTATAGATATAATATCAACGAAATTTTTATTTAATATAAGTATCGTATATATATAATAGCATCAAGAATCGTTGGTTTCAAGTTTGAATAATATACACACTAAAACATGCATTTATTAAACTCATCATTTTTGTAGTTATGATATATGGACTGCCCATCATGTTTATAACATTTTATTTTCAAACAAGTATATGTGTAGTGTTTGTTTAAATTATCAAGATAAATAATTATGAGTTGATTTCTTTGTTTATTAATTATAACTAGACATGGCAGCCGCAGCTTCGCTACGCTATTTTTCTATACGACAATAATTCAGTATTAACAATCGTAGATTTCCAAATATATTTAGTTCTTAAATTAAATAATGATCAGTACGATTATATTTAATACATTAATTTAAGAAAAAAAGAGAAAATTATTTTTAATTATAGAAAATGTAAAAAAAAAATTTTTAAAAAGACAATCAATTATAGAAAAAAAATATGGTTTTCAATTAATATTATAGATTATAGATTTTAGATTTTATGAGGATCAGTCAATTTTATATGTTTTATATTTTCAAATATATTTAGATCAAATATTTTTGTGCTGACTAAAAATCATCTCCTTCTTTTGGAATTGGAAAATAGCGGTCAATTATAGAACAAAAAAAAAATCATAGTTTTTAATCTATAGTATTAATTAAGTTGCGATGTTTTGACCGCTTTTCTATAATTAACCACTATTTCTATAATTAAAAATAGTTTTCTCTTTTTTTTAGGTATATTAAAAATAGTCGTACCAATCATTCTTTAAGTTTAAGATTAATATTAAATAGCATTTCTATAATTAACAACTATTTCTATAATTAAAAATTGTTTTCTCTTTTTTTCAAAAAATATTAAAAATAGTCATACGAATCATTATTTAATTTTTAAATTTTGTCTAAAAAAAATAAGGTAGTTCATGATGAATTATTATCGTCTAAAAAAACATAGCGCATCAAAACTGCGATTATCATGTCTAATTAATATTATAGATGTATTTTCGTGATGAATTAGTTATAGTGAGATATAATTTGAAATCGTTATGGTTTTAACTTTTAACTAAAGCATTCACATATTCAGTTCGACACTCTATTTTTATTAGAGAGTTGGAATCCAATTGGCAATGACTTATTTTGAATATACTAATATTGTAATCTCAAATTAATTCAATTATATTTTAAACAATAAAATCGTTTTATTGATATGTTGCTTGGGTTAATAGATATAATATCAAATCAAATTTCATTTACAGTAAAAGCATCAAGAGTCGTTGATTTCATGTTTAAGTAAAAATACTTCACTTGATGATTTCAGAAACCTACATTCATTTTTATAGTTACTAGTTATGGTAGTCGCAGCTTCGCTGCGCTATGATTTTTTTGATTGAGAATAATTTAAAATATTTTGAAAATATTTTGGTGTATTTGGTAACATATAGTTTGTTAAGAAATGTAAGTAACACGATTAAAAAATATGAAAATTGCAAAGAAAATTACAAATTTTAATAATTTATTAGAACAAATTCTCATAACTGAATATACATAAAATGTGGATTTTTTTTTTCTTTAGTACAAATTTTTCTGAAGTAGTGCCTCCCAATTTTTTTACAAAGTATAAATGAAAGGATAAATGAAACACTAATGTTACTGCCCAAGAAACAAAGGTCTTGTCCAGTTTCGTCTTATACAAACTTCAAACATACATTTCTCTGTCAAAAACCATAAGAGATATGACTTGTCCCTTTGCCTCCAAATAAAGGCAGCTTAAACAATTAACTGTTTGAAGCTTTTTTTTTTTTTTTTTTTTACTTGAGATATTTCCATTGCCTGTCCTAATGATTTGTTCACCTTTTTTAACAAAGATCTTGATATTTGTGTTCCCCAACAAATGACTACGTACCATCCTATAAGCTACAGAGGAAGAGAAAGAGAACTTTAAGAAATAAAATAACATAAAACATCCAAAATTCAAAAAAGCAAGCTAATAGTGATCAAATGCATACCTATAACGTCACACTTTATGTTTAAAAAAAAAAAATAGCCTCACCTGAAACATTGGTATTTGAGTTAATAATTAAATGATTTTGTTTTCTCTTCTAAATTTGAATTTATCATCAAATAATTTTGGTATTTTGCACAGTCTTTTAGACCTCAAGTGCTGATAAATGGTCACAAATATGCAATTTTAACAAAAAAAACAAACATAAATCATGCGTGCTTCAGAAATAAAGTTTCATGATAAGATTGAGCTCTTCAATTGCGAGATTATATAAATGAGATGTATAAAATTATCATACAGCTAGATAAAGTCCATTCCCTCTATGAGAATCACCTGTTTTGAGTGAAATCATCCCTCTTAAAACATACTGGTATTAGATCTGGCCATATGAGAATCACCTGTTTTGAGTGAAATCATCCCTCTTAAAACATACTGGTATTAGATCTGACCAATATGACTATCAAGCTATTTTATCACAAAATCAGTTTAACTGCTTTCATCAATGTTTTGGACAGCATACTGCTCCAACCTCTGACCTCTTTAACGGGCTTTAATTGTATCTATATCTGGCATAGTGCACCAGAATAGTCAAGTCATGATACCCTAGAAACAAAGCAAAACTCAAATATTGTGGCCCATTTTTTCTTTTCTTTTTATTGCACTTAGGCAAAAAAACCATTAAATAAAGAAAGGATTACATGAATTCCATTAAAACTCCGATTAAACTGACTTCCCAGCTAGTTCCTACCAGTAACAGTAAAGCATTGCACCATTGCTGCCCTTCCTTGCCAGTAAACACTACACTAACCAGGAAACAATTATTAGAACAGTAAATCCTAATTAGTGTTTATAGTTTCCAACCCCTTAACTTGAACAACATAAAATTTTATCTAAACAAAAAACAACTTCAATAAAACATATCATAGCAAGGGCATAACTCTGAATAAGCAATTCCCTTGTACTGTTGACCCATTTCAGTCCGTGTGACACATCCCTCCTCCTATCTTACCTCCTTTTCTCTCATGACTCAACCAAACCAACATCTTTTTTTAGGGAATCACATGCCTTGCAGAACTAAATAAATACAATTTTCCTTCCCTGCAAAATCTTTAGAGATCGTCAACCATCTCTTTGTCACTTGTAGACCACCTCAGTTTAGACAACAGTCCATGCTACTACTAATTTGTGCTTACTCCTTAGAGTATCTTTCATAAAAGGAACCCTTTTTTTTCTTTTTGTTATGTGCATATCCAGCAATCCCACCAAAATAATTTTTAAATAAAAAATTCGTTCTAGCTGAACCACAATTTTCTAAGTTTTAATTATACTTTTTAAATATCAATTATCAACTCTGTGAAATCAGCTACATTAAGGTATAAACTAACCTAGTACCAAATCTGGGTCAGTGGTGGAAATGTCTGACATGGGTTTTGCAGCATTGGTTGGCATAGCAAGCGCTTTTTGTAGCAATGCAGCCTCATCATCCTATAACAATGGTAAATTGGTAATAACTAATAAGAAATTTACCTTCAAAATTAAGTAAAACCTTATAATTTAACTACAAAATTAAATTATACCAGCAATTTCTTTTTATTTAAAAACCCATAACTTCAAAAAAAGATGATTAATTTACCTTATAAGGTCTATCAATCAGAATGCCTCTGGTCCTTTTTGCAATTGCTGAAAGTAAGCCAGTGCAAACTATTTGCTATATTGATAACGACAGGCTCAGCACCAATGCAAAAATACATGAAAATAACTCTCAAGTCAGTATTGGTACAATATAAATTAACTCCAAGAAGCACTCAATAATCATGACTAAAGTTCCAAGTAAAAGAATAAACATAATCAGTCTCTAGCACACATACCTTGCAATACAGTTTCGTTTGACTTTTGTACATACCTGAAAAATAAGAATGATATAAGCATAACATTCATGGAATATTTCAAAATAATCATGCATTCCCAAATAAACTAATATGATAAGATTACTATAAACATAATAGTAAATGAGACCTCGAGTACTTACTATACATTTCAAGAATCAAGGATTATTAGATCCCCAAAATGTTATAATAACAATTAATCGCCATATAATTTATCAGGAAAAGGAATTAATAAAAACGAACTCTGGTCAATTTAATAGTCCCATATACGTAATATTTTTTTCTTGGTGCGCTACTTCCTTTTAGAACATGAGCCCAGCACATATTTTTGCCTATCCTTAAGAGTCAGTTCCAACAGGGGCTTTCTACGGAGTCTTTTTTGTAGATATGCATGCACATAAATTTTGAACACTTGGTTATATTAATTCGTGAGCGGTTGTCTACAGTAAACTCAGCTTAAGCATTTTGTATTAATGATTGTTCCTCAAAAATTGTAGCCAGTCACAGTTCTTACCAGTATGCAATGGCATATTATGGCACTCTACGAAAAGGATAACATTGAGGAATACAACAATGTAATAATTATAAAAATAAAATGAATGGGCTTACGAAGCCAAACCTTACTCATCCTCTGCTTGTAGCTTGCTTTTGCAGGGCCTACACACTCTTTCTCAAAGCTTTGATTGCATTGGAGGAAACCTGCATTAAATTTGGCCATGGAAGGAAGACGCAAGACTTGGCAATGGTCCAATTTATCCTCACAGTCAAAGTAGCGCGCCTCACACAGCTTTGATGATTGATACTCACCATCGCAACTGGACGCATCGAAGGAGGGAGAAAGATCTGCTGCTCCAGTCGGTACTTCTAGAGTATTAGCGAGGAGGGATGAGGGGCGGGTGTTGAGGTGGGATTGGTGGAAGAGGAAGCAAAGAGAAGGAGAGGCGGAGGATCTGGCGACCGCCAAAGCGACGAAGAGGAGGGATAAGTTGCAGGGGTGAGGCGGGGATTGCGGAGCGAGGATGCGAAGACCGAAGAGGAGTGGGGAGGGGCGGACGGCGAAGTTGAGAGGCGGAGGAACGAAGAGGCGAGAGGAGGGAATTGGAGATGCAGAGTTCTAGAGAAGAAGGGTTGGTTTGATCAGATCCATCGCGAAAAAAAATTGGACGGCTCAGATTTCCGCACACCACAGCGCCACAACATTTATTAATACTATAGATGATATATGGACTAACACGTCATGTTAATTATTAAGATAAATAATTATGGATCCACTTCTTCGTTTATTAATTATAATGTATTATTGTGATGAATAAATAACAGTGAGATAAAATCTGAAGTCGTTATTGTTTGTATTTTTTAGTGAAGCACTCACATATTCAGTTCGACTTTCTAGCTTCTAGTAATGGATTGGAGGCGGCACCATTATTTATTGAATTATTTTATTTATTTGGGCCGAGTTATATCGCGAAGGGGATGGGATGTATTGCCTTGTTGGTATGCACTGATCCATAGTATCCTTTATTTTATTGAATCGAAGGATGGCAAATTGTATTTTCACTTCCTTCTGTTTTGTTATTTTTTTAGATGGTTGTAAAAAGAATATGTTCTGTATACCGAGTATGTTTATAGTTTACCTTGAAAATTCTTTTGTGGTTGATTGTTGGGGTATAAATTCTATATCATTGCATTCTGTGTGCATTACTAATTTTTTGTGGGTAAAATGATTACTTACATTTGTTTATGGGAAACCATGTAATATTTGTTACGTCATTCTTTCTAATGAGTTTGTCAAAATTAATCATGCTACAAAAGAATGTCGGCATTTTCCAAAGCCGAAAACAATAAAGTAAATATGTCAGAACCTTCAAACCAAATAAATAATAGCAAATGCAAAGTATTGAGAGGAAATTTGACGATAGAAACACAGATATGGAATTATAACTTTATTTGCTCCATTTGACCATTCATCATTCAAGTAACAAAAAATATGCTATAATCAACTCAAATATATAAACAAACTAACATGCCACACAAGGCTTATAAATAAACATTTTACATCCAAAGTTGATTATGAAATGCCCGTGTCACACAATGATGGTTCGCATTTCGAGAACCCATATCAAGGAGTGCTAACTTTCCTGTGTACACCAGTAAGCTTCCCTTTCCCCGCCCTGGGGCAATTCGACAATTAACCTATAGCACTCAATGGATATCTAAAATCATCGCTTCAACTTCTTCTCCATCTTCATTATCATCTTGCACTTCATCACCTTCAATATCTTTCATCTCAGTTTCAATCTCTTTCAATTCAGAACACTCCTACAATGCATAATATCACTTTGTTATCCAACCAAATTATACTAAATGTCTCTAGCTGAAATTAAGATTAGTTTGACACAACAAATAATTTAACTTGTATATTTAAATATCAACTGTTAGTACAATTCTTGTTGAACGTGTTTGTAATAATAGAGGAAATGAATGCTAGCATCAATGTAAACATTCTAAACCTGATTTAGAACCGCTCCACATTCATGACCTTATATAGAAATCAACTGAAATAAAAACACTCCACATTGCTTTTGCCAAAAATTCAAAATAATACCCTTGGCCCTTAATGCAGCATTTGAAAACCCTCAACTTTGCATATTCATATAGTAAAGTCTTATTCATTAATTAGATTGGAAACTGGTACTTCTAAAGACACACATGACAGCACTTTGGAATTCAAGGTGGCTTTCTCAAATTTAACTGTCAGAAGGCTAACTTGAAAACAAAATGTTTGTGAGCTTTGTCGCCCTTGAAATACTTTAGATTATAAAGCCTTACAGGCATTTAGAAAATTGTGAAATCAACCCTAGAGAGAGACGTTCTTTACCTGGTATTCAACTGAAGCCAGAGGAGTATTCAAGTCTGGAATTATCCCTTCATCCTCTTCTTCTTGATCTTCGATGACTTCCTCCATTTCAATGTCATCCAAATTAGAGCTATCCTGCAATTCAAAAAACACTGAGTCACATGCCAACCATGCCACATAAAATGTAATCAGAGAAGTAAAGGTTTTAGAGGGGCATTTAGGTAATTTTGAAATCAATCCAAGTCGGAAAAAGTTCTTTACCAGGGATTGAACCACAGAATTGGGAGTTCTCTCTTCATCATTATTGCCCTCCAACATTTCCGTGTCTTCCAAACTAGAGCTTTCCTGAAATTAAAAAAGCACAGTGTCACTTGCAGCCTAAATGAAATTAACACAAATTTGACAAAATTAAGTTTACCGTTTTTGTGCCCACAAGGAACAATGCAGGTTTAGATTTTGCGGGAAACCCAAATCTTGGAGTGCAAAATTTCCTGTAAACACCAGTAAGCTTCCCTTGCCCAGACTTGTGGTGAAGCTCAACCATCAGACTAGAGCATTCTCTGAAAATGCATTCGAAAAAGGGTTAACACTCTGCATTCTTTATTCATTAAGTGGCTAACACTTTCTTTCATGAAACACCATCTAGGAGCATTTTCTAAGAGATTTTTCGCTGTATCAGCTGGTAAGTTCTAGGGTTTCAAAGCAAATTCAGTTCCAGGTATAGAAAGATGTCTTACATTAGCTGGTCTTGTGTGTATCCGGAGTGCTTTTCACTGCTCTTGCTCCAAATTGGGCAGCCACTCATCGTGCCCTGAGCAGTAAAAACAGCGGCCGCAGCAAGTATTGAAGGGTTAAACTGCAGCATTCTGAAGTCGACTAAGCACAGTTCAGCGATGTAGAAACACAATAATTCCATCTGTTTTCAAGTGTACAGTTATCCAGTGTTAGATACCTATAACACATTGACTGTTTACTAATTTGTATAAATGAGGGAAAAAGCCAAAATAAATTTCTTTTCTGGAGATGCCCATAACCAACAGTACCATAAGTAAAATAAAAACATTTTGTTTTCAGACAGACTAAATGATTCATATTAAGAACACGTGCTACACTGAAACCTATTAGATTGGAGAGTTGATGATTTGGATGATCTCCTTTACCTTCCTGTCAGATTTAGCTGCCTTAAGAAACCTCTTCAGGAAAACGTAAGGTGTAGGTACCGACATGTTGAATTGCAAAGTATTGAGCATCAACCTCTCCTGAGAAAAAAAGCAGATTCAGACATCAGCGACAATTAACTCGTGGCATTCAATACCACAGGAACCTTCAAACTAATTGTATGGAATATCAACTTGCGATGCAACAAAGGCGAACCATTTTATACAACAAGAAATGTCAGATGCCTCATTTTTTTTATGACCTTAGGTTATTCACAAAGAGCAATTCTTCTGAATATAAAAAAAAAAAAAAGTTGTTACCATTTCAAGCAGCTCAGCCCTTGTATAGGCACAAACACAGATTTCAATGAAGTCTTCAAGGGGCCGCACAGTCACCTCCTCATACTTGCAGGCCAGCCGTAATGAGGTAACTCCAACAAGTTGCAGCTTATTCCTGGAAATATTTTGAATCGCCAGAAATCGGTCTACGAGATTTACCGTCAGGAAGAGAGTTTCGTCTTGTAGCTGTAGTTTGTCATGAACCTGAAATTAGAAAGGGAAATAAATCAACTAATATATTCAGAAACCATAAAGAAAAGTTTGCAGAGAAGCCTTGGAACTAAAGTATCAGACACACACTTCAAATTATATAACCCCAGTAATATTCCTTAATAATAGCAGAAAGGAGAATGTTACTTATGTTCCCTAGTGTTTAATGCATAGACCATTAGACCTATATGTTCCAAAAGAGGGGAGCACTTACACAGAATACTCGAGGTGTTATAGAAGCATAGACCTACTATTTGTAATTACCTCAACAAGCCAGTCTATCAGAACAGCTCGCATTTTTTTCATTGATGTCTGGCTGGTTTGACATGTAGAACGGATTCACACAGCTCTGACCCTGTAACAGTGTTTAAGAGATTACAGTGATTTTTGGGCTAATTATATTACAGGAAATGAGAATCACTCTCGCAATTGTAATTCCCAATTATTATTCGATTTTCCTCACTTTCCAGCAAGCTACATGAATTACATATACTATGAAAGTTGTGTGCATTTCTTTTTTCGTAAGAGATAAAACTTCAGTTGTAAAATAATAAAACAAAATTTCAGGTGAAAAATCACACATATCACACAGGCCCCTTGAATGGCTGAGACACTTATAAAGTAAGGATGCATAGGGGAATTGAGACACTTATAAAGTAAAAAAGGTTCAGATATACAATTAATTTTGAGTCAATTTTGACATTTCAAATGGTCAAAACTTTTAATTATGAATCTGTCAAAGCGAGAATCAATCATTATTTACCTCCGCCCTCCAGTAAAATTCGTGAATTTCCTTTGGATATTGAACCACCGCTAGTGGATCAGCCGAGTCATCCTTGTCGATATCAGGTATACTAGTCTCGCCATGTTCTTCATCATCAAGATCCATATCAACCAGAGGCGATTCCCAGTCATCAGTTTCCTGACAATAACAAATATCCGTATCGTCATTTATAAATACCTGAGGAACCGAAGTGTGTGGCTCATCATCCTCTAGGACCAGATCATCACCAGAAGCCAAATCTTGAGAAGTGCAGCTCAATCTAAAGTGTTCTCTTCTCTTCTTGCTTTTTGCAGCAAAGAAAAAAAGGGGGGTGGGGGGAAGAGAGTCTTCTTTCCATCTTCACATTAGGAGCTGATCTCCATTTTAACAGTAGGAAGCCAATCAAGAACTTAGGAGATGCCTAACCTCTACATCTAGTACTTTTCTTTAAGCCCCATGTAGGAAAAAAAACTCCTGAACAAACAGATTCACGCAATATAAGTCATTCACATATATTTGATTGCATATTCACTTAAAAGAAAAAAGAATTCTAGTGATTCAATCAAAAACAATAAATTCTAAAGATATAAATGGCCAGAGTTGGGGTGTCATTTCCAGCCTACCGGAACTTGGACGAAGAAGAAAAAAATCGTTTTTGGAACCGTATAAAACCAAAAAGAGGTGCTACTTACCATTGGTTCCACTTCTGTCTCGGAAACTGAAGCAACTTTGGTTGCTCTCTCCTGCAGCCTCCCCACGCTTTCAATGGACTGTTAAAGTATATCATTTGAAGTCATAAGTCGAAAACGCCTCTTTCTGAGACAAAATTAAATGTATGAATGTAGATCTAGGGGTATGAAGTACTTACCATGGGTTGAACTTCTGTCGAGTAGCTGCTCTCAGAAACTGATGCAACTTTGCTTGCTCTCTTCTGCGGCCTCCCCCCGCTTTCAGTAAGCTGTTAGAACACACAATACAATAAATTATTTGAACTTAAAGGGAAACGTTGCAAATTGTTTGAACACTGGAACTAGATTATATAGAACTTGTATTCTATTTTTTATTTTTTTGTTTTAAGTGGGTTCAGGTTGACTGCCTTTTATCCTTTTTGTTCAATTGCCCTCTGGGCAGGAGACTATTCAAGGGATAAACCAACAAATTACCAGAAAAGTAAAAGTGAAAAAAATTAATTACCAGAGAAGTAGAGGCTGGATGTGTCTGGCTCTCAGCGATAGCAGCAAATTTTCTGAAAAAGAAAACACAAACAATTTTTCATAAGAAATTACAGAATTAAATAAAAAGAAATATTAAAAAAAAAACTGAAAAGAAAGAATCCGTGAGGTGGTAATGCGCGGAGAATTGAATTGAAATAAAAGATCCGAAACCCTAGATGGGGAAAAAGCTTAGAGAAGGAAGAGGGAAGCGATTTCAGAAAAAAAACAAGAGAGAAGAATAAAATGGAAACCCTAGATAAAATCGGAATCGGAATGGGAAGAAAAGTGACCTTTTGCGTGGACGCGATTGTGATTGGGAGGTGGTGGAGAGGAGGCCCGAGGAGGAGGAGTAGGCGCGAGCGAAGGAGGCGATGAGATTGGCCTCCATGTGGGTCCCGCCTTGACCTTCCGTCGAGCTGCAAGTCATCGAATTGGAAGGCGAGAATCGGCGGGGAAAGCGAAAGCGAAAGCGAAAGCAAAAGGGAGTGCGAGAGAGAGTCCGGGCTCCTCTTTCTCTCTTCTCTCTCTCTCTCTCTCTGTGCCTGAGAATCTCAGAAAGCGATTAATGGTGATCTCTCTCTGTTCTCTGTGATAGAGCGCGCTTGGGGTTGGGGAAGAAGAAGAGCGAGGTTTAGTTTACTAATTTTGATTTGATTTCTTTACTTGTGCTTTGTCAAACGGTCAATTTTATTTGAATTATTAAACCCTAATTCTGATTCTAATTCTAATTCGAATTCTGATCCCCATTCCGATTCTTCCCCAATGGCAGTATCGCACCTAAATTATTACGTAGCGGCCAAATTTCTCCTTTCTCAACCTTTACTTTCAACTTGTTATACAGGAAACTACTCCGACGCCGCTTCAAAAATTTAATTTCATGGTATCGTATGCGTATCTCTCTCTTTCTTTCTTTTTTTTTTTGCGACTCATTCGTGTAATCTTTTACGTAGCAAGCTTATGCGGTTCTTAATAATTATATATATAGATGGAAACTCGTCGGATCTGCACTTCATCCCTCATTTTTATTCTAGACATTCCGTAGAACAACCCTTTTTTTTCTGTGGCCGAATTTATGTTTTCTCTCGTATTTTCCAACCAGATGATCAGCTTTCTCACCCACGCACGGATGGATGCACATCATATTCCGTAGAACAACCGAACAGACACATTTACTCGACCTTTTCTATTTTTCTTAAAGACCTGAAAATACTTCTAATTTGCAAATTGATCAACTTTTGTCCGTCTTACGATATCTACGGAAATGAGCGGGAGCAATTCAAATCTATTTACAGTGACGAGTCACAATAGGAAATTTGTACCAAAAAATTTGTACCAAATCTATCTACGATATCTCTCTCTGTTCTCTGTGATAGAGCGCGCTTGGGGTTGGGGAGGAAGAAGAGGGAATTAGGATTAAAAGAGCTAGGTTTAGTTTACTAATTTTGATTTGATTTCTTTACTTGTGCTTTGCCAAACGGTCAATTTTATTTGAATTATTAAACCCTAATTCTGATTCTAATTCTGATCCCCATTCCGATTCTTCCCCAATGGCAGTATTGCACCTAAATTATTATGTAGCGGCCAACTTTCTCCTTTCTCAACCTTTATTTTCAACTTGTTATACAGAAAACTACTCCGACGCCGCTTCAAAAATTTAATTTCATGGTATCGTATCTCTCTCTTTCTTTTTTTTTTTTTGTGCGACTCATCCGTGTAATCTTTTACGTAGCAAGCTTATGCGGTTCTTAATAATTATAGGAGGCGTTTGGTTGGGGAATATGTGATTACATAAGTTAAAGAGGTATAAGTACTTATACCAAGTTATGTAATGGATGTTTGTTTATAGAATAAGGAGGAAGAAAGTTTAAATTATATTTATACATATATGTATATATCAAAAGACTAAAATACCCTTCATAAAATTTTTGATTTCTTCTTGAGAAGTTACCCCTCTCTGGAGTTGTTCTAGGCTTAGCTGTCCAACAGAGATAATTAAGGTTATAGCTCTCCATCAAATTACTTGCCTATCTAATTGCGGTGAGCTTCAGAGCTCAATTCCCTAGTGTTTGAAGAACCTCACTGTTTATTTCTTCCATTTATCATCATTTTAATTGTTTAATATTATTTCCTTATAACAAATGGGAAGTACTTGTATTTCATCATGACGTGTTTGTTTTGATGTAAAATAATACATTTTCTTGAGTTTTAATAAAATATAGGTTCTAAGAACCAAAATTTGCATATAAGTGAACGAAATCCTAAAGAAAAAAAGAAAAGCAACCAATTTATATAAATAAAAACACAGATTAGAAAATTTACTCATAAGCTGAACCAAATAGTTTATAAACAATCATCAAATTTATCATCAAATAGATGAAATATTAAATGGAGTACATGAGTAAATGGGGTAGATGAGGCACGGTAGATGAGAGGGTATAATGGGATGACAGCTGCTCCTTTTATTATTTTTATTTATTTTCCTCTATGTGGGACCCCTTTCATAAGATATACCAGCAAATTTGGTGTCACGACTTATACCCTTATGTCTAGTTATTCCACATGTGTTTGGCAATATAAAGTGGAATAAAATGGTTTTATGTATAGTTATTCCGTAAACAAACAGGCCCATATATTGTCGTATCCACCCGCAACATAGATGGAAGCTCGTCGGATGTGCACTTCATCCCTCATTTTTTATGCTAGACATTCCGTAGAACAACCCTTCTTTTTCTGTGGCCGAATTTATGTTCTCTCTCGTATTTTCGAACCAGATGATCATCTTTCTCTCCCACGCACGGATCGATGCACATGACATTCCGTAGAACAACCGAACAGACACATTTACTCGACCTTTTCTATTTTTCAGAAAGACCCGAAAAGACTTATTATTTGCAAATCGATACTCAAATGCAACTTTTGTCCGTCTTACAATATCTACGGAAATGAGCAGGAGCAATTCAAATCTGTTTACTGTGACAGCTCACGATAAACCTGTACAGAAGGAAATTTATCCAAAAAAAATTCGTAGTTCACGAGTCACAATTAAATCTTAATCGACATTCTATATTCTATTTGCATAAATTGGAGGAAAACCTAACTCGCTTTATACGGATTGAAAGAACACTGGACATGACAGCAATTGACATTTACAAGTTTTATTGAGATTATACTGAAAGTATTATAATTTTTTTTTTTTTTGAAACGCAAATAAAGCGACGGAGAAGACAAACCTATCTTAAATAACAATTTTAAAACAACCGTTCTAATATTGTCGTATTCATGTCTCCATTGCTTTTCCTCGATGACATAAAAAATCCAATGACAAAAAAGAAAAATGAAGTGCAATCTATTTTTTTTTCCCTTCTATTTCAATGGTTGTCGACAGGTATGAGAATGTTAATTAACTTGTTGAATTTAACGTCCTTAATATACATCGAAGTGAAAATCAAATTATCACTATATTTTGCATGAGAAATGCTAATGTCTGATATATTGGTCGGATGGGTCCGTCCAATACGATCGTTCTCACATTTTTAAATTTCAAACTATCAATCTGAACAGTTCAATATGTTCTCCATGTTGGAAACTTATAAGAAACATTTTTTTTTATTTTTTTATTTTTTACTTATTTTTCTGTATTTTAGAAAATTCATGATATAAAAATTTTGGATCTTCCAATAACAACGATTTTATAAAATACCAAAAAAATAAAAAACGAAAAATATAAAAATTGGTTTCTTATATGTTTTAAATATGTAGAACATATTGAACGGTTCGGATCGGTCCTTTGAAATTTAAAAATATAAGAACAATCGTATTGAACGGCCCCATCCGTCCAATATATTGGACTAGTATTTTCTCATTTTTGCATACATGTAAGAGCTTATACACACCGCGTTTGACAATTTCATTCGTTACGATACATTATTGTGAAGTGTGGGTCGGGGTAAAATAGAACCGTTTAAACACTTCGACATTCCGTTGTCTTTAAAGGTTCAACAAGCACCTTTGCCCCATTTTTTATATTAAAAGAAAAAGAGACATTTCCCTTTGCCAAAAATAAATATGAAATAAATAAAGGAGCGATGCATTTTCAAACATTATTTAACGAGCGACGCATTTATATTTTACAATTTTTGAGTTAATTTGATACTCAATCAAGAAATTAAATAATGAACTAATCTTGTTAAATATGATGGAGTAATTTTAATACGTTCATGTTTTGCTTCTCGATCAAGTATCAAATGAATTCGAAAATTTATAAAATTTATATAGAAACACATCGCTCGTTAAATTGAACAAGATCAACAATTTAGATTCGAATTTTGAATTTTATTTTTTGTAAAAGTAATAATAAAGTGAGTTTTGAAATATTTAGACAGACAAAATATTTTTGTGAGCAATAAAACCTCCTAGTAATAAATACATCTTAATTTCGAGGGCTGATGCCTCGATTGCCTTCTTTGGAAGTCGCCTCTTCATTATAATTAACAGGGATGATATACACCATCCAAGGTTTTCCCATCCAGCGCCATCCAACAGGCCTGAACAGGCCAAAATAGTCTTTTTTCCGCGTGCTGACGTCAACAAAATTTTTTTGATCAATGTCCGAAAATTTTTTGTTGCTGACATCATCAAATATACTGATTTAAGGGTTCAATTAAATGTCTTAAGGGTTGAATTAAAGTATATAAGTATTCAGTTAGATGCACCAATAATCTAAAATTTTAGTGTTTTGTGTTCAGTTAAATACATTAAGGGATGAACTTAAAGTATCTATGTGTTCAGTTAGTTGCAGCAGAAATTTGATTTCGTAGTTTTTGTGTTCAATTAAATTAGTTAAATAAAAAAACAAAATGAACAGATACAACAAACATAGCGAACATTTACAACAATAAACTGAATATATGTACAAATTGCATGAGTAAGAAATAAATGATCATATTCAACATACAAAGTGAAATGAATTATTGTTGCATCTAACTGAACATTTACACACGTTAATTCAACCCTTAAAATATTTAACTGAACCTTTAAATTAGCATATTTGATGACGTCAGCACCAAAAAATTTTCGAAGATTAATCAAAATTTTTTTGATGACATCAGTATGCGTCATGCTGACATCAGCACGCGAAAAATCTGAATTTGGATGACGCTGAATGGAAAACCATGGAAGGTCAATACCAATTCTGAATAATTAAGGGCGTCTTTCTTGCCACTTGTGGGCCTCGTACGTGCTTGGTGTTAGCTCTTACAAAAGTCAAAGATTAATTGTTTTTTGTTTGATACAAAAGTGGTCCATGCTCCCCCATCCTCCTTTTTTTTTTTTTTTTTTTTTTTAGATGTAAAAGGCCCTTAGGCCCTCTCCCGAGGAGCAAACAAAAAAAAATATAAGAAAAAACACCCCATCTTTTAATTGAGTGAAAGATTAATTGATAAAGAGAAAGCTTTCAATCAAAGCGCTTTGACCGAAGTCCCGGTTAAATCCCGTCAGATCTTAATTTTGAAAGTTCAAATGACCGATCTAAACCGCTCAATATGATCTCCATATTGAAATCTCCATGCATACCAAATTTTACATTTTTTTGAAATTTTTAAGTATTTTTTTCGGATTTTAGAAAATCGTTAATCTAATTTGTTCTGAACTCTTCAAAAAATGCAGTTTTTAATAATCCGAAAAAAATACTTAAAAATTTCAAAAAAATATAAAATTTGGTGTGCAAGGAGATTTCAATATGGAGATCATATTAAATGATTTGGATCGGTCATTTGAACTTCCAAAATTGAGATCTAACGGGGTTTAACCGAGATTCCGGTCAAAGCGCTTGTATTGAATCCTTTCTCATTGATAAATATATTTATGATTTCTATTTTCTACTGGTTGAGCTTCAAAGTCATCGTTTTTCTTCCAGCAGTTAATTTTCCTTCCAAGGAAGCAAGTACCAATTTCGAGCTGGGTTTTGGATAGTTGTAATGGCTCTGAAACTCAGAACTCGGATTCGGTAGGGCTGTCAATAAAATTCGGTTACCCGTTTATCTTATTCATACCGCATTCGATAAGACGAATATGATTAAGGTTTTATTTTCGTTAGACTAACGGGTATGGATACAGGTAAAAAAAATTTTCATTAACTTATTGGGTACGGGTAAGGGCTATTTCGTACCTGTTATCTAACAGGTAAAATTTTACAAAAATATATGTATTATATAATCATATTATTAGCATATTTTATAAATATGTTATTAGTTTCGATCTTCATCCAAATTAATTTATGTTGATGAAAAAATTAATTTGTACTCTATTATATTATAATTTATAATTAGTTATATAGATTTCTTTGAATTCCATTGATATGAGAATAAATTTCATGATATTTTTTTTATCTAAAGTATTATCTAAACGTTGTACTTTATCCATATATTTATTTGATATTATTTATTTAGTACAATATATATTTTTTTATTAAATTAATAATATTATTATTACCCATTATGTACCGTTATCGTACCCTTACTGTTAATTTTTAACGGGTACGGATAGGGTACGGGTAAAGCCATTTTTTAACGGTGCGGGTAGGGTATGAGTAAAGAAAATTTTAACGGATGCGGGTATGAAAATACCTTCTACAATACCGTACCGTACCCTTTGACAGTCCTAGGATTCGGACTCGGAGTGTTGGACTACGGAGTTGAATGGGACGACTCGGAAAAACTCGGATGACTCGGATCGAAAACTCGGATTTTCATAAATAATCATTTTTAATCTCTTAAAATTAGAAACATAATATGCAAAAATTGAGAAAAAATATTTGTTCAAACATAATTAATAAAGTGAATATTTGATGAGTGAAAATAAACTATAATGTAAAATTATATAATATCAATTTCTTAAAAATAAAATTGTTCGACCATAATATAGTTCAAAAGCATTGTTTGTCTTTAAAACTAGGAAAATAATATGAAAAGATTAGGAATGAACATTCTTTCAAAGTTTAGTAAAAAAAAAAATACTCGAAATCATAAATAAAATTAGATAAATTGTAAAAAAAATATCATATCATTGAAATGACCCATTTTAACCCGCTTCACTTTTTATCCATTGATATGGCCACATTGAATCCTAGATCCCTCCCAGACTCCCAAAGTCTTCCCCGTTCCCACTAATTTGTCCCCGTTTTTCTTTCCACTGCTTCCCCGCCCAAGTACTGAATCGCATTAATTCCCAAATTCCAGCGGTTTATGCGGTTTATGTTGCATATAATTTTGCCCAATTTCAATTAGATTTCGCCTTATTCCAACTTTCCATCCCGATTCCGTTCGAACTCGCCAAAAATCGGCGCGTCCTCCGCCGAGTGCGTTCTGACTCGCCCGAGTTGGCTCGGACTCGGCCGAGTTTTAAAAGCACTGTACAGCTATTAATCTCAGGGACTAGGGGGTTTAGATGGCTGAGGTTGTACTGAGCGCTGTGTTGGGTAAGCTCGCACAGTTTTCAGTTGAGAAAATTATGTCTCGATGCGGGGTTATTGAGGCAGTTGCGAAGATTACGTCGCTATATGGGATCAGAGAGGAGGTTGAGAAGTTGAGTCGGGAACTGATCTATATTCAAACATTCATCAAGGATGTTGATAGGAAGCGTATAGTGGAGGAGAGGCAAATGCAGTGGGTGAAGGATGTCATCGATATTGCCTACCAAATAGAGGATGCTATCGACATCTTTCTGTTGGAATGCCCAGAAAAACTTCCTAGCATAACCGGCCTCCTCAAAGGGCTCGTAAAAAGGTCCACACAACTCTCATTCCTCTACAAGTTTCGTGAGGAGATAAAAAGGATCAACTATAGGATCCTCGAGATCGAAGAATATAGAAAGAGATATGAAATTAGTATTTTGGGTGAGTATATTAATGGAGTACAAAATACACAGCTTACTACGAGACTTTCATTGTTAAGTGATCCCGAAGTTGTTGGCTTTGCCACACATAGAGACAACATTGTTAAGTGTTTGCTTGATGCAGAAAATAGAAGCCTCGCTGTTGTCTCTATTGTGGGGCAAGGTGGTCTTGGAAAGACCACCCTCGCTCAGAAGGTGTGCAACAGGTACATTGATATGCCATTCTTACTATATAAATATAAATATTACCAATCTAATAATAGCCTAATAATGATCTTTTTTGGAAAAAAAAAAAAGGCACTTAAATGAACAACCATAATGCATTGGGCCACTATAAACTTATATATGGATCTCCATTTCTTTATATTGGATAAATTGACAAATAACCTGTGGATCTTAATACCTGTTCATATCAACGGCTTAGATCCCATTTGCCAGATGCATAGGGAATTTGAACAAATTAAATGAGAAATCACAATGCCACAAAACAAAAAACCTATACGTACAGATTTAATTTTGATGTTCCTGCATGGAGTGCTAATGCATTATTGATTATGTTTTAAATCTTAATTACACCTATACACATATGAAGGGATAAGGAGTTGCAATCTGAATATGAAGATTGATCACTTTTGTGTTTATAATAAATATACCTGATGTTTGGTGTCTTTGGGGTTTGATAACACCGTAGCCTGGTTGTCTTTGGGGCTTTTTGGTTTAGCTCATAAAGGATGTCGTTTTAGTCGTTTGTTATTTTTTGTATTTTATTTCACTGAAAAGTGGTAGAGTGCTACTCTACTTATTTCCAAAAAAAAAAAAAAAAAAAAAACACCTGTACACATATCAATATATACACTCAGCCTAGCCCTCTTTAATAAAATTGTTGCTGCCACACATGATGCATTATTCTCTTCTTCGATGTAATTTGATCTCCGACTGTATATATATATGTGATATTGTGATATTAAACATCTGAACTAATTTATTTATGCAGTAATGATGTCATACAAAGATTTGGCAAGCCGATATGGATATCTATCTCACAAACATATCACTTGCTCGACATTTTGAGAGAGATAGCACAAAATCTTGATATCTGGTCAGCCAGCTTGAATGCAAATGTGCCGGCGAACCAAATATGCAAGTCTCTTGAAGAAAGGAGGTATGTAATTATCTTTGATGATGTTTGGACTGAAGTGTTGTGGGCTGAAATATCCAAAGTCCTCCCTGACGTGAAAAATGCAAGCCGAGTGCTCATTACCACAAGGTTTGCAAATGTTGCAAGGAGAGCTGGTACCACATATAACCCATACGAACTGCCGGTTTTAGATGATGAACAAAGTCTAGAACTTTTCCTCGAAAAGGCAATTCCTAAAAACCACCAATTTTCTGATGGTACAACTACCGACATTTACGGCCTTGCAAAAAAATTTGTGGTCAAATGTAAGGGTCTTCCTCTTGCATTGGTAGTTTTAGGCGGTCTATTATCCATAAGACCATGCAATTTTCATACGTGGAATGAGTTGTTGAAAACAATGAGCTGGCATGATGTTGGAATTGAGTGTACTAAGATTATAGCGACTAGCTATGACCACTTGTCATTTGCGAAGAAGTTATGTTTTCTTTATTTTGCGGCTTTTCCCGAAGACTTTAAAATCGAGGTTAGACTTTTAATCCGGATATGGATTGCAGAAAGGCTCATTCCGTATGAAGAAAGAAGAACATTGGAGGAAACATCGGCATGTTTTTTAGAAGATTTCGTGCAAAGGTATCACTTTTATTTTTATGTTAGATAACTTCCACTCTTTTTAGTTGATATTACACATTGTATTGTTCCAGTGACTCACTTACAGCCTTTTTAAATAGTTCTTAGTTTTCAATTTTGTAATATAACTTTTTCTTTCGTAGATACTTACAATGAGAAAACTAAGTTGTTTAGATCATGTAGTTTTACTAAGAATAACAATAATATGTTTAGAATTTTTCTAGCTAGCATACTAATCTGAGCACTTCACATTGAAATGTTTATTGTTTAAATCATATTTTTTTCAATGCCAATGACTGAAACAAAACCGCTCAATATTATCTATGTATTATCATCATGTAATAACTCAAAATTTAAGTTTTTTGGTATTTTTTATAATATACAATTTTAGCTATTTACTTGTTTATATTTTCAATTTTTTCAATCTCTTTTGCAAATATTCTATTATTTTTAACTGTTCTAGAATTATTTCTAACTATCACATGATAAGCTGATCTAAACACTCCTAAACTTAGTACTTGACTACAAACCAAAAAAAATCCACTGTTTTATCATACTGCATTAAAAAATACATTATGGTTCCTTCTATTTATGTACTACGATATAGCTCTAAGAAATTATATTCTTATTGTAATGGTAGGAGCATGGTTCAAGTATCAGAAAGATTTTCGGACGGTTCTATTAAATATTGTCGAGTACATGATGTTTTGAGAGATCTTGCGGTCCATAAAGCGAAGGAGATGAACTTCCTCATGGTGTATTCAAAGCAAGATGATTGGGAGAATTGTAACAAGGCATGTCGTGTGGCGATTCATTATTCATCAAATGACAATGAACTCATGAGTAAACATATAAGCCTAAATGTTCGCTCCCTACTTCTTTTCGGTTACTCATTGGAGCTGTTGGACTGTTCCAAGTACAGACTACTTAGAGTGTTAGGTAACATGGAAGGGACTATGGAATTGCATAATTTTAAAGGATCATCTCATTTGAGATATCTTCAGTTGAAGACCCACTGCATATTGGGTAAAGAATGCGAATTTGGAGAATGGATAAGAGGCATGAAATTTCTAGAGACCTTAGACCTTCGAGGATCAAAACATGGTGATCTACCAGAATGGATATGGCAGATTAAAACACTTCGACATGTTTTATTGTCACCATTGCAATACCATAAAACCAAAGGGCCCTTAGCATCAGTAGACCTAAAAAATTTACAAACCGTTAGAAATGTGAGCTGGAATGAATCATGGGAGACATCAAGATTACCTAATATACCTGAAGTGCGTGAGTTAGACATCCATAACATGTACAGGAAATTCTCTGGAAGATATCAAGAGGGAAGAATTGATGAGACTCTTGCAGCTTTATTGGGTGAGCTAAAGCATCTTGTTTGTCTTGAGGTGGTTGGACATGTAACTGAATTATTAAAAATAGGTATGGTGAATTTCCCATTTTATGAGAACTTAAAATCTCTAGTTTTACTAAATTATGATCCTCATGGTAATAGCGATGATACCTTGGATGTCCATGATAACGTGTTGCCACCTCATCTTACTGAGCTCCAGCTTATAGGTTACGAACTTGGGTCAGATCCAATGCCAGCTCTGGAGAAGTTACGAATCCTTAATATCCTTAGGATATGTGGGACATGTGAGCAAAATAATCCATTAAGGAGGATTAATTGTTCAACTGGATGGTTTAAGCTGTTACAGATGCTGGTGCTTGAATTGCTAATGGTAGAGGAATGGAAAATAGAGAAGGGTGCCATGCCCATGTTGAAACGGCTCATTGTTACATCTTGCCCAGTTCTTAGAGTGCCTCTCGAGCTAATCCACCTAATTAGTCTTCAATATCTGAATTGGCAGACAGACCTCGAATCTCCTCTGTATTTTTCCAATGAGGATGTGATCAACAACATATTCAAACAACGACCTAACCTGCGGCGCTGGTAATAGATAGAGTGAAGCAATTGAAGGTAGTACATCATTAGAGATATATGAGAGCTCATAAACTATAGGTATAAGATTAAAATAGCAACGAGGAGAAAAAATGGATGAAATAGGAATAATTGAGAGGATTTATTTTACAGACATCTCGATAAGAATTTCATTCTATGTGCATCATGTACCTTACTACAACTCAGAATCAGTACTACATTAATTTATTGATTTACTGAGGTTTTGATAATATTTGGTCTTGGTTGGCACAGTACAATAATTTTAATTTAATTGGTTTTTGTCAAAATACCGTTAGTCGTCGCAACGGAATTAATTCTTTATGAGGTCGAATATGGAGGGGCACAGTCCGAGTGCATCTGCACAAATACCGTGCCCCTTAAAATATTGATACAATGAACTCAAAAATCAAAAAGCACACAAATAAAAATAGACATAAGATTTAACGAGATTAGCACCAACTTGGTGCCTACGTCCCCCACACACGCACAGTCTTTTATTATATTATGTAAAAGTCTGAGTTGATACAACACAATGAGAAAATATGAACAAATAAAAAACAATTTCTTCTTTTTTAAGACACAATCGGGTAAGAAATAAAAAATATCTAATAATATTTTTAGATAATCAAATTAGATTCTCGTCAACATCAATTATCATCTTTCTTATGCATATTCTTTCTTTTTCTTGATATACCTCTAAGATACCTCTAAATTAGATCATAACTGTTCTTTCTATCGATGTCATGCATCTAATCCAAGACACGATCTTATGCGGCACAACTCGTGCCTGTCCATGCCATTCATCCGATCTTGAATACACTCCCCTCTCAAGTTGACATGTACAGTCTTATCATGACAACTTGCCGATTTGTTGCTGAATCCTACAATCGTCATCTTATATTGGAAACTTACAAGAAATCAATTTTTACATTTTTTTTAAATTTTTTTACTTATTTTTTGATATTTTAGAAAATTCATGATATAAAAGTTCTAGATCATCCAATAATATCGATTTTCTAAAATATCACAAAAAATAAAAATTAGAAGAAAAATAAAAATTGATTTTTTTTATATTTTTTAAATATGGAGAACATATTGAACGGTTCGAATCGGTTATTTGAAATTTAAAAATATAAAAACGAGTATTGAAATATGGAGAACATATCTAGCATTTTCTCATTTTGCATATATGCATGTAAAAAGCTTATACACACCGCGTTTAACAATGTCATTCGTTACTTATGATGACCTTTTTTTTATCAATGATTGTAAAAGTAATAATACATTGTTTTGGGGGTTGGGGGGGGGGGGGGGGGGCGGGCACGGGGGCGGGGAATAGAAGCGTTTTAGCACTCCGGCACTTCGTTGTTCTTTAAAGCGTCGATTTTGTCGTCTATCGTATCAGCGTTGGCTCCAATAGACAATATTCATGATAAACCTATAGATAAGCTTTTTCTCTCTCCTCTCTCCTCTTATTCCGAATAAGAGTTTAATTCCCACCATTTGGTCGAATTAGAATAAGACATTGAATAAGTCCTTATTCGGAATAAGTCTTATTCGGAAACGTATTTGGTTTCATCCCGAATAAGCCTTATTCGGAATAAGGCTTATTCAACCCAAACCAAACACACCCCTTATATACAAAAATTAATTAGATAGTATTACAGTAGGTTATCATTTGACAGATTGAAAATTATTATCATACGAGAAGACGCGATTGAAAAAGACATTTGCAATAGTTCAAATTTTTTTTATTGATATACATATACTTTTTAAGTACAAACTTTGTTTATACAGTTTCAAAAATTGTTTATATCCAACATATACAGCGCAATTAAAAAAGACATTTTTTCTCATAGGCAATTCATCTAACTTCGACATGGATTAATTCTGTCGATTCCAAATTAATGAGAGAGAAAAGTACTAGATTAATTCTTTTGTGAAATACTGGTTGGCGTTGTGTAGCATTTTCCCTCCCCCTTCATCTCACTTAATTAGAAGACAAGGGATTGGAGGATGTGTGAGAGAGAGGAATATCCAAATTAACTGACCTGAATATCCAAGGTACTAAAATTAACTAAGTTATAATCCTTGATAACATCACATAGCTCCTTTGTTAATTTCCTATGGAGAGATGAACAAATTAGTATAAAGCATAACTATTGAAAATTTCAGGAAACTAACTATAAAGACAACATTGAAAATTACAATAAGTACCGGTATTTGGCAGAGCGAGGGTCTTGACCAAGATGGTGTTGCAAATATGAGAGTTCTTCTACATCAGTGTAGTACTCCAAATTGAAAGCTGCCATAGGATGAATATCACGAGCCATTAGATAAAGATATCAAAATACGGCCAGAACTCTTAACTATATTTGCAATATAGTACCAAAATTGCTCACTTCAGCAGCACAATCCTAACATTAAAATTTTTATTTCGATTATTCTCCAAAGGCCCCTTGCTGTTCAACCTGAAAAGACTAATTAATAAAAAAACCAAATAACCCCCTATTTGAATCTCACCCAAATATGCAACTATTAGCAATTGTAACCACTCTGCATTAGAATTTTAAACTAACAGATAACTCCAGTTTGTTTGATTTAAGCTTAATTTTAATATAAATAGTTAAAAGCAGGGAGTAAAATTGTCAACATTTAACAAGACAAACAATTTTAACTGCACCGATCCAGAGATTTTTGCTGCAAATTTCATTAAAGATCAGTTATCTTGCAAAAGGGCCTGGTCTGCTGTACAAATATGGTGTGATTTGAAAATCAACCTCAATTGAACTTCTTTAGCACAGAAACCAACAAACACACAAACAAAAACTGCATAATGTTGGAGGGAAGACAAATAGAATACCTAGTTTCCCGTAGCTCAATGAGATCGATTTTAGAAAGAACATTTATGTGAGGTAGCTCAAGGTGTATCATTGCAGAGAGAGAGAGCAACAAAGCACTGATATACTTTCCTGGATCACAACACAAATGTGCATCTACTAGGTGGATGGCTGTCAGTTGTACGAAACAAAACATGACATATAAACCAATGATGTAATTGAAGAAGTATGACCTTATTATTTCCATATCATTAGAGCTCATATAAGTTCTCCAAACTAATACCAAACAGGACACCAGACATCTAAATTCTGTCTCAATAGGGTAAAGGATGTAAATCACCACTTACACGCAAGTCTAATTTTTTTAATTAGCTTTTTTATGACACTTCTTGCATTTGAGTGAAGGAAGAAAAGCTCCACTTGACCAGGAAAATCAAATAGCAGATAGTGATCTGCAAAGAAAAAGGAAGAATGAAACTAAAAAAAAAATAACAACACAGAAATTCACCATTTTCTTCAATAAAATATAACAACATTGGAATTACATAAACTTGAAAAAATAATAATTACAAAAGGCTGTCAATATTCTTTCTTCAATAAAATATAACACCATTTTCTTTCATTTCTTTCTATTGTCTTTACTGTTTCTTTTCAGGATCGAAAATTTTCACTCCTGTTGCCAAGCTTGCAACTCAAAACTTGAAAAGTAAAACAAGGGAAAAAAAAAAAAGGCTAAAGGTTACACCTTTAAGAAGAGGTTTGAGTTTGGATTCGAGCCAGTCAATATTCTTCTCCAAATAATCCATGCAGTATACAAGACCTGGCAAAGTACTCAGAAATGCAACCAATTAGTATGTGCCAAAATTCAGCCAAAGCTTTTTTTTTTAAAAAAAAAAAAATTGAGAGCAGTGATAACTAGCCATACTAACCGCCATTAGGTCCAAGAGAGTGCTCATTCATGACATCACCGAGCTTTATTAGGTCCTCTATGTTGATTGCACATTCATATCTAAGTACATAGTTCAGAAAACTCTAACTAGTATTTTGATCCTAGTTAAAAAATTGGAAAAAAATTTATTAGAAATACTTTACAAAATGTCGAGGATACGGCAATTCATCATTAACTGGGTCTAGATTGATAACAGCCAATTTCCTGAAAAACAAAAGAATAAATATATTATATATCTGAACTGAACTTGGAAATTCGTGAAAGATAAACAGTTCAAATAAATGAAATTGAAGAAGTACCTGCCTATGAGGCTGAGAAACTGAGACATGCCATTGCAGTAAGTCGTTTTACCAGAACCAGGCGGACCTATCACCACATGCCCGAAAACCATTTCCCGTCTTGCTTGCTCTCTCAGTCTCTCTTCTCTTCTCTTATCTTCTCTTCTCTCTGTGAATTAGAATTGAGGGATTTAAACGCCTCACTCTTGTTCTCACTTTTTATCCAAATGACTTTCAGAAAGAGTTCAATTCATTTCAATAGAATGGAGTTCAAAAGAGATGATTTTCAAATGAAATCTGACAATCAGAACAAATAGAAAAAGAATTGAAGAGAAATGAATTTTATGATCAGATAACATATGAAAATAGGACAAAAATGATTTCATCTCCTTAAATTTGACTATTTTACCCTTATTCTCTATTGGATGTAAATCCCCTATTTAGTATATCTGTTTTCCTTTGAACCTTGCTAATGAATACTGTATTTTTTTTACCAGTAAAGCCCCTGAGCACTAATACATGTAAATCCTTTGAACAGTGCCAATGAATCACATCCCTTACAAGAGAAAATTGAAAAAAATGAAAAAAGATCACATAAAAATATTCGAAAACAAAACTTCTCCAATATTACAGAAGTGGATGGATCCAATTTATAGAGTTGTATGGATGTAATTAGATTATAGCAACATTTGTAAAATTTAAATAAAAAAGTATATGATTAGATCCCAAAATCAGATGCTAGTAAGGATTTTACGCGCGAACCAAACATGGAATGAACAAGTTCTTGTTCGGAATAAGGGCTTCTTCGGCTCTTATTCTTGTTCCACGGTGTTGGACGAACAAGGGGTGAACAAGGGACAAACAAGGCTTGTTCAGAACAGCCTATTCGTCCTTGTTCACGGACGGTCGGGCAAGGATGTTTGGAACCCTTGGAATAAACTCTTATTTAGAATCGCTAATTCTTGGTGCTACCAAACACACTTGAGAACAAGCCTAATTGCTTGTTTCTCCATTCCTTATTCACCACCGCTCTTGTTCTAGAATAAGGAATTCATTCCTTATTCGCCACACTTCCAAACATCCAATTTAAGCAAAAGGGAAAATGAACAATTGAACAGAGTTGAGTTTCTCATGTTCTATAGTTTTGTCATCATGTTCCAGAAATTGTAAGTTCAAAGTTACTGTTTATTCCTTGTTTTCCAGTCTCCGATCCTTTATTGCTGATATGCAGAGATAAAGCCCAAGAGAAGCAAGACAAAAGACACTGAAGAAGAAAGAAACATGACCTAGGACAAGTGATGATGCAAAACCCGAGAAACACAAGAAGAAGAGAGATGGAAATGATGCAAATGACTGGAAGGCAACGACGAGCAATTCAAAGCAAAGGGGATTATGAGGAGCTTCAACAAGAATACCGCCTCCTTGAAAAATTGAAAAAAGGGGCAATAGATGAGGAAGAATACGAGAGGTTAATGGGATTTAGGGGAGAAATTGAAGAAGCCAAGCAACAAGTGATGATGAAAATATTAGCGCCTTAGCGGGATGACTGTAAAAGGAAAAGAAAAGTAAAAAGCAGTGTTTTAAATACTGTACGGCCATAAAAAATATAAACCAGCCGGTTAAATCACCAGTATGTCCGGTTTAAACGGTTTTCATCCGGTTTTTTCCGGTTCATTAACAGTCCCTACCGGACCGGACTGGGATCCTCGGCAGCCCTTTCAAAGGACTGCTGAGCAATCAAAAAATTTGTTTTTTAATTTTTAAAAAAATTAAAATTTAAATACCGAATCCAAACCGTTGAACTTGTTCAATTTTACGGACGATGCGTTTTCATATAAGTTTTATAAAATTTGGAGTTGATTTGATATTTGATTAAGTGCTTAAATTATGAACGTATTAGAATTAATCAAACCAGGTTCGTTCATTTGTTGACCATTTAATCAAGTATCAAATCAACTCCAAATTTTATAAAACTTATATGAAAACGCATCGCCCGTAAAATTGAACAAGTTCAACGGTTTGGATTCGATATTTGAATTTTAAATTTTTTAAAAATTAAAAAACACAAATTTTGATTGCTCAGCAGTCCTTTTAAAAGGACTGCCCAGAATCCCAATCACTACCGGACCAGGGTCCGGTTCATGGTAAACCCGGTTGAATCGTCCGGTCCGGTACAGTTTTTTAAACACTGATTAAAATAACTAAAAAGAATTTGATGAGCGAGATGAAAATTTGGCGGTTAAGCAAAAGGGAAAAAAAAAATTCGAGGATACAAGTACAGCCTATAGAAAATATCATTAATAGGTTACTTTTTTAAAACTATAATGATTTCTATTCAATTTCAGGAAGAAGAAAAATGCACAGATGATAAAAAAGCAAAACTTGCATTACGTAATTTAAGAAACTAATTAATGATATCTCTATCTAATTGAAACAGTAATGAAACAAAATTAATTTTCGAATGAAATCTGGTTATGAATGGGAAAGTAAAACACAAGTTATCTAATCAAAATAATACAAATAACAATGACTGTTTGAAATTTAAGTCTTCAAATATTATTAATAATTTAATAAAAAAATCAAAGTCTTTAATAAAATTACGGGGTGTTACAACTACCCCATTAACAAATTTTTTTATTATTTTTTTTGTCAATTTTGTTAAGACATATATATTTGAATAAGAAAAGTCAAATGGGTAAATGAAGCATTTTTAATATAGTTTGGATGGTCCAGGATAAGTTCGGGTGATTAAGAAAATTATTTAACAATTGCCCAAATGTTTATGATTTGATTAAAACACCATAGTATTATTATTAGCAAAATTTTTAAAATATTCAGCAAAAGGTGTGGTGACAAATTTTTAAAATACTCAGAAATTTAACATACAAAATGTTTATGAAGTACTTTCGAATTCATGCAAACGATATGAAGTGCAATTTGTTATATATTGAAAAAACATTGAAAAAAGTAAAAAAAAAAAAGTCTACATTTGTCATTTTATATAAATAAAATGCTTCTTCAATAAAATTTATCCATACTTTAGCATAATAAGTCTTTTTCAATATTACAATGAGTTATCAGAGAAAATTAAAACGTAAACTAATTTATGAAAATCCAACAAACTATAAGTTAGCAAACTAGTAGTAACTAATTGAACTAAGTAACTGAACTAAGACAACAGTTTCGAGCAAACTATCGGACTTCCTTGGAGAAAGAGACAAACAATGCACTTCT
Source organism: Rhynchospora tenuis (assembly GCA_027725995.1). NCBI lineage: Eukaryota > Viridiplantae > Streptophyta > Magnoliopsida > Poales > Cyperaceae > Rhynchospora > Rhynchospora tenuis. The sequence goes on from CM050889.1 coordinate 125,332,176, forward strand.
GAAAAGTATGTTGCCTAAAATAGTTATCTCTTGGCACATCTATGTCATTTGCAATGCAATGAAGATATAAGTTTAATTAAGAAATAAATAATAAAGAATGACGATAATAATGAAATTAATAATGACCTTTATTTCAGCTTTGTAGTTATCATTGCTTAGGCTCTCTACACTTTTCTCCAAACAATTATTTTCCTTGATGGGCTCCTCTGCCTATAAGAGAGATAAAAAGTAAAAACAAAAAACAAAAAAAAAAAAATACAATTAGGATAAATACATCATGTCCCACTATGCAACGAGAATATATATCATGAGATGAAGAGGGGATTATGCCTCACACTTCTACTCACGGTAATTTGTAAATTGGGTTATAATTTGAAGTCTTTCCTTGTATTCCTCACATGAGGCAAAATACATTTTCAAGTCGCATAGATAAAAGAAAAATATTTTTTTAGGCAGTCCTCCTAATTAAAAATCCATAAGGAGTCTGTTTTTGGATCTAGCCCCATTAGTTCATGAGTTGTCAATTTCTAGAATAATGTATTTGTCACTTGTCAAATACATTAGGAGAGTATTTGTCTCAGTAGAGTAGTGATTAAAAGAGAGACGGGATGATTAGGTCATTAAATAGGACTTGATGTCCATTAATCGGTCTCCAAATCCAAATTATTATACTATTAGTTCTAATTATGGTGAGTGTTGTTGAGTTTTTTGAAATTCTATTGTTTACTATTACTATAATTATAACAATCATTCCACCTGCTCAACAGGTCGCTGACTCGGAAATACTATCCTAATTAATTTATTCTTCACTAGCTTAATTATAATTTGTTATTATTATTATTATACCACCACTCCTTCAAATTATGGTAAGTTCTGTTGAGTCATGACTTGCCTATCATTAAACATTTATTCTCGAAACAAAGGATGGCGACAAAATTAGAAGCTAAAGAGTTTTTTTTGGGAGAATCTAAATAGCAGCTATCTAATAAAGAAGCTAAAGAGTTACCAGTTGCAATATTGTAATTTGCATTCTATAGTAATAAGTATCATATAACCCTTCATAACTATATTAGAAGTCTATTATAATTAACAGTAATAGCAAATACTATGCTGGTAATTTAAATTAAGTGAGAGAAAGAAACTACATTATACGAAATCAACGGGGAATAGGAAATGCTGGAAATAACATGCTAGGGGGAAAAAATGAAATATATTAGTTAGTGGCACCAGCTCACCCTTTCTATTTTTCTTCGGTAAATCAAAAGAAAATAATTGTGTGATATTGAGAGGTCTTGAAAAGGCAATATGATATATGGAAATGATTCACACCATGCGCACTTACTAAAATTCCTGATTAAATTATTCGTAGTCAATGTGAACTTGAAAAACAAATTTCAATATAGCAATTATTTTTTGTGATTGCTCGTTGAGGTATGAATTCTATATCGTCGCATTCAGTGTGAATTATCAATTTCTTGTGGGTATTAATTAGTTACATTTGTATATTGAAAACCATGGAATATTTGGTATTTGTCTTTAAATGTATAACTGTATATTACTACTTGCAGTAAATGGTGTACATGTAATTATAATTAATCTATCATAGTTATAAGATCGGTTCAGTTTAGACCCCTTGATCGAGTACTAAACAAATTTTATAATTTTAAAATATATATAGAAATGCACCACTCATTAAATTGAACAAGACCTACAGTCTATATATTTTAAAATTTTAATTTTAAAATATTAATAAAATAGTAAAATTGTGACATTTGTGGCACCAAAAACTTATGACACTAGAACCTTGCTCTTATTTAATTGGACGAAGCGTGTTTTTAAAAATTTGATCCCATTGCATCAATACAAGCAACACGTTAAAAATCTGAAATTTAATCTCTTAATATTACGTCCTTAGAACAAATCAACTAATATCCACCCAAAAATGAGGGGAATTCCTTTTGCTTCAAATTTCGAAATTCTGTTTTTAATACATTAATTGCCCTTTAATGCAGTATTTGATTGTATGAATGTATTCGCATCGATGGTTAATCGGAAATAAGCTCTTCTAAAGACAGATTCATGTCAGCCCTTCTAAAGTCTATTGTTTTGTTCAAAGTGCAAAAAAGGCTATAGCCGTTTTGGGGGGGGGGGGGGGGGGGGGGGGGGAGAACTTTCTTAGATTTGTTGCATTTTTTTTTTTCTCAAATTACAGAAAACTAAAAAAAATAAGTACAACACTTTATTGGAAATAGATGAGTGAGAATGAGAATCGCGCGAGGGGAGAAGTCAGAAGTAACAAAACGATTAAACGAGAGAGGCATGAACATTGGGCCAATTATGGGTTAAATAAACATAGGTCAGAACTCAGAAGTCAAAACCGGATGAATTCGAACGTACTGCTTTTTAGTTCAATGAATTGTAGATAAAAAATACGATATTGGGCCCTGTTCAATCGAAGAGCAAAAAAAAGCGATTTTGGGCCCAGTTCAACGTACTTCATTCGATTCGTCAATTAATTCGTCATTTAAAAAAAAAAAAAAATTCGTCCGTTATAAGCAATCAAGGAATACTAAGTTTTTTTTTTTTTTTTGAAGAAAGAATACTAAGTTATTTATAACCTCATATTTAAAATTTAAGGTACACTGATGAATTTAAATTGTTGAATTTTTTTCTCTGACGCTGTTGATGCATGCATACATTTAATTGTTACATCTTCAAGATCGCTCTTGTAAAGTTAGAAAAAATCCAGAAATCAACTTTATATACAAAGAAAGCATCCTCAAGACATAAAAATCCAACAAATTAATTCCATCCAGATCTTTCCAAGAGGAGCTATGTTTTGTGAGCACATTCCATCTCGTAATTTCGTCAAAATTAATCATGCTACAGAAAAATAAAGGCACTTTCCTCAGCCAAAAAACAATAAAGTAAATAAGTAAAGAACCTCCAAACCAAATGAATAAACAAATAACAAATGTAGTGTGACAGATTGAGAGGAAATTTGAAGGGAGAAATACAGATATGAAATTATAACTTTATTTGCTTCATTCAACCATTCATTACCCAAGTACAAGAAAAAATGCTATAATCAACGCAATCACATAAACAAATTAACATGTCGCACAAAGCCTATAAATTAAACATGTTGCACCCCAAGTTAATTATCAGATGCCCACATACACAAAAGATAAACCCAAATTATAGCGAGAGTCAAGTTTTGTTAAGCACACTCTCACTTCTGAGTTAGAAGTTGAGTACTTCTACATTGTTGAGTCGAGGAGAAATAACGCTGGTTCGCATTTCGAGGTGAACCCATATTTAGGAGTGCTAAATTTCCTGTGTACACCAGTAAGCTTCCCTTGGCCTGCCTTTTGATGCAACTCAACCATCAACCTAGAGCACTCCCTGAAAAAGCATCCAAGAAAAAGGAAAAATTAATATTCAAGTAATGGAGAGACTTATTTTCCAATTTTTTAGAGGGAACTAATTGAACATTTCTGGTACTTTTTTTTTGTATCACAGAACAAAAGATTTATCACTGCATCAGCTAGCAAGCACTGAACTGGTACGGTACACCCTTCCTACTACTACATGCTGAACAGTAACAGCATACCCATGCCCGAAAAAAGATAACCTTCTTAATTATATAAGAAATATAGAACAACTAGTAATAGAAAGGTTCAATTTCCAGTAATAGAAAGGCATCTTACATTAGCTGGTCTTGTGTGTATCTAGAGTGCAGCTCACTGCACTTGCTCCAAAATTGGAAGCCATTTAAGGTGCATTGAGCGGTAAAAACAGCTGCAGCAGCAAGTATAGAAGGCTTGAACTGGAGCATTTTGTATTCTACCAAGCATAATTCAATCATGAAGAATGAAAGTAACTCCAGCTGGTTTCAAGTGTACATTTACCCAGTGTTAGAGGTATGCAACGAATTTAGTGTTTAAAGTAAAATTTTTGTACCAATACCTTTTACAAAGTTTGCTTTCTGACAGACTAAAAAAGGTAATATTTTTACAATTGCTATAATAAAAACTATTAAATAGAACAATTTATATGAATCATCTCCTTTACCTTTTTGTCAGATTCAGCGGCTTTAAGGAACCTCTTCATGAAAACATAAGGTGTAGGCACCGACATGTTGAATTGTAGAGTGTTGACCATCAATCTCTCCTGAGGAAAGCCAAATTTTGTCGTTAGCAAGAATTAACTGGAGGTATTGAATAACAACAAAAACCTTCATAACTAATTAAACAGAGCATTGATTTACTGTGTTATATTAACAAATTAATCAGGGTGACACTAATTTGTAACAAAGCTATAAGCCTATAACCACAAATATCAAGTGCCTCATGTTAACGACCTTTCATTTTTCACAGAGAGCAATTCAACTGAAAAATAAAATAGACTTTACCATTTCTAGCAATTCAGCCCTTGTATAGGCACGATCACAGATTATTATCAAGTCTTCAACAACTGGTACAGACACCTCCTCGTACTTGCATGCAAGTAGTAATGCAGTAACACCAACTAGTTGAAGCTTCTTCCTAACAACATTTTGAAGAGCCAGAAATCGGTCGATGAGATTTACCGTCAGAAATAGAGTTTCATCTAGTAGTTCTAGTTTGTAATGCACCTGAAATTGGACAAAAAGAAATCACTAATAATATTGAATAATCATAAAGAAAAGTTTTCAGAGAAAGATGAACTGAAGTATCAGATGTACCACTTCAACCATTTCAAGTTTTTAAAGTCCATTTAAAACCCTATAAATGTTCCTTAATAACAGTACAAAGGAGCAACTGTTTCAGTAGTGTTTTAATGCATACAATGATCAGTCTTATAAAAGAAGGTAGGAGGTACACAGAATATTTGAGGCATTATAGGAGCAATTGTAATTACCTCGATGAGCCAGTCGATCAAAATACCTCTCATTCTTTCATTGATGTCAGATTGGTTTGACATGTAGCTCGGATCCACACAGCTCAGATCCTGAAAATAGTGGGCCAAAAACCATAATGATTTTTGACGGGTTATACCGGAAATGAGAATATCTTCTGAAATTTTTAGTTCCCAATTTTTCCATGTTGCTCACTTTTCAGATGTAAAAATTGTGATGTGCATACCCTTAAAAGTAAAAGAAAGGTTGGAATATGCAGCATTACATTTCTCATTTATAAAGATACTTTTGAGGCATTCATAAAGATTAGTTCGAGGTTTCAAAGGAGCAACTTAAAAAACCCATCATAGTGATAATTATTCTTTACCTCAGATCTCCAGTAAAAGTCATGAATTTCCTCTACATATTCAACCACAGCCAGAGGATTATTCAGGTCTAGGCTGTCGATATCTGGAATTATCTCTTCATCTTCTTCTTCATCATCTATATCATCTTCATCATCTTCTACTTCATCTTCATTGATATCTTTCATTTCAATTTCAATCTCTTTCAATTCAGAACACTCCTACAATGCATAATATCACTTGTTATTTGCCAACCAAAATATACTAAAATATCTGTAGCTGAATTTAAATTTTAATTTTACACAACTTAAAATTTAACTCATATCATTTGCAAACAAGCTTATATCCTAAGTTCCTAACAACATATAAGGGTTCTCTCTAAAGTTTGAAATTTGCATGCTTAATGCTCTTGAACTTAAATGTCAATTTTATGTAAAGCTATTCCTTAGTCTACCCCAACTTGTTTGGGACTTAAGTCTTTGTTGTTGTATGTAAAGTTATTCTTGTTGAACTTATTTGTAATGAATGCCAACTCATTTTGTAATAATAGTTGAAAAAGAATTTTGAAATTTTGGCATCAATGCAAGCATTGTAAATGTGAAATAGAACCAACTCCGTATTATGACCTCATAATCAACTGAAAACAATTCTAAAATGGAGAAAATTGCTTTTGCCAAAACTTTAAAAGTCTGTTTATAATAGCCCTTAAAGCAGTTGTTTGAAAACCATCAACTTTGCAAATTCACACAGTTAAAATCTACTGATTTGATTGGAAAGTGGAAACTATTACTTCTAAATCCATCAACATGTCAGCACTTGGAACTAAAGCTTGTTTCTCAAATTCTATTGTCAAAAGGCTACTTGAAAACAAAAAGTTTGTGACATTTGTCACATTTTTCTCAGAAATTCAGTAAAGCTGAAAAAAGACACCAGTTTTCTGGGAAGAAAGAATAATAAAAAGTAGTCTGTCGAACTTTCTTTCTAGTAAAAAATGACCCAATATTTGTACACGGGCTCTTGAAATTATATATTTGGGGTCATATATGTAAAACGCCTCTTATTTTATTTGACCTATTAAGTTCAAAATTTAAGCCACCATAATAGATCTAGGACATGACCTACTTACCATCACTTCCATCTCAGAAGTCATTATTAGTGGCATATTGACTTCCATTTCTGCGCAGCTAAAGTTACCAGCAACCGGATTTAGTGCAACTCTCATTGCTCTCTTCTGCTGCCTATCACCTTCAATTGGCTGTTCAAATTACAATAAATTATTATTTAGAGAAATCCTGTCTGATCCTAAAACCTCTTACAATTAACATCTTACACCCTCCAATAGTACTATTTATTTCTTCTTATTCGGTTAAATCAAGAAAAATTTAGTACAATTTCGTTTAATTTTTTTGGTTTACAATTAACATCTTACACCCTCCAATAGTACTATTTATTTCTTCTTATTCGGTTAAATCAAGAAAAATTTAGTACAATTTCGTTTCCTTTTTTTGGTTTACATGGTTTTGGGTCGATTTTCTTTTCATTTTTTTTTTCTTTCAGTTTCTTTTCTGGTAGACTACAAAACGGGTACACCAGTATGAAAATTTCCAGTTTTCTATTTGAGAGAACTTAATTACCAGAAAACTAGATCCGGATTGCCTCTGATTTTCTAGAGTAGCAGCAAATTTTCTGGTGGAAAACAAACAATAATTTATAAGAAACATTACAAAATATAAAGAATTTCAAAAATTAAAAAAGAATGTGTGAGGCCGTAATTAGAAATGGCACCATTAATTCAAACTTCGAGTAAATGTCTTGAAATTCAAAAAATAAAATTGAACCTTGTCATCGGGCGTTGACCTGGGAATACACCATGATTAATCTTCGGATTCACCACCTCCTTCCTACAATTAAGAGAATTAAGAAATTAAAACAAAATGACAATAAAAAGTAAGAAAATTCCACAATGAAGACATAAATAATAGATAATTAATTATATGGGTTTAAGGGAATTTACTCTTGCAAAGGTCGCTTGCCGATTGCGACTGCTTGTGAGGGCCCACTAATCATGTTATCGATAGTTTGAAGTGCCCTTCTATTAGCGTTCCTCGTCGCTATAGAATACTTGACTCCTTCCATTGGTACTCCTTTCAAATCGAAATTTTGAACCAACAAATCAGTTCAATAACAGATCAAACCCAAAAATGCTACAGAGAATTTGGATTAGAAAGGAGAAACTCAAAACCTTGACCCAATCCAGCGGTGGCCATGCTAATGGAATTCTCGTCGCTTCTTTCCATCTTTCTTGAATCTACAACAAACAAATCCCAAGCAACGCTCTCTCTCTCTCTCTCTCCCTCTCGCTCTCCACCGCCTCTCTCTCTCGCTTTCTCTTTGTGAAGAAACGGAGGGATAATAATAAGAGGTGATTGTAAGAGATGAATCAAATATAAATAAATATAAACGGCTTTAAAAAAATTAAATACGGAAACTAGAAATTTTCTAGAAGGGAAAAGGGCATGACGCTAATAACGGACACATAATCGGAACCTCAGATCGGTGTTTTAATCTAACGGTCGAGGAAACAGAACCGTTGGATGAAAATCATGGGATGTTCGTTTCGCGTGAGGGCTCAACGGCTATATCTACATGTGCGTTCAAATTCCCATTATGTGTGCATTTTGGGTTCGCGATAGATTTTTTAAGGGCATGTCAGCTTTTTTAAATGCGTCGGTGTAATTGTTTCCTTTTTTACGGATCCTCTCCATTTTCCTAAAATAATCAAGCCTCAACGGTCAAAACATCTTTGTTTCCTATTTTATTAAAGTAATTTTTCCTAAGTTCAAATCCAAGGTAAGTATTCACCAAATTAAAAACTTCCTAGACGGTTTTTTATAGTTTATTATTCAAGAGCTATCAAGGAAAATAAATTTTTATTTCGTGCATTAGTAATCATGGTAACAACAATATAAAATGGTTGTTTGTTTAAGTTAAATAAACTTTCCTTTAACAAAAATTATATGAGAACCACCAATATAATACTATATTCTTGCATGATTCTTAATTTTTTTGTTCTTTTATGTTAGTTTTTGCAAAATAAGTTGATGTTTTAACTACTAAATTCTTTTAAATATACAATCATTTTTTGCATTATAAATATAAATATTACTATATTTTTAGGTACAATGTATTTTATCGTTATATATTTATTTATTCCATCTAATTAATGCTGAAAAGATAGCTCAATCTTTCAACTTAAATAAAAATTATTGCTTCATAGAGTTTTCCTTTTTTTTTTCGAAGAATACAACTATGTTTTAAGAGAACTCACTATTTCCTTCTTACAGTTTATGTATTCCTAATAGTACTATTATCTTATAATATTGTAGAATTCATATAAAAAACGCTGATAATACTTTCCTATTTTTATAATATAGTAAACAATATTTTTAGCTTAGTGATGACTCGCTAGGACGGAGAAGAACTGAATTGTTAATTTCCGATAATTTCTATTAATAAAATGGACATCTCCATTGCAAGCAAAAGAGAGGATGCTTTAGAGGGTAAATTTCGGTCCCCACGTGGCTCAAGAATCCAACCGTTATCCTGGGCATTTCTTTTTGTTCCATGCAGGAAGGGAGCGTAATAATGTAATCATGAGTTGGTGTGTTTAATCAATTTATTACGATGTTATTATTGATCAAGTGTAATTAATCTTAATCTGAGCTCTTAGACAAAGGCTTATCTCCAAATGCAACGAAAAGAATTGGAAATCGACACTCATCCGATCAAAATTAGTTATATATTTTTATTCTTTTTTATGGACGTTCCATCTATTCGAGATTCATATATATTTTATGAAACAAATAAAATTGAGACCGGATTTTTAATAATCAAATAATAAGTTTGAAAAGAACTTCCAGCTCTGAGTTCATGTATCATATTGGACAATTCAGATAGCACATACACTACGGATACTAGCGTAGTGGCAAATTAATTTTTATACCCATATTTAATTTCAAGACCTTTTCATACACATATTTAATATTTGTATTTGATAAACAAAAAATTTGGAGCTTAAATCACTATCCTCTTTATAAGTTCCTGCATAATTTTAATCTGTTAACTCTTGATGAAATATATAATGTCCCAATCATTATTAAGTAGTCCTAATACTAAATCATATGTTGTTGAAGTTTTTGTTCGAGATGCTTATGTTGTACAATTCTGGTTACTCCTAAACAATTCAAATAATCCCCCTAATAGCTACCTTATCTTGACAATGACGTACGTGAATTAAAAAAAATTGAAATTCTAATACTATGAATGAATTATAAAATAAAAAATCCGATATTATTACTGCTGTACATCTTTTTGCACATCATGTAATACAAAATAATAAGATTTAGTATATGTTCATATATATACTCTTAGCCGTTCAACATTATGTCTCCTATATACCTAATCACATGGTTCATATATAATGCTTCTCTCGCCTCAATTTACAGAAACATGTGTTTATTGGTTTGAAAGTATATATATGATTGTTCAAAATTTGTTGGATTAAAAAACTATTATGTAAATTGTCTCATTTTACAAAACTATTATTATTATTATTATTATTATTATTATTATTATTATTATTGTTATCATTATTATCATTATTATCATTATTATTATTATTATTATTATTATTATTATTATTATTATTATTATTATTATTATTATTATTATTATTATTATTGTTGTTGTTGTTGTTGTTGTTGTTATGAGGAGGAGGAGGAGGAGGAGGAGGAGGGTTCTAGTGCTCACATTTTGAATGCCTTCAAATGTCCCAAAACTCTCTTTTTTATTAGTTTTTCAAAATATAAAATTCAAACATCGAATCCAAACCGTTGATCTTCTTCGATATAACGAGTGATGCATTTTCATATAAGTTTTATAAATTTTGAAGTTTATTTGATACTTGACCGAGAGGCTAAAATATGAACATATTAGACTTAATCTATCATATTTAACTAGATTCATTCAATATCGAATCATTTGATCAAGTACCAAATAAACTTCAAAATTTATAAAACTTATATGAAAATACATCGCTCGTTATATCCATTAAGATCAACGGTTTGGATTCGATGTTTGAATTTTATATTTTAAAAAAGTAATAAAAAGAGTATTTTGGGGTATTTGGGGCATTCAAATTATGATCATTATAACCCTCCTCTATTATTATTATTATTATTATTATTATTATTATTATTTATCTAGCATTTTCTTTGTTTTGGGCAGAAGCTTTGGAAACAACTATACTGTAAATAAAAAATTCATTATGATTTAGTTACAACCACCGATTAAGCTGTTTATCACAAAAACATCATATAATTATCTTAAGATAATTTCACCTCATACTTTGAAGCATCCAAAAGCACTTAAATCATCACTAACATATTCTCAAAATGCTCTATTTATGGGCTTTCAAACCCTATCATTTTATAGTTACAATCAATTAAATGTCAATTTAAACTTCCAAATTTGAATCACATTAATTATTAGATCCACCTGAAGGGGAAAAAAGGAAACTTTTTATCAATATAATGTTTCAACAACGACTAGCTAGCACTAAAAACCCTATCCAGACTTCTTTAATGGCACAGATCTAGACTTTGAATTCGGGTATTACAACCTCACTAGGCACGCTATCGAGTCTTGAGCCTTACCTGAAGTTTACGACAACAGCAACTATAAAATAATTTAAGAAAATGTTGAGTGGGGACCACTAGTTTGAATAGAGACTAAGATACAATTTATGAAAAGGAAACTTCAAGTGGATGCTGTTCAAAACTTCAAATAGCCCATAAATTAGCAAATGGAATTCAGAGACCATTGTCTCGGTGTATTTCCAAGTCAATTGACGCTTTTTTTACGGGGTACCAAAAAGAGGGTCTGTGTCTGGTCTGGTGTTATTTGCCTACACTGGCCATGTGCCCCAGCAGGTACAGTACTGACAGCTAAAAAAAGACGGGTCTAATTTAATGACATATTATAAATTTATCATTGAAGGATATTTATTTAGCACCCAATATAAATTAAAATTCAATTTTGGACCATGTGATGAATCAACTTGAAAGTACATGTAAGAAATAGAAAACTATACGGGGACGATATTTTATAGTTAATAATTGGCGCACAAAATACTGAGTTCTTTGTTTATTAAAAAAATTCCAATTAAGTGGAAACATAAGAACTTATCCTAGAAAAGTTTTTTGTGTGAAGCCATTTATTTCACTTATCGGTGGACAGACTTGATCTCAATGTCACCGTTCATATCAATTATTTAAGTTAAACTGTTAAATTCTTCATTTGTCCAAATATATTTAATTCAATAATGCTAAGTCAAGATTTGTGTAGAGGTTCAACCTGGTTTTATTAAATAACTTTTTTTTTTTTCTTTGTGTTGAGGTGTAAGTTCGGAATCTAACTTCAGCTGCAGTTTATAGAAAAAAAAAAAATCCCTAACTAAAGGAATCAGAATTAAATTTAAAAACAATAATAAAAAATAATACGCAATGAAATATGAAGAAATTTAATCGCTCTGTTTACAATTTTACTTACTTTGGGATGCAGTATGCTTTATCTGATATTTTAAATTGTAATTTAAGACCAACCATGCCTTGTGTACTTTATTTTCCTTACAGCGCCTCTTTGATTTTTCACGAATCTTGTTGCAGGTTAATTAAACGATCACAAATAATATAATCTAATATCTCATATCATCCTTTCTTTTATCATGTCAAAGATAATTCAAAAACTCCCACCGAAACCCCACCAAAATCACAAAAAATTATCTGCTGTTTAAAATTCACTGCCAAGCAGCAAACTGCCTATTTCTCAGATCATGTTTCATCACTGTCAACTTACCTCCAAAATCCTTCAAACTCCACTTGTTCAAACATCTCTGATCTCTCTCTATCACCTACGTAGCTACGTGCCCATATAAAGCAAAAAAATTGATAATTTTGCAGAATTCTTCTTATTGAAGTTTTAGCTATTGACATTATACTTTGTAAATTAAAATTTTCTGATGGTAGTTCAAAAAAAAAAAAAACAGAGGACATAAATGCCAATTTTCTGCGTTAGAAAGACTTGCAAAGCAGCTCGTGATCCTCAAAAATCGATCGAGCTTCGGCACTCGATCTCTTGAATTGCCAAAATTCCTTCATAATCGCTGTCCGATGATATCAAATGAATTCATGTTCCTCAATTAGAGATCATGATATGTTCCGATTATCATTGCTACTGCAAGTGTCAAAAAAATTAGCTTTTTATGATACTCTAGCCAGCTAGTTCTTGAACGTTGGCAATGAAAACTCTCTTTCAATTTTCCTTTAATGAATGTTAACTGGCTTTAATAATAGTTGATATTAATATTTCAATTTTCATCAGCAGCCAAATATACACTTCGAGTATTTTTTCAATTTGTAATTTGTACTCTCTTTATTTGGCAAGCCTATGGGAGAGGTAATTCAAAAAAAAAAGAAAAGTAATGCCATGTAAAAGTACCATCTCCGGGGGCATTACTTGCATCATGCTGATTCATGCCACGTTTATTTGTTGCGGCGACCTTTACAATTCAAACTTGAGGCGAGACAAAATGAACCGATTGGGGATGGAACTGAAAAGCAACACGAGCCCATACATAGTTAGTGGAAACAGACATTCGAATGGACAAATGAACAGTGTCATGGTGATCTTATTTGTCGGATCTGAAGCAGCCGTTATGCACCGAGTTTAAATAAATTAATTTAAGAGTAAACCAAACAGATATTACAGATAGTAGTACGGATCTTGAGCAAACTTTGTTGTATGTTATCTCTATTAGTATGCAGAATAATATGTAGGAGGCCAAACCCAAAAAGAAATAGGAATGTTACACGGTTAACAACACTCGAATCAAAATACAGAAAAACAAAACAGGATTTGACTAGCCTCGGTCTGGGCTCTCTTAGCCACTTTCCTATTGGACCAAGGTCTACAATAATAAAAAAAAAAGGCACTTTCACTATTGTGCTAATGTGCTGCACTCCTGCTTGATAAATTGTTTTTTTTCCCCCTTAAAACAATATATATGTCAACGTAAACAACGAGAGTAATTCATCAGGTAAATATATAAAAAAAAAGTCAGAACAAATTATAAAATGCATGGTCCAAAGTCTAATTAATTCTTTGTGATCTGGGACGATGTAGATATAGACATCCGAATTCATCAGGCATTTCCAAATACAAATTCGAAAAGGTAAACCAAACTGACAGTACCTTACCTATTAATTCTTCCGTCTTCCTCCTCTGTTCTCGGTACAACTAAACACATCATTATTTTTATGTAATTGTCTGCGAGAGCATCAATGCTGCTATACGAAATATTCATCAAGTTTAAATCATTGTATATGTTCTATATATGTTATATAATATATTAATATTGAAATACTTTTACTATTCTAATAAATAATAAATTAATTTCAACTATGACGCAATACGATATTTTGTAATTTTTATATAAATATATCAAGATATCAATAAAAATTGCGCCGAAGTGGTAACTAGCAGAATTTTACATTTTGAATACACGGATTTCCATTCTGTCCAACAAAAAAGAAAAAGTAATTCAAGACGCCAGCGACAGGTTAATAAGTATGCTCTTTTATTTTGTTTCCCACACTTTTTTTTTATAATATTACTATTCTCCAGAAAATTCTCAATTTCTATAAACGTGTGCCTATCATTAAAAAAAAATTGATAGAGAATTTATTTGTAGTGTATATTTTATGAACTCTGCCATATATTGAGCATAGAAATATTAATTTTTTTTAAATCCAAACAGATGCTTATTGATGAATTTAAATCCCATTTAATTCTACCAAACTTAAAGATAGAGGGGAGGCGTCAATTGTCCCGTGATTGGGTCTACAGACAAGTGACACGTGTCAAGTATATACGAACTCCTCGCCAGCACACAAAAATGACTCCAACATGGAAACAAACTCGGCAGTTGCCAACTTGCCACCTTCAAAAAACGCGAAGCTAGCGTGCTCCCCCGCAGGAGAGGACGGAAACACATGTGACCTCTCCTCATGCATCAAGATTGGTGCGTTGGATGGCGGATAGAGGATCCTAAAATTCAAAGTGGTTGCTACGATCATTATACAATTATACATACAGAGTCAAATTTTTTAAAATATAATTACCACTATAAATTTACCAGTAAACCACTAAATGTGGATCAGGGCTGATAAGGATCATCCGCTAGATTCCTCATCCGCATCATCCGCCCGTAACTAACGCGTTTTCCCCCTCTGCTCCGCGATCGTACGCGTTTTCCCCCTCTTCTTCGCGATCGTACGCGTTTCGCCGCGTTTTCCGCATTCCCCGGCGTAGCGACGCTGACGTCATAGTGACGCTATCACCGCGAATAATCTTGTCGATCTTAACGATCCTCGCTCTGCAGATGATATGGCAGCCGTTAGATGTCCTGTTTAAAACCGAACGATCAGTATTTCATTCCGGGATTATTCTTAGAGAAATTATGGAAGATTACATATTAAGTCCGCAGTATTTGAGTCAACAATTAAATGTTGAAAATATTGAAGATTACATGAAAAAATATTGAAATTATTCAGAACAATATTGAAGTTGTTGGCAAATGTTTAGTTATTTTTTATTGTTGAACTGTTATACACAAATAACGCAACGCTTTAATATTGAAATTGTTATAACTAAATAATGAAATTATTGTTCTATATGTTGAAATATAATGTTCAAGGTATTATGAAATATAATGTTGAAGCTTTTATGCATAATATTGAAATCGTTATGAATAAATATTGAAGTTATCATTTTATATATTGAAGTTATGAACTTAAATTTTATTTTAGTAAAAGAAAGGTTGTTGATTTCATTCAATGCTCGTATTTTGTAAAAAAAAAAAAAATAAAACTGTGAATTTAATTCCGGTAGGTGGAAAGGTGGTGTATTAAACGTATTTACCATTCGTGTACTTCATTCTTTCTGCCTCCAGTCTCCTTCTTTCTTTCTCTTCTCCAATCTTACTGCAACAATGGCAAATAGCGATAACTCTAGAAACAACGTTCTCCGTGAGAATGAGGAGGTTACTAAACAGATGTCCAAACTTGCCAGAAGCATTGTTATTCTGGGTAATACGTCAATCACATTGGTTGATGTTATACGAGAGATGCTGCAGGAATATCAACCAAACGAATTTGAAGTCTCAGAACATTTCTGGAATCGTTTTCAAATTGTTGGACCTAGCATAGAATGGCGCAACAAGATGATGAGATGTAAGTATTTTAATTTGAAGCTCCTTGGTACTAGATGTCCAATTTTAAAAGGAGAAAATGCAAAATTCCTTGATCCCAGAGCTAAAACAAAGAAGGTCTGGGTTCGACTTGTTGATGTTCCATATGGTTGGCGTACCAATACAGGAGTTAATGAAATAATTAAATTTGGAAAGATTTGTAGCATCGACAATTGTAACCTTCTGCAATTAGAAAATAGATGGATACGTGTTGAAGTTGAGGTTCCAGAAACACAAATTATACCAGAATATATGATTTTTGATATTGAATGGTCAAAAAAAAAAAAACCGGAGCAGGCCAAAATTTGGTTTGTTGTGGAAGACGAAAACCATAAGACTGAAGACCTTGAGATTATTAAAAATATTCCCAAAATGTTTTGGTCTGAAAAGGAACAAGCATTGGTTGATGAATGTACCATGCATGCAGAGAAAACAAAGAAAAGAAAGGCCCCTTTCTCAAATAATAGTCCCCTTGTAGCCAAAAAGATTAATATAGGTTCTAAGAGTGATGCTGGTGTCCAAACTGGGAGATTGATTGAGAGAGGAATCCAGATTAGTAGTTATTCACAGAGAAAGAAAGGTTGTAGAACTTATTCTGGTAAAGGAAAAGCTTTAGCAATTGACAAAAACACAGAAAGAAAAATGTTGAAAAAGGCTATGAGAAATAGTAGGAATACAAGAGGTGAATGTGGTCAGTCATCCTGTATTAAAAGGGATTTACTAGGTAGGTTTGCTCAGAAAAATATTGTGTCAGCAGGTGGTGACAATGACAATGAACCTCACAAAGAATCAGCTCTTGTAAATAAGGTTAAGGTGGAACAAGATTTGGTTGGTAATGATGATGATGATGATGATGATGATGATGAGGTCGTGGTGGTGGAAGTTAAAAACAACAACAACAAGGTCTGGCATATTGATGTTTCTTCTTCTTCTACTTCTTCTTCTTCTTGTTCTACTTCTTCGTTTTCATGGTCTTCTTCGTCAGATTGAAATGTCAGAATTTTAAGATGTCTTAAGAAAATAGTTTTATATATCTAATGGTTTGTGTTCTACTTTTAAGATGTTTCTTTTGTGATGTATTAGCAAGTAACTAATGTTTCTTTTGTGATGTACACTGACATTAACTAATGTTTCTTTTGTGATGTATTAGCAAGTAACTAATGGCACATGTACACTGTCATTTTAGAAATAGGAAGTAAGTTATGTGTGCAAACTTATGTAAGTATTTATGATGCCAGCAATAGACAGTTGATAATGCATTGTTAATTTTACTTTTGTTTTTTGTTTTTTTTTTATTTGTTCTTACATTTCAGAGAACTGTAAAGAAATTAAAATAATCTGACATTTCAGAGAACTGTAAAGAAACTTAAAAAATATTGCCATGAGCAAATAAGATAATAACGCCAATAATATTACTTATAACTTCAGAGAATAACTTAATAACTTCAAACATGAACATTTAGCAAACTAATATCATCTTGTCTATGCTACTAAACAGTTTAATAACAAGCATACAAACATTTAGAAATTGTCATGACAAGTACTAACATACATTATCAAAAGATCAACAACAACACTGTTATAACAACCAAATACTTATTAAACTGAAACATTTGAACTATTAGAGCCTGAGGAAGCAGCCTCTTCATTTGGTTGTTCCCATGCTACACCTGGTCCAAATGCACCATTCATGAAGTCGGAGATCTGCATAAACCCGTCAATGTTGACCTGTGCAGGAGTTGCAAATGGCTCTTGTGCCACTATAATCTCATGGGGGAAATTAATAGGATGTCCACCATGCACAAGAAGAATGAGTTCTTCTAGATTTCCAGGACCAAAATGAGGTGCAATCCTGATAGGTGTACCAAATCCTGAATTCAAAAAAAAAATAGATCTGTTATAATTTTAAATTCAATCAATATATAAAAAAATATTTCAAAGCTTAATAAACTAACTATTGTAGTAATATAATTTGTTATCAATATGCGATACTACATATATGTGATAATCATAAGGAATTATATAGCATAATTTGATAACAGTTAAGACAATTATTTATACATTTGGAAAACGAAAAATAAACCTGATGTGAGGATTCTTATGGCATTATCATTCCATAAGTTGAGAGGTACGTTTGTTAGACGTATCCTAGTGAAATAAGTAGATCTTTCCATCTGACTATCAATGCCGTGTCTCCATCTCACAAACTGAACAACTTGATCGCCTAAATTGAGATATTGCATCTCACAGACCTGGTTTCTGAGTGCTACAGTCTGACATCGCAGTAAGAACCGGTTGCGATTAGGATGAATTGGTGTTAGACGGAACCTGTTTAATCCTCCTCCAAATCTTTGTGCAAGTCTTATGATTATGTTTTGCACGAGATCTTCATTAGCAAATGGCACTCCTGCTACAAAATACATGATTGCAGAATCTCTAAGGATGACATTGGGAGGGTAAACATTGTAAGCAGGCATGTAGACATTCAGTCGTGCAGGACGATGATTGTTGAGGATAGCATCTGGATTCTCCATATTAATGTCTATCCAATTTTGAGGTGGTGGAACAACAGGTTGCCAATTATTATTTGCCATTTTTTTTTGCTATTGTCTACAATATTTGAGCAAAATGGAACTGTGGAGATGTACTAGGCTTGGCCAATAATATATATTACGTAAAAGGTGAAGTTAAAAGGTCTTAGTTGAAATCAAAAGGTGCGACTTAATAAACGAACGGTCCAGTTAAAAAATGCGAAGGGGCGCAGTTAATAGACGCTAGGAAACGGCTTTATTAAAAAGTTAAACATCCGTATAGACTTAATATATTGAATAATGCTAACGGGGTCAAATTATTATAATAACATTCGAATAAAATGTAAGAAAAGAAATTTAATGATAAGAATTTAGCAACTTGTCATGAACGTGCCTTCAAAATATTCACGTTAACACAAATTTAATGATAAGAACAGAAATTAAAAGCCTGATAAATGAAAAGACGTACAATATTGAATGAAAAAACTTGTACAGTCTATCACTAACATACTCATTTTCTGTGAACCAACATTTCTATCAGTAACAAACAATTCCAAAAAGATCAGCCTAACATGAAACATGACTTAGCAATTTTGTTGCACTTAAGGTTAACACAAATTTAATGATAAGAACAGAAATTAAAAGCCTGATAAATGAAAAGACGTATAATATTGAATGAAAAAACTTGTACAGTCTATCATTAACATACTCATTTTCTGTGAACCAACATTTCTATCAGAAACAAACAATTCCAAAAAGATCAGCCTAACATGAAACATGACTTAGCAATTTTGTTGCACGGGTCATGTAGTATATTGTGCATGAGAATGTACCGGTCGATTTTCATGTCAACCTGTGACAAAAATTAACAAAAAAAAAATGTCAATATAACAGTAATGTACATTTGCAATTGTTGCTAGTGTTGCTGATGGCAATACGGCTATTGTTTTAAAAGTGCATAATTAATCAAATTGCTTTCATACAAAATAAATACACACAAACACACACAAAAACAAAAATATATACCTTCTGGATCAGTTCAGGTGCTTCGAATTTTCGGCCCAGCACTTCTGATAGTAGATATCTCAGTGCAAATAATCCACTATCCTGCGAACTCGTATGTCTTGGAATAGATTTGACAAATTCAACATTGTAGCACATGTACCTCTTACTACAGTTGTATCGCCAGTATAGAAACTTCTTTATCACTTCTGTCTCCTTCCTGACAATAGACAACATCTTGTCATCAATCTCAACTTCAGGCTTAGAGGTGTACACCAAAATTTTGCCTCCCATTTTCAGTTGCACAATGTATAGCCACCACTGATAGTCTTCGTCAGCTGACAAGCAAGCGATGAACTTGCAACCATCAAAATAGGTGCTGAACAAACCAAGTGCTTGGTTGTTTAGATTCATCAAATCACGCTCGGCCATGTAGTTCTGCACAAAAATATCAAACAAAGAAAAGACATAATTTATTGTTTTTTCAAATTAAATATATAGCTGGATACTATTGGATGTCAAAATTAAATATATGCTTCAATAATGAAGTCAAGACATGCTAATTTTGTTGTAATTCTTTACAATTGTAGTTAACATGGTGAATATTGAACTTAATATGACTTGTACTTAACATAACACATGCCTTACTACAACTTTTTGTATATTGCTCTTCACAGTTGTAATGAACGTCTTTAATATTGAAGTTAATATACTAACTATTGTAATGAACGCACTTAATATTGAAGTTAATATATTTACAATTGTAGTTCATATAACATATGCCTTACTCCACAAAGTTTTCATATATTACTCTTCACACTAGTAATGAACGTCTTTAATATTGAAGTTAATATACTTACTATTGTAATGAGAACCCTTAATATTGAAGTTAATGTACTTACAAATGTAGTTCATATAACATATGGCTTACTCCACAAAGTTTTCGTATATTACTCTTCACAGTTGTAATGAAGGTCTTTAATATTGAAGTTATTATACTTACTATTGTAATGAACACACTAAATATTGAAGTTAATATACTGACAATTGTAGTTCATATAACTTATGCCTTACTCCACAAACTTTTCATATATTACTCTTCACAGTAGTAATGAACATCTTTAATATTGAAGTTAATATACTTACTTTTGTAATGAACACCCTTAATATTGAAGTTAATATAATTATGAATAATAAAAAGAAAATGTTTAAGAAAAGTTATGAAATCCTCACTAGTGCTCTTGGTGTCAATGGCAACCAAAAACTACTTGTTGGAACTTCACGGAATATCTTCTCTATGAGGACTGACATGACCTGCATAACAAATATAGAACATTAATTCTACTACGCAATTAAAAAAAAAAACAAATGCTTTGCTCACAAGAAAAACTTACACGGACAGAGAGGTCGCCTTCTGTTAAAAAATCTTCAACTTCACTTGAAGTGATTTGATAGTTGCCATTGTCAAACATCACTACATCCTTTCCCTCTGCTGTGAGCTTTGCCAGTTTTTCAATCATATTGTTTGTAAACAGCATCAGTTCCTCAGAAGGATGCAGCTGAGATCCAAAACGGAAATCATTCCAGAAATTATATCTCTTGCCCTTTTTACGGAGTGAATTCACAGTAAACGGATCACAATATGGGCTGCCATATTTCTTTGGTTCTGTTATTGGGCGTCCAGTGCTGCTTGCCTTTGACAGGTTCTTCAATATCCAATCACTGCACAACACATAATCCTTTGCATCTGGATCATACACATCAGTTTTGTCCAAACGTTGGCCAAAAGGAATCCGTGATGACTGTCCTACTACTGAATTTACTACAACTATTGAAGATATTAACATAAACATTGAACATATTTAACGTTTCTCCTGAAGTTATAATGTCTTTTTTTTTAAAGTTGATATCATAATTACTGAGGATATAAATTTTTGAGCATATCATAACTGTGACAACAATTTCAAGTTGTGAAAACTGTAAACTATAGATTTGCTGATTATAATTGTAACTGCTCATCTTTAAACTAATTATGTAAACAATATTTTTTTCAAAAAAAAAAAATTTAAAATCAGAGTTAGAATAATTGTTACTTGTTAACTATATAGGTTGTATCGAAGGAAACAACATCACCAAAATACTTGTAAGAAGCTCTGCAGATTGAATCAGCCCAAAATACATTCTCTAGTCGATTTTCTTCATTAAACTTCACCCGATAAAAGAAATTAGGATCAGCTGATTGTTTATCCCGAAAGTACTTCATTAAAGCCTCAGCGTCACCATTCTTGAATTGCAACCTCCTCAGACTATCAAGGTAATTTCTTGCATCTCTTTCAGTAAATCCACAGAAATCAGCACCTCCAGCCATTTGGGTAACAGCATTTATATTAGCATTAACTGGAACTCCAGAATTGTGATTTGCCTCAAGCTGCTTTTTGATATGATCTTGTAATTCTCTGAAGCCAGTCAGCTTATGAGAATATTGTGGACAAACTTCACGGGTGTGATCCAATGTAGCTGTACTGATAAACCATAATTGCTTCGTAGCATCAAATAACACACTAATACTGAACTTACAACTCTCCTTTATGATTAAACGATTTCTCTCATTAACTGGTCGCTCAGTACAGTTCTGGGATTTATAGTGTTTGAAACACTTGAATATAGTTCTTGGTTTTCATTTATAACCAGCAGACCCACCTCCATTCCTTACTACAGAAAAGCCAATTTTGTACCCATAGTTGTTAATAAAGTTTTCAGCCTCATCTATTGAAGAAAAGGTCATCCCTTTCTTGGGAGGAAGAACATTTGAATAGATGATTGATTCTCCAGCACGAAAAGAGTGAGTTACTGTTTCGTTTGAATCCTCTGTTGAGTTCTGAAGAACTGCAGAATAATAAATATTGAAAGATGGAAAATTTCAATATTAATTGTTGAAGTTAATTTATTTATTATTGAAATTATAATATACAACTATTGTTGTTATGAAATCTATTACTTTTATTAAAAAAAAACATAGTTTCCTCTCATTCATACCAGAAGAAGGTTGTACATCAGAAGAGTGAGGTACTTGTACTGGTGCAGGTGCTGGTGCAAAAGGAGCATGTTCAACAACTGCAAGTACATAAATTGAAAAATCCAGTAATATGTTATGTTGTTACAGCTAAAAAAAGAAATATTAAAATTAATATTATTAATTATTGAAGATAAAATAATTATTATTGAAGTTATAATGTAGAACTATTGTTGTTATGAAATCTACCACTCTTAATAAAAGAAACATAGTATCCTATCATTCATACCAGAAGAAGGTTTTACATCACAAAACATCAGGTACTGATACTGGTAATATCATCATTTAAATGTTTTTTCAACTCAAGCATATTCCAAACTGATGATAGAGTTATAATTAAACAAAAGATTATATGAACTATATTTCACACAGCCTGAACAGTAGAAGGCTGTGGAACTGCTTGTAATGCAGAATGAGAATGTCCAACAATTGCAAATAGTTGTAATTACTGGAACTATTTTGTACTTTTAGTTGTATATATATAAAGCATGTTGAGGTATATAAGTATTGAACTTACAATATATAACTTTTGAAGTTTCATGTTGAAATTATAATATGTAAAATTATGAACTATTTTTTAAAAAAACATACCTGAGTTGTCCAAATCAGGATGAGATAAATAGTCAACATCACTACCCATGTCATCTGTCAAGAAATGCGAATATTAATTCCAAATCCATGATATACTTCTAGTTAAACAAAACATATTATAGAATATCATTCATACCAGAAAAAATCTGAATAGCAGAAGGCTCTGGCACAGCTGGTAATGCAGGTTGAGGTTGTCCATTAACTGCAAATAGAATTTCGAAAGATAAAAATTTTCACTAAGCAAAAAGAACACATCTTAGGATTCTATTGTAAATAATATATAACAATATATGGAATTATTTACTTACAATCCGAAGGAGAGAGATCAATATGATTCAGATCTGACTGAGATAAAATGTTCAACTCAAGCAATTCCATGCAACTAAAATCTGTAGGAAAATAATAAATTGAACTGTAGTTCATATATTATTTTTTACAGTTGTAATTAACATTATTAATATTGAACTAAATATGACTTAGCATTGTAAACAACAACCTTAATATTGAAGTTAATATGTCTTACAATTGTAGTTCATATAACATTTTAAGAATAAATTTGAAATCAAATAAAATTATAATTAAAACAAAAAAAGAATAATTACCTGATTGCTGCTCTATATTGAGATTATAAGATTCATTCAAATCAAAACCTGTTACAATCAAATATCACATCAGCTAAAAATCACAAAACTGATTCTGATTCTAATTGTGATTCAAATTCAAATTCTAATTGTGATTCTAATTCAAATATCCGTTACGAAGACATTGACTACATCAAAATATACAATTATATATCATCTACAATTTGTAATGGATGAAATTTTTCAAAGAGAATAATAGACAAAAAACGATGAGAAGAAGATCCAGTTGTGTTCAGTACTTACCTAGCCTATCCATTTTGCTTCAGATCGTCGCTTGGAGAGGAGAAGAACGATCACTGGAGATGACACGAGAGATCACTGGAGAGGAGAGGTTGAAAAGGAATCCGATCGGAGAAGAGCAATCGGAGATAAGCGATCACTGGAGAGGAGAGCTCGAAAAGGAATCCGATCGGTGGAGAGGAGAAATCGAAGATCCGATCAGTGGAGAGGACAGGTCCGATCAGAGAACGAAGAGGAGAGATCGAAGTGGAGAGGAGAGATGGAAGAGGAGAGGAGAGATCGAAGTGGAGACGAGAGGAGAGATCAAAAACAAAAGGAAGGAATAACGGTCGAGTAAGGCAATATCATTTCCCACGCGCGCTCAGCACGCGCTCAGCACGTGAAAGAATCTTACCGATCTTAAGGATCTTAACAATTTAGGAACGGATGATTCGGATGATGGAAAGCAATTCCGAATGTGGATTGTAGCGAATGATCATGCTACATAGTGATTTTTATATTATTTAAAATTTGTTGATTAGTATAAAATTTTAAAATAAATTTCAAAGAATATCCAGTAAGAGAATTGAGGTAATTAAGAAATAAATAAATAAATTTAGACATTACTAAATCGGTCTTTTTATTTGGTTATACTCTAGCATTACTCAAGTACTAATATAGCTAGCTATCTTCGATATCGAAATGTTTCCTTTTTTTTTCCCCTTATCAAACTTGTTTTCTTCTTTTGATTTTTTTTTTTTTCATACAAAAGTTTGAGGCCTAGCGTGCAAAGAATTGTTTAGGATTAGCTTGTCCTGAACTTGCTTCTTAATTGGGATCTGCCACATCGATCGCATAATCGCATACCACAATAAGAACAAGCGTTCGTCCTATTTTGGGTTTAAATTATGTGCAAAAATCAATTGGCATCTCTCTATTTGCTAGCGAGACTTCAAGGCCTCAACTAGTCGCCCTTATTATTAATGAACTTAAGTTTGACGCGCGATTTAAAAATGACATCAAATGAAATTAATTCTAATATTTGTAAATCATTATGATCAGAATTGGGTCAATACAAAAAAGATAATCATGCATGCAAGTAAATTATTATTTCGAGATATTTGAAGAGAAACAAATTAAAGGAATCAAGAGCAAAAACTTTACATTGTTAATTTTTGTAAATTTTTCAGTACGTAAAAGGTACACCAGACAAATTCAAAGGCCGGAAATCAAAATATATACCAAAACAAAGAACTAAAGAACTTAGCCATAACTTAGCCATAATTAAATTTTAGTCAGAATATATATACACGCTATAACTTGTAACAAATAACAAACTCCCGAACTATCAGGCACAGAAAAATCAAAACTTCGTGATAATGCCATAATGGTTTTACAAGCAGTTTGCTATTAATTGTATTAGTTTTATATATATATAACGTTATTAGAAAGTGCCAACCGTTGGCCATGCTGGTCATACCAGTGTTTCAATACCCTACTGGTTACCAGAAAATTCCAGTAATACTGCATACCAAAACAGTGACTGAAACAGCGGTATCCAATATTAGGAGAGGAAATATTGGATAATTTCAGAAAAATATTATATTTCTGCCAGTATGCATGGATGTCGGTAGAGTATTGAAAACATCGGGTGATACTGCTAGCAATGATTTTATCAAAATGGCATAATTTGGTCTGTCTGTAGTACTTGCGAACAATTTTATGACTCACTTCAATCGTTTTTTGCTCCCTGAAAATAGACATTGTTGACATGCATATGATTGTATCTGGGCATAACCCATTAGTCAGATGTACAATAAACTGTCAAGACCAAAAAAATTGTTAATTATGCTGCTAAAATGGTTTAGCAATTATATTGTACAGTTTGGTCAAACAGTTGCAAAGATTTTTTTCATGTTTTAGGCTGTTAGTTTCCTTATTTGCCTATTAAAAGGTCTTCAAGGATGTATATATAAAAGATTATAATATCTTGCTTAACTTTCTTTTTAGTGATCTATCTATTCAATTTCAGAGACAGTTCATTTTTTGTTCTTAAATTTTGAACTTGGGGAAATTAATTACTTATTCTAACCTTAAAATATATATACCTTACTTACAAGTGTGTGCAACCTGTGCAAACAGTGTATTGCTAACAAGCCAAAAAAATTAAAATGCATATTCACCCCCTCTTGATAGCCTTTAAAAACAACAGTCCTATGCAAGAATAAAAAATTGTTTTGTCTAAATGCATATTAGACTACATGATCTATATATGTTAATTTTTAAAGATAACAAATAACATTTTCAAATCGCAATGGGAAAGTACGAAAAGTTTGTTTAAATTTATTACTTATAGTCTTATTAATTTCAGTTAATTATGTAAATCGAATGCAAAAATATTTGAAGAACTGAAAATCTGTTTGTTGACAAATTATGTAGTATATATATGTCTGATTAAATGCCAAAAAAAAATTCTGAAAAGCTGGATAAACTTTGAAAAGCAAAATTCTCATGTAATTTCTTTGAACTTTACTTAATTTCCTCATAAAATTAAGATATATCGAAGTGAAAGAAATGAAAGTATTACCTGTTCATCTAGCAGATCATGTGAATGTAGTATACAAAAGTTAGGGTTCTACCGCTAATATATACTTAGTATATATTTAGCACTTAGTTGCCTCCAATTACTTGTTTTATTATGCAGAAAATTTTTGCTTGTTAAAGGAATTATGGGTGCACATCTCAACAATTGCACCAACCAAATGCAAGAATAAATTGCCAAATCAAGTCAATTGTAATTCTGAACTTTGGAAAACAAAATTAAAAGTAATTCATCGCTAATCACCAGAAACATGCACTATTCTCAAGTCTCAACACAGTAATGCAGATAAAACTTCACCATCAATAAGCATGCACAATTAATCAAGATTCACATATATAATAACAGAAAAAATATATAGGAGGGAGTGATCATATAGAACAATCTGATTGAAGCAAGCAACAACCAAAGAAGATCAACATATATTAAAAAGAAAAACCCTAAAACTGATGTTCACCATGGATACATCAAACTCAACAGAACTCGAAAGGTAAAAAGAAAAATAAAAGTACTCCCTCCTGGTGTATATGGTGCAATCAAGGCAAAGGGCCTATCCTATTTCCATGTCAGGCTACTCATAATCTAATTAAGTTTAAACCTCAATTCAATCAAGTTAATCCTTTCCTGCATTATCCTCTTCTTCCTCCTCCTGAGGTGGTGGAAGGTTCAAATCGACAATTCGTGAACCTTGCCCCAATCTATCTCTCCTATTATTTCCTCCTCCAATATTTTCTACCCCTGCCACCAACCCAGCATTGTTATTGTTATTATTATTGATATTAACATTATTATTGTTATTGTTATTGTTAATATTTGCACCATGAAGAAGCGCTGAAGCTAATCCCTCTCTGGCCATCATGTAACACCCCTTCTTGCTTTTATGGCTTGCACGGTGCCCCCCTAATGCCTGCTTCATCCTGAAGTGGGCTCCACAGTCCCGGCACCTAAACGGCCACTCAATAGTACCTCCGACACCAGACCCGTCAGCTGCACTTGCACTTGCACCAGCACCTTCAGCCTTGGCACCTTGCACAGCACCTGCATGTGGGACCCAGTTCTCAGGAGGAACCATTCCACGCCAAGCGCGATCAGGGTGGCAACGCATGTGTCCATGTAAGGCTTTGGATGATTTGAAGGATCTCTGACAAACGGGACACGGTCCAAAAGGGCCCGGATCAGCCGGGTAATTGCGCCTGATCCTCTTTGCTTGTGCGGTTTGATCAGGTTGTGCTTCTTCATACCGGTTTTGATCGCCCGGCACGTCAGCTTCGTGAGCTGATTTGAGTCGGTAAGGATTTCGGTGCGGGTCTTCGTCCCCGCCTCCAGCTCCGGCAGCGGTGGCCGAGTGGAAGAATAAAGGAAGCATGTCGGGATGAGGGGAGCTCATAATAATTGTATTTTGTAGCGTTTGAAGCTTGCTTTTAGAAGGTTTTAATTGATAGAATCATGGAAGGTGAAAGAGAGAGAAGAGGTGGTGCTGGTGAAGAGAATTTGGTCCTTTATGTGGAGAGTCGCTTGGAAACGAGTGAAACGCTACGTCCACTCCTATAGGTCTCCAAGGGAAATTCTCAGATTTAAAATTGTGTTCTTTTTGTAGAAAACCGTGAAATGGGTTATCAATGTTTCATTTCTCACACTTGGTACACAGAGTGTTTCTTATAGTGACAGCAGAGACATTTTGGCTTCTGAAGTACTGTTCATTGAGCTCAAATCCTCGCCAGTATTACATAATGGATGTCTCCATTATATGATATGCTCTGCCTTCTTTTGTAGAAACCAACGGAGGAAATGGATGAGATTAGAAGATCTTGATAAATCGGTAGTCGTTGATTTTTCAACAATTATTATACAAAAATGTATGTTCAGTAAAGACTTTCTTCTTTTATCATACTGGAGATCATAAGTATCGAGTATAGATATACTATCATCAAAAAATTTTCTTAAGTTGGAAACTTGGTGCCTTTATTATTGATTCAATACTGACAATTAAATGTATTGTATAGTGGAGTCTCTTAATATCTGTATGTCATTTACAGTAGAGGCGATTATTATAATATATATTTTGCACCGGGTACATCCGTACATATAAATTTTAGCAAGTGTACTGTGTACAATATCACTAAAGACAAACTTTACAAAATTTTAAATTCTCGAGTTATATGAAAACTGCATAGCATATATAGCGTTGAATTACTTCAATTTCGATGATTATGTAGTAAAATGTGCTCAATATATATTATTGTTTTTGTAAGATTGCTCAATAAATTATTAAAACAAAGGAACTCAATTTAAAAGTACTTGTTAAATGGGGAAACTGGAGGGCTTCTCACCTTAAAGAACTTGAGAAGATCATAATCGCAGTTTTTTTTTTTTTTGAAATGATTAACTGCAGTTAAGTGTATTTTTGGGGAGCGATATGCTACTGCACTTGATCTCAGCACTTGAGGGTGTGAAACTGGCTTTTCAATCCCCCAAACACTTTCACTAAATGTACCCAGTTTGGTAATCAAAATGCTTCCTTTTGAGTATGGGGAGTACTAATTATCATCTGATATATCATTTAGATTTAACTAATCAATAAAATTTTGCCACGTGGGCAGGCCGTATACAAAATAATTTAAAAAGTGTGAATTCTGTTGCAAAAGTTGCATAAGGTTCATACTTACATGAATATTTTGTAGAGAATTCATACACGTGGCAAACGCCCACTGGTTAGTTAAATACGGGCGATTTTTTCTAGGATGAAAAATATTCACTCTCTTTTGAGTGTATCTTCATTTAATCGCCATAATTGCTCATAATATATAGTAATCTACCATTGAAGAAAAATACGATTAAGAAAAAACTAGTAAGATGTCCCACATTGTTGTTGGTACAAATAATTTATTTAGTAATTAAGTTTCAAAATTCTTAATGCCGAGACAGTGCATTTACTAAAAAAAAAAAATAGTCCAATTAATTAATTAAAGAAATATAAACAAATGATGACTACCTACCAATCGAATAATCTTATATTTTTCTCTATTTGTAGAAAGCTAAATTAGTCTAGGTCGCCTTTGACTTTCCTCTATTTGTAGTCCAAAGATAGCAATCATCAGAACTTAAACAAAAACTTGTAGCATTGAAATCCGCTTTTACAATTTTCATTTAATTAGGCATATAAAATTAAAGACTTACCCTTGTCATTTACTGATTTCCTATTAATTTGGATCAGTAAAAATTGAAAAAAATTCTTTCAAATTTGGATATTATCAATATAAAAAGAATTTTTATTCCCATTACTTTGGTACATCACTTTATACATGTATAATACATTTTTACCGCTAGCGATGATGATACATAAATAAACAAACCAGGCTGCATATGCCCAATTCGTGTGTTAGTGTGTGTGGTTGGTCTAGTGGTGCTCGTAATACACGAGGCCTTCCATGCAATTAGGCACACAACAAAGGAGCAAAAGAGCTGTTGCTCCCCACTGAACTTTTGTCCAGATGGCATCATTAAGTAATTTCGTTTTTAGAAGTAACCTTCTTTTATGAGACTTTACTTCACAACCCGCCTTTGATACTTTGTGCCTCCTCCTGGGGATAAAAGTGCAAATCAAATACAGCGTGCGATCACTTGGGTGGTAAATTTAATTTTGACAAAATAGATTGTAAACTTAATATGTTAGCGGTTTCTAGATCAGAGTAAAATATAATAGTTTTTTTAAGGCATGCCTTTATCTTACTTAATAATAAGAAGTGTTTTACAATGTCAGACAATTTCCTATGAACTCAGAATGAATTATATTTTTGCTCTCACTTGATTCTCGTTTCAACTTTCAAGGACAAACTGTGAATATACAGTACTTCATTTATAATACTAACAAGGCAGATTTAAATATAAGCTATTGCACTGTGTAACCATACATATCTTTTATCTTTCTTTTCATAATATTTATTTTTTTCATATAATTTTATGATTATAATATATCAATAACTTGTTATAAAAGGTTTATATTTGATCTCCACACAAAAAAAGTTATAATTTCATTATTAATCATTAACATTTTTTCTGATATAGATAACTCTATTGATGTTGACAAAAAATAATTTTATTATTCTTAATTACTTTAATTATTCCAATTTAAAATTTTACATGTTCAGCCAACAAATGCTGACATAGACAGATTTAGTGAATTGATGTAGAGAAACCCAATTTTTGTGATAATATTGAGAAAAAAAAATCTTCAAATTATATAAAATATTTTACAAAATAAATGCATTTATCATTTGAAATAATTTAATTACAGCTTCATTGTAAAGAAAATCCACCCCCTTTCCTCTTCTGCGAAAACATCAAACTTTTTCAATCCTTATGCTGAGTTAAAAAGGAGCTGAGAAATGAAACACTTAAGAATAACAAATTTTCAAAGAAAATCATTACATGACAATTGTTTTGGAGTTCTGTTAATTTGTACCGGCATGAAATGGAGATAGATAAGTTTGAATTTTAGCACACCTGCAGAGTTTACGGATCAACCGGCCCTAAGCGGATCTCAGGTAAATTGATTCAACCAGTTTTATGAGCTAAAATTAAATTTCTAATAAACTAAAAATCGTGTTTTTTCTAAAAGAAAATCAAAATAAAGTTTAAGAAGTTATTTTATAATATAATTTTAGAAAGAGATGAGAAACATTGCTTTTTTTTTTATGTAAGAAACATTTCTTTTAGCTAGTATTAATCAGATCGATACTGCTAACGTGCATAAACAATTGAGTTACATAACATCGTGATATTAAAAAAAAAAAAAAATGCAACTCTCACTACATGTAGAAGTGAAGGAAAGAAATAAAATTTTTTCAAAGGCACGAATTTGTAACTCATACAAGTAAATGAACGAGGTGAATTTAATTAATAATTAATTATCATAATTAGTTTGAAAACATTTAAAAGCAAATTTAAAATTTAAAATTTGACATTATTAGGTGTATTTTAAATGACAAGATGTGGTACGTATATTTTTAACTGACTGAAATTAATGATCTTCGATGTACCCTCAAACAATACTTAATTGAAATAAAATTTGATGTTGGGTTGTCTTTATGTCGAAGAATATATATACATATTTACTTTGTAAAATTTACAAATTAGTTTGAAAAAATTATTCAAAAAAATTATTGTCAAACTTCTCAGCCGACTCCTCTCTAAACGAAAAAAAAAAAAAAAAATTATACACACAAATGCATAATAATAATGGCTAAAGTCTTCAGACTTCTTCAACGATGAAAACAAGTTGCAAGGCGCAGAACTGCATGCTTATATTTCCCAGATCCGATGCGAATTTTGTGTTACTGTAATATTCGCTGATCAACTACTACAGCTCAATCATACATTCGTACCGTCTTTCTTCTATTATGCTACGGTACCAGTTGAGAAAGGCGCAAAAGCACATGAAGTAAATATTGGAGTAAACGAGACAACTAACTCTGAAATGAACTTCAGTGAAACATAAGCTTAAAATGAATTAAATTGAAGTCTTTTAAAGAATTTTGAAAGAACCCAATCCTTACAGAGACCATTATTTTTAGAACTCGTATGTACCAACTTGAATCGGACAGTAACGTTTTACTTTTTCATTCAGAAAATGAAGAGCATAAGTTGCTGAAGAAAAACGAAGAAACCCATTAAGCCCAAGCCCAACATATCAGATCCAAATATACCGGCAACATTAACATATCAAATTATAGATATGATGGACCCAAGAAAATTAGATAGCAAAATTTTACTATTTTAGTCCAATTTCGAAGAGAATCTATAGTGTTCCCATTTTGAAAGCGAACAACTTTCGTCCTATTTATTATTTTTTTCTCCTTTTGGCCCATACTTATACGTTCCCTACTTTTTTCAGCATTAACTTGCCGAAATTATAAGCTACTATTTGAAGGACCAAAAATTCAATTTGAATTTTTTTTCCCAAACATAAATATCAAAACCCAAAACCGAAATATCTACATTCTCACAACTCCCAAAAAAGTAGTATATTTTTTTATTCGTCTTATTTTCCTTTTCCTTTTTTTTAACTCAGATTCTTCCAGATACTTCCATTTTATATTTATCTTTTCTTTTGAAAAAAATATAATTGGACCAAAAACTGACGGATGGGGACCAGCCTGACAAACCAAAAAGTGGGCCCCACCACAAATTAAAAACGGCGGCAACTACTTTTATCTCTCTCTTTGTCAGATTTCTTATCATTTTCACATATTATTAAACCCCGCGTCGTGTGTACTAAGCATTCTTCGTTTCCCTTCCCTTCGTTCTTATCCACTCTGTAGCAACTAAAGAGAGAGAGAAAAGAAACAAAGAGGAGACGAGATAAAGAAGCCATGGATCCCTACAAGGTATAATCCTTTATCTCTTTCATTCAATTGATCTAGGGTTTAGCTCCTGAATCAGGTCGGGTCGGGGTGGTTGGTTTAGATAGATCTCTTTTAATTGCGACAAAAGAGAGCTACTATTTATGCGAATAATTTGTTTGGATTTATTGGTTGATTGATTGATTGATCTGTGGCTTTCTCCTTTTTCGTTTGTTTCCTGTTTTTTGATGGGTCAGCATCGACCATCCAGTGCCCACAACTCCGCTTTCTGGACCACCAATTCTGGTGCGCCTATTTGGAACAACAATTCATCCCTCACCGTTGGATCTCGAGGTATATTTGATTAATCATTCTCGTATATTAGAGGAATGTTTGGTTTTATAGCTCATCGCTTTCTGTTGCGACCCCAATTTCAAATTTTTTTTTTTATTATTTTATTGTCAGAACAGTGTTTTCTCTGACTGCTGAGTATTTTTTTTATTCATTTTATTTTTTGGACCAAAAGGATAATCAAGTTCCATAAAGGAGTATATATTTGCTATGGGATACTACGAGTTGAGGGGGAAATTATATAATTTTCAAATTGAGCTCAGTTAATGAACAAAAATAAGTTCAGTCAACCTTTGAGCTTGAGGTTTTTGCCTTAGTCCTTTTTTTATGTGAAGCTGTAACCAAATGTCACAATCAATGAGTTGAAACATGAAAAAAAAAGAAATCAGTAAATATTAATTTTTTTATATTATTTTACATTATTAATGTTAAAAAGATAGATGATGAGGCATTTTTGTCATTTATTAATATGAATATTCAAACATTTTCGCCTATTCAGGGCCTATACTGCTAGAAGACTACCACTTGTTGGAGAAGTTAGCCCAGTTTGACAGGGAGCGGATACCAGAGAGAGTGGTGCACGCCAGGGGGGCAAGTGCAAAGGGCTTCTTTGAAGTCACACACGACATCTCGCACCTGACCTGTGCGGATTTCCTGCGTGCCCCCGGTGTCCAGACCCCTGTTATCGTGCGATTCTCTACCGTCATCCATGAGAGGGGCAGCCCTGAAACGTTGCGTGACCCCCGTGGCTTTGCTGTCAAGTTTTACACCAGAGAGGTATGTTGTACTGTCCTTAGATAGTGGTTGTCTTTTCTTGATTGAGTCATTTGGCTTAATTAAGTCAACTGTGAGTCAATTTCTACTTCAAATTCTTATCAGAATTAGTTCTACTAATAGTACTGGTGCGAAAAGAAAATCTTTGATCCTTATATTTAAATTGAAGATAATTTATATACCAGAAATAAGTAATAGATATGCAGTGATCTCCTAAAGGATCAAGCAAATGCCCTTATTCATAATGGCATTTTCTTCTGACAGTCCATTTTTTTTTTTGTTTGAAATAGTACAGAGGATATAATTCATCAACTTGTATTATCCATTTTCAGGGAAACTTTGATCTGGTTGGAAATAACTTCCCGGTATTCTTTGTGCGTGATGGGATGAAGTTCCCTGATATGGTGCATGCACTTAAACCAAACCCAAAGTCCCACATTCAGGAAAACTGGCGTATTGTAGACTTCTTCTCTCACCACCCTGAAAGCCTCCACATGTTCACCTTCCTCTTTGATGATGTTGGCATTCCATTAAACTACAGGTATATATACAGTATTTTGATTCAAAAAAGGATGATATGATAACCAAATTTAAAGCAATAGTTTCTATTTGACATTCTGTGACTCATCCTCTTGTATCTTTGCTGTTATCTCCCTTATGGTGGGAATAACTAGGAGGAATAGTTTTGGTAAGGCAAAATGGCCAATAATTCTTGAATGACCTTTATGTCATACGATGTTGCTCCAGGGCACTAAATTTTTGTTTTGATGGTTCATATAGTTTTTATCAGATGGTTATATTTTGTTATTGAGGTTTCCTAAATCAAATGAAGTCATTTTTCTGCAATCCATCTTTGTTAATAAACATTTTTTTTTTCTAAAAAGTAGGAATGACTCTTAAATATAAAAAAAAAAAAAACGTTCCTTACTCTTATATAATCAGATGGTCAAAATCAATTTGTGATTTTGTCCCCATTTAATGTGGCATACTGAGAATTGTTCATGTTGTATACTGCTATATATGACAGGCACATGGATGGATTTGGGGTAAACACCTACAGCCTGATTAACAAAGAAGGGAAAACTCACTATGTGAAGTTTCATTGGAAACCCTCTTGTGGTGTAAAATCCTTGCTAGATGATGAGGCAATTCAAGTTGGTGGCTCTAATCATAGCCATGCCACCAAGGACCTATATGACTCCATTGCTGCTGGAAACTTCCCTGAATGGAAGCTCTACATCCAGACCATAGATCCCGAGCATGAAGATAAGTTTGACTTTGACCCACTCGACGTAACCAAGATCTGGCCTGAGGATGTGGTCCCACTCCAGCCAGTAGGCCGCATGGTCTTGAATAAAAATATTGACAACTTCTTTAGCGAGAATGAGATGCTTGCATTCTGTCCTGCTATTGTCGTGCCTGGAATTTATTACTCTGATGATAAGCTGCTTCAAACTAGGGTTTTTTCATATGCCGACACCCAGAGGCACCGGCTGGGGCCAAACTATTTGATGTTGCCTGTGAATGCTCCCAAATGTGCATACCATAATAACCATCACGAGGGTGCCATGAATTTCATGCATCGGGATGAGGAGGTAGTCTTGTTATTTTATTAGTAGGAACTTAAATTATGCACTTACAAAATTCTGAAATCTGATACCCTGAAAGATGAGAGTAATTTCATCAATAAGAGTATCAGCTTATGATTATAAAAAGGTATCATCGAGCCCATTTCCAACTAATCCTCAATTGCCCAATGCACACATGAGAGAAGGAATGTGTAATTGGTTGTTTTTTGAATAAACCAAAAGATGGTCGAGATACTTCAAGCTGTGGTTTTGAATACTCTATTTGCAGTGTCATATTGGGGGCTGACATGATTATTTGAGGGTTTTGAAGGGACAAAAAGTTTTTATGCTGTATACCACAAGGGGACATTTATGATTTAACACTTGAAGTTCTTTCTATTTTAGGTTAACTATTTCCCATCAAGGTTTGATCCTGCTCGCCACTCTCAAACAGTACCAATTCCTCCTCGAGTTTTCACAGCAAAGCGTGAGAAAGTAAGTTTATACTTTTTGGCTTGCTTTGTTTGTATATATGTGTAATTATACTAATATCTGGATTCAAACCATGTTTTTGCAGTGTATGATAGAGAAGGAGAACAACTTTAAGCAACCTGGTGAGAGATACAGGTCCTTCGATCCAGCCAGGTTTGTGTGGTTCTCTTATCATATTTTATCTTTCGGTTACAGAATAATTGCATAGTCATATGCAAAGTATAGTTTTAACTTTTGTATATTATATCCAAAAATATTTAGGCAAGAGCGATTTGTTCAAAGGTGGGTTGAAGCATTGTCAGATCCACGTGTCACCCATGAGCTCCGAAATATCTGGGTTTCATACTGGTCCAAGGTACGCATTCCCTTTTTATTGCTTGATAATACCCTTTGATTACCATATTGTTGTATTTCTCAAATTTCAGATTGCTAATGTAGTGTATAAAACTGTGTTTATTGTTGCAGTGTGATGTATCACTGGGGCAGAAATTGGGAACTCGGCTTTCAGTTAAACCAACCCTGTAGAGTTACAACGTGGAATAAAATAAGCATGAAAGAGACGTGTTATCTTGGGTTCAGTACCCTTGAATAAAAAAAAATAATAATAAATTAAATATCAAAATCATGTGATAGTTACGTTTACAATAACACGTCTGTTTTGGTCCGTGTGAAACGAAGTTGCTTGTTGTTGAACATGATGAGAGCGATGGGTTTGATTATGTTCTATTTGGATAAATAGTGATGTTTCTTGTGAAGCTGCAACTTGTCTCTGTGCTGTACTATATTTCTTTTTGTTTGTTTGTGCTTCCTCAAGTCTTATTTGGGATAAAATTATAGTGGAAACCAGCCTTTTCGTGATAATCGACTGACGATACTTATTAATCAAATAATTTAAATAACTCAACTTTAATTTTAGAGTTTTGAAATATTAATGAGAAAATAAGATTGTGATTCACTTGTTAAATTAATTTTAAATATTCAGTTTGAAAATGTTCGTATGTATGGCATTAAAAACTTACTATTTAAACTTAAATAGGTATATATTTATAGTTTGAATTATTGTTATAGAGCATTAGAATTTTACTCGTAAAGCTTATATATTAATAATTTTAATTTGAACAAGTAGTTTATTATTTTCTAAGAAGATAAACAAATGTAGTTAATGTGAAACTTCTCCTTTGTTCAATGTGCTTCGGTGTTTTGGCACCTTGGAGTCGCATATTTTTATTAAAGCAATTTTCGTATGTTTATGGACAACTGTAACAAAAAATAAAAAAAGTCATTGCCTGTTCGACGTGCTTTGTCACATATCTTTTATCAAAGCAATTTTCGTATGTTGAGGTTCTTCGCTAAACCCACGAGCCATTCATTCCGACTTGTGCTGATGCATAACTTATCTATTTTATTGATGCACAATTGAACATTGTGTCAATCCTTATATACCTTATTCGTTTTATTTATTTATTTTCTTTTTACATTTCTGCTATAAAATTTCCGAGTTAACTACGCAAGCAAATCATGGCAAATTCTTTTTTGCTCATTGACAACTACAGGATGCATAGATTGTGCACTTTATAAACAACTTAACAATAAACAACATAAATAAATTACAGCAGTAATACCAAAACAGTGTGCCAATTGTGGTTGACACGACTTATCCAAAGAAATATAACATGCTAGTGATCCACCCGCAGGCAGACCTCTTCAAATTAATATACGTTAATTCTTTAGTGGTTACAAGCTCACATAAAAACCATGTACAATTAAGACTTATCAACCACTAATGGTTTCAGCACACCCAAACATGCCTTTTTAAAACCCAAATTAACATCTCTACCTAATCCTAATCAAACTTCATCAATAACAGCAAAAGGAGCCCATAAGCTTTTGCGCTTCTAGTCCGAACTAAATAAAAAAATTAACAATGCTTGCACAGCAGCACTGCTTGTCCATGCATGTATAACAGTCCCACACAAGTCAAAACACAGTTGTTGACAGTTTGTCCACATTGTTTTTTCTCTCCTTTTTGATCTCCTTGTTTGGGGCTTTTGCCCCTCGAGACCCAAAAAAGTTATACTATACATAATTTCTTTATTTTTTTTTCTTAGTATCTCATCTTGCAATATATGTAGGCACTAAGTACATTTAATATTTTTTTTTATCTTTCTTTTTTTTTTCCCCTCTCCATCTCATGATCTCATCCCATCCAATCTCCTATACTGTTATAGTAGACGATTTAACTATGAACAGAAAAATACTATACAAAATAAGTAGATATTGTATGGAACTATGTACGTGTAAGTGTGTACTTAAAAATGCTCCTTGTGGAACTCAAAACGGGTTGCACCTCTTTGGTTGAACTCAAAGCAAAGCCTACTTAGTTCTTGGGCCAGTACTGGGGCACCACAATAGAATACTCCTGCAAAATAACACAATTATACAATGACCTCACAAAATTGCAACCTTAAACTTCAATTAGCTGTACTATCGGTGAATAATTTATCTGGCTTAATTTGGTATCTGTATAGTAATCATAATCATAATTATCCTGGAAGTGTGAATGGTAGTGCTTCATAGAATTGCACAATCTAAGTGTAATGGGGCTAGTTAAGGCAACTTTAAATTGTAAATATATAGTCATCAGGCTGATTCCTTACATGAAAAAGTTATGACTGAAATCTCGAGCGTTTTCACGTCTAGTGTTATATGTTACGGTTTCGAATTAAACTTAACAGGTAAAAATTCATTTTCCCAATGAAGTTTTCCTGTGGTAGTATGTTGCCAGAACAAGCCAGTGGGTACAGTCCCAATAATCTCTAAGAAAAGTTGTGCTTCTGTGGTAGCAAATAGAAAAGCTGTAAATGTAGTTACCTATCTTAGCATAAGGATGCTTGGAACCTATTTTCGACAAAACCTTCTGCCAGTTTGGTCTCGCAAAATGGGTTCTTACCTACAAAAACAGGAAAAAAATAAAGGAATTTCAAGAAAAATCACCATGAAATCAACTGTAGAACTTCATTAAAAGGGGGGAAATGCACCAAATTGAGAAGAGAGAATAAATATCATACTCTGGTTCCTGAGACCACATCAACACCATTCTTGGCATGATTTAATGCTTGAAGCATAGTGATCAGTGCTGACCTGGCATCGCCTTCTTCATACACACTTGTCAGATAATTGTGCATCTCAATTATACCCTAAAGAACAACTACTAGGTTAGTATCACTGAAATGGTTGATAGATATATTAAATTGCTCACAACAGGTCCCAAATATACAGAAATTTCTTTTTCTTTTATCTTTTCTATTTATTTTAAATGATCCAGCATAACAAGCAAAGTGTACCCGTTGATCTAGCTCAGCAACCTCATTCATGACACCCTTGAACCAATCGAAAGAACCCTGTTCACGTGTGACCCAATAGAAGTATGCATTGGTTGTCTTAAACAATCTCTTTGGCCGAGATGGAACTCTAAGAAGTGTTGCCAAGTCGACATGTGCACGATTTTGGCTCAGTGGTGGGTACAAATCTGCAAATGCTTCCTGTTGGAAAAAGGGAGAGACATCAATTAAGAAGTAAAAGGTCTATAAAAGTAATATACAGATCTGAAAATGCAACCTGTCGGAAAAAGGGAGAGACATTAGTAAGAAGGTCTATAAAGTGATGGAAACAGAAATTCAAAATCCCATAAATCACTGTTTCAATAAGCAAAGAAGGATGACTTTGAAACTAATAAACCTAGAAGTACTAGTCTAACAAGAAAGCTACTTCCATAATTGGTTGTGATATTCAGATGAAGATATAATGCAGGTTAATATTGAGTTTTTCACTTTTCACACTCAAAAGTGATAGCTGGCAAGTTGGTAGAACTACTATCAAATCATGGCTACTAACACAATAAGATAAGAACTTACATCTTCTTCCTCCATTTTCACAATATTGTTTAGTAGATCTTTCAAAATACTTATAAAAGGTGTTGCCCCAATCCCTAGTCCAACGAGCAACAAAACATCATACTTCTTATAATCTTGTGCGGGTGAACCATACGGTCCATCAATCAAAAGCTTCGGCAAACTGCAGTGGAAAGATACAAACGCATATTCAAAATCATGTGTAACTTTAAACCTTTTTTATCTCCAAATGGGCAGCAAAACTGCAAGTTTTCCCACCACAACTTGACTTTGCTCTTTTGGATCAACACCAAAATTTACTTTCCTCCCAAACTATCAGAACTAATATGTATCAAACAGATGGGTTTTAAATTTGACACTTAGCTCCATCTGTCAGGAATGGGGAAGAATTTGTATTTTGAGTTTTATTCCCATAGTAACTTACTAAACTCTTCAAAATAATAAATTGAAATTTAAATTACAAGTATACAACCTTTTTTTGGTGTTTTCATCAGCTCTGAGGAGGCCACTTTTACCAGCAACAGGAGGCTCACAAGCCAAGGAAAAGACTCTCTTAAGCTCTCTTGTCCAGTCACCAAGCTGCCTCACATGAATGCTTAAATAGTCATCCCCAGGGGCTGAAGTGATTGAAAAGGGATGCCTAATAAACACACAACAAAAAATGCCATGAAAAAATATACAAATTTATATGGTAATTGTTATATTTGACTCAAAAATATCAGTCCATACATTTGAAGATAAATTTGAAATCTTCAACAGCATTTGGGTCTGAGTATGTTTTAACAAATAAAAAAATTCCAGGAATCTTTGGTTGCTGATGAAACAAATAGAGATTTACACACAACATTTTCAGAAAAAAAAAAAGTTTTATTGTATTTTAATGCTTATAATGCTTTGAATGTGACAATGGCAAACACACTTATCAAAGTCGAATGTAAACAAGTTATATATATAATTTAGGCAAATATGTGCAATGAATAAATGAAACAAGAAAATTCACCATTCAAAGGGAGAAACAGCTGGGCACTGAACAAACATGTATTGGCCACTCTTGTATCTGAATGTTGGCGGCTTTGACATTTGCAATGTTAGAACATTACCAGGGTAAATAGCAACCTACAAAACACATTTTAGAATTTTACAGATAGAATAGGCATTCTAGAATAATTTTATATAAAGATTCTTTCTAGTAAGTACCTTCAGCAACCTGACAGAAAAATAGCCAGATCTGAGCACCCTTAGAGTCCTTTCGCCTAAATAGAGAGAAACAGGCACAGCCAAATACATCCATGTCTACATCACAAACAACAAGAGTGGTGAGGAAAGGGAAGAACTTACATACTGCTAAAATTTTTTTTTATTTTTATATAGGCAATTGTGATTTATGAACCAGGGAGTTGTTTGGTTTCTTCTAAACATAAATTCAGTAATACCTTGTTGTATAATGCTCTGTACATCAATAAACTTTACAAGTACAAAACATAACAGTGATAGCTTACCGTTTTGCGGTACCAGACGTGGATAAGGTACAAGTACTGGCCATGCACCACCAAGCATACATAGACAATTGCGAACAAGTGGTGCGAGTACCAAAATGCATTAAACCCAGTTAGTTTGTCAAATGGCTTTGGCAACTTTACAAGACTTCTTCTGAACCACCGCATTGCTAGCGTGAATGCAATCACCATGCAAATTACCATTATAATCCCAGTAATACCCTCAGCACCTCGTACCAACGTCATATATGTTGGTTTTATTTCACCAAAGAAGGGCTGTAATGGAGCGTACTGTTCTTCCGATGCATTGATCAGGCGAGGGAAGTCACATGTTAGATGATTGCCTGCGTGGAGGATTACACCTACCACAATGGCTGCTGCTATAGTCTGATACAAGAAAAGTGTCATTAATTTCATACTGATTTTTTTATTATAAAAGGTAGGGACTTGATCCCTATTTTTTCCTCAAAAAAAAATAAAAATAAAAATAAAAATTTCATACTGATCAGGATGGCCAACAATTCAAGATTTCTACAAAGCATATTCTACAAGTTGTAAAGGAGCAGATGCCTCAGCTCAAATATATAGAGCATTTCTAATATGGAAAAACTAAAAATACAGCAACAATTGAAAAATAAGGAAAGATACATAATATATTTAAAATCAAATATAATCTAGTATATCAGATTTTGATGCAAAATATAATTTAATTATATCCTAATATATTATTTCCTTTAAGCACACTTAACAGAGATGTACATTTTGAGATTAGTAAATTAGCCCCTTTAAATAAAAAATAAAAAGTTAAAAATAAATAATAATATATCAAACATGCACTAACCTTGTGAAAGTTAATATTATCATCAAATGGTACAAATCTCGAGGCACGAGTGGATCTTAGCCAAGTAATGGTGTTTCGACAAACTGGCAGCAAGATAAGAGCCATATTAAGTTTTAATGTCTCAGCCGCTCCTTTAGCAACAGTGAGGCAGTACCCCATGACTTGAAAAGCATACCGATTTCGGTACTGCATGAACTTCCAAGTGAATAGGCCAATCATGATCATAATCCAAAGGGCTAGGACCCACAAACGGCGCCAATTGTCTTCTAAATAGTAGCGAAATTTGGTGCTTAGTTTCTGCATTGGACCTTTATATCGAAGCCCGGCTAAGTTTTGACTTAGCGCCTGGCTGGTATAGCTCAGTGCTTGACTGTAGTTCATGTAAGTGTCCTTTTGTAGAAGTAAAGTTTCCAGTTGCCATAACTGTATCCATTGCAACGTTAATACATATTTAGTTCAGAAAATCCACACAATAGCAACAGAAAAACAACAAACAGAAACAATGCTCATTTAAAGGTATCTTTCATTTGTGCTCTTGGAAGTAAAAATTGTGTTGACGTTTTTTACAAAGTTCTCAGAACATGCAATTGTTTGATGGAAATATTTAATGGGACTATTTATCATGCTAGGGTCTTGATGCAGCATAAGTAAGCCAATGTTAGAATACACATGTTCAGCAATTTTTGAGAAATTGCAATTCAATAGAGACTGCAATATTTTCTCAGTTCTATCTTTTTTTTTTTCCTTTTTTTGTGCATTTTCTGTTTTGTGCATCTTCTCATGGAACTGATCATGACCTAGCCAAAAAAAAAATGTCGCTTGTTGACCAAAAAGTTGATATCAATTAATTTAAAATTATTTTAACTTAAACTAGCACAGAAAGTACGCAAAATAGTTGATTGTATATAAACAAATTAAAACCTACAAAAATCATTTTAGACAAGAATAAAACAAAATAACAGAAAGGAACATTAATGACACCACATGTAATGCTTAAGCTTCCTGCTCATTAAAGTGGTTAGAGGTGGGGTTAGACATGAATAAAGAATAAATGCAAAAGGAGGTTATTTTCAATTCAAGACTTCACATCATGCAAACTGTTCCTGACAGCTGTTGAACAACTATGAAAAGGATGATGAGGTTTGAGTGGAAAATGAAATCTTGTGTTGAAAACACTCAGAAAGTTGTTGTGATTTGTGTTAGTGATGTGGAAATTGTGGAGTAAAATGGTGATGCTTTGCTTTAAGAAAAAACCAAAGTAATGAGGTCAAGGATTTGACTAAATAGGCATCAACCTTTTTTTGTAACATATTCAGTAATGGAGTTAGCTGTAGTAAGATATTATTGGTAATTTCGTTCTTAAATGATGTAAATATTGCCAAATTAAATTACTTATGGGCAATTTGAAAGCAACAACCAATCATGAGTGGAATTAGTTAATATGGGACCATGAATAAATTTGTCTAGATGTATCGGTTCCAATCCACAATAATATTGTT
Organism: Rhynchospora tenuis; assembly: GCA_027725995.1. Lineage (NCBI taxonomy): Eukaryota > Viridiplantae > Streptophyta > Magnoliopsida > Poales > Cyperaceae > Rhynchospora > Rhynchospora tenuis. The sequence continues at coordinate 125,375,715 of CM050889.1, forward strand.
TGAGACAATAATATCAGAGAAAAAGAAACGTGAATGTTTGAAATAATGCATTACAGGAAAAATTTAAAAGGTGACTACAATTACATCTACTTTCTTATTTTAAAAAGAGCTTATTGAAATTTTGTAGTACAGCAATTTTAACACGACCCACCAAACTTAGTGAACTTTCCAACTGGTTTTCTGTCTCAGGAGTTCAGCTTCAATCAAGCCTCCTTTTACACAAAAGAAAATAAAAAAGACAAGACAAAATTCACGTATATTGTGGCGAAATTGTCTATAAAAACAGAATCATTTTGGGATGACTCCCAGAAAACAATCTGACAATTTCCCACTTGCAAGGCATTGTGGGAAGTACATGCCTTAATATATTTAGCAAAAAAAATCCCATGCACATTTGGCGATGCAAGTGGAAAACAAAGCTGTTGTGTTGCGTGTAGTTTTGCTTTTCTTATGGTTGTTTGTAGTTGTTACAAAAAAATAATAATCATAACATATATAACCACTTAATTTATAGAAGGCTTTATATGGGATTGCTCCCAGGGCTAAATAAACGTGGTTATTCTTTCATGGGGAACTTAAATCAGTGTCTTTAAAGTCAACCATTGAGGTATAGCTGAGTGGACCCAATCCCCAACCCCTGCTACAGCTCACACCAGCACAATGAGCCTTGTCCTAGCCTCCATATTATTATCTGTGGTTTACCTTTATGAAATAAGCATTTGTTTCTTTTACTAAGTCACCTACAAATATGTTACAAATTTAAACGAGTTGTAACTTGACAGTTTTTACTGTATGGCCACTTCACTAGCCTAAAATTTTAACTTTAATAGAAACACATAGTTGACTTATTTTAAAATGCAGTGGGTTTTACTATGTCCGAACCTCAATGTAGCCCAGGCCTTCTGGATCAAGCTCTTCCATGATAAGTGCTGCATATTCCTCTGATTGCTCTTTCAATCTTGACAGTTTATTGGCTGATGCGCTGAGCATTATTATCTGAAAAAACAATATCATAATGAGACTTTGTCAAATCATCTGTTATAAACAACTTATACTTGGAGAGACTTGTTCAAAGTCGATGATAAAATTAAAATTTGGGAGAGACAATAAAATAATGTTTAGTTTATTTGAAGAAGATATCATGGAGTTGCCAGTCACAGAGGCCAAGAAAACTTCAAGCATTATTGGAAGAAAGAATCAGCTATTCAGCTTTGAGATTGCCCAAATACCCCTCACCGTCTGCATAAATGCCTTTGATCCAAGGGTGGCATGTGTAATTTAAGTCTTCACTTTTTCTTAGAAAATATTTGAAAATGTTGCAGGTTTTGCTCACCAACTGCAATTAATTATATGTAAAAATCTCTTGCACCCGAATCCCCAAGAAACTACAAAAGCTGTCTGGGACCCAGGTTCAATTTACAAAACCAAAAAGAGCCTATAAAACTTTTCATAAGTAAAATAAAAAAATACAAAAGCCATTTCTTCTTATCAAGATGCTGATATTTTCATATATACCCAGAAAGCTACTAAAACTGCTAAATTCTTGTTGTTTCCTCTTTACAGAGAATTTAATGCTGTGAGGCCCGCATAATGTTTTTGGAGTACACAGATCACATATCTTGTTGTTTTACTAACATAGAACAATAAATGAGTTTCATGTTTTATAACGAATACTAACAGTATTCATAAATATCTTGTTTGATTATATTTGAGCAGTGAGCACTGAGCACAGCTAAAAAAAGGAAGAAAGTGGTCGGCTAACAAAGTGTTTAATTAAGATAAGGGTAATGTATGAAAATGTCAATTACCTACGACTGAATGTCCAAAACAGGAGCTAACAAAGGCAGATAACAGAAAGCTAAAATTAGAAACTAGAAAGGACAAATGTGCAAAATGCGAAATCAAAAGAGCCATGCCTGGTTCAAGGTACCTCTTTTACTTCCGCCTCTGTTATTCTTCCATCCGCATTTTTATCAACCCTGAAATGGAAAGCATCACAGAGATAAATTCTAAGCAATACTATAATTAATTTAACGCACATGTTATAAAGAAATCAAGTCCATTCCAAAAGTAAATTACATACATTTCAAAAAAAATCTGGAGCCGGGAATCAAAACTCTGATCTGTGATCTGTGACCAGATCTCTCTCAGCTCCTCTTTAGAGATCCTATCGACCTTGGAGCTCCTTCTCCTAGACAATGTGTCGAACAATTCAAGTGCAAACTCCTTTGACTCCACCATGCCTATGGAATAATCAAATAAAAACTCTCAAACTCAACCAAAATGAATCAAAATCATCAAAAAAATAAATAAATAAATTCAATCAATCTCACTCACCAATGCATTGTGCAAAATCAGATCGGGACAGGAAACCACCCATGGCAAGCCGATCAAAGTTGCGCTGAACCTCAGCCCATGAATTAGCACGGCTTCCACTGATGAATCTGAGACCACGCAAAGCCTTGTGCGCGCCTGATTTCGTCCGATCAAGCTGTGCCCGCTGTCGCCGGGCCGCACGAGCCGCCAGAGCCGACTCAATTCCAGCGTTTCCAGCACCACCACCACCACCACTAGCACCACCATCGCGGGTATGAGTTCGCGAGAGCTTCTTGAACTCAGCCTTCAAATCCTGAGAGAATTGCTTCGCTCTGGCCACCGCCTCAGCCTTGAGCTCTTGCGAGAACTGCAGCAACTTGTGCGAAGAAGTGCGCCTGATGGAAGGAGACCTGGAATTGTTACCGGATCGGGTCGTGGTGGCACTAGCGGATTCGGACACTAAATCCACACTTCCAACTCCAGCTGTGGCCGGCTCGACACTTCGAAGCACAATTGTGTTGTCATCTTGGAGATCAAGCGTGACCTCGACCAACTCCTCGGAGTCGTTATCGGATCCGATAATGGAGCTCCGTGGGGAGGATCCTGCACTGGTTAGAACTCCGCCATTGAGGATCGTGTCGGATGCGCATCTGCGCATTTGGCTTGTGGAGGCGGAACTAGTGTTGCCACCTCCTCTCATGGCGAGAGGAAAGAGAGAAGGAGAGAAAGAGAAGTGGTTGGGTTGGGTGTCAGTATGTGAAGAGAGGGAGACAACGTACTAAGGGAGTGTGGCGGGTGTGGAGATCAACACAACACATGGATGGACCACCACCTGCTAATGGTAATGGTAGTGGTAATGTGGAAATATATATATATATATACACTTGTTGGTGTTGGTAGTGGTAACTGGTAAGTAATTTCTTCGAGTAGAAATAAACGAGGAGGGAAGGGACGGGAAGTGCGGAGAGTGTGTGCATCAGTATATGATATGAGTATTATTTTAGTTTTAGAAAGGTTTGGAAGGGGAAGTTTTCAAGCAAGGTTGGTACATGTTTGAAACGGTAGTTTGGAAGGAAGGAAACGATATTAGGATATATATTTATATTGATAATAAATTAATAAGAAACAGTCTGGATGTGGGGATCCTGTGCGGCGGATAATTGGAAATTTAGAACGTGCCGAGTGCAAATTGTTTGTTTGAAGCGTGTGTAGATTTTGGTAGTGTGGTGCGAATTTTTATTTTCGACGCATGGGGAAAATGCGCTTAAATTGCATGTCATGAATTCTTTAGCAGTTCCTTTTCAAAAAAATAAAAATAAAACAAAATAAAATATAGGACAATCTTTAGCATGCAGTTCGTATTGTGTCAGTGTATCGCCAAAACAACCCGGCCGATCCGACACAAAATAACAAAACTGAAAACAGGTTCAATGTTATTATACGAATTTATAGTTTTTTAAAAAATAATTTCTAATGGCAGAGATTTCTTGAAAGTCTTAAAAACGCCAAATCTTTTTCCTTTTTTGAATAACATCGCCAAACTAACCGACAGTCTCAAAATATTATCAAATAGTTGTAGAAAAGTTTATTTGTAGTAGTTGTAAATGATTGGTCTATTTTTTTTTTTTGGGGTCAAATACATTTCAGAGTACATGGCGTACGCCCATTTCTACTTTAATCTATCCAATCCATAACTATTTTTAATCTATTCGGGCTCGTTTGGATGGGTTGGGATTAGGCTAGGAATAGCTAATCCAGGATTAAATTTGAGGAAAAATACTATTCACGGGACTAGTAGGAAGAGTACTATTCCGGGACTAAGAATGTTGTTTGGATGGTGAGTTTAGGAATAGCGTTGGAAAGTGTGAAAAGTAGAGAGAAAAGTGTTGTTGGGAAGAGTGTTGTTGGAAATTGTGTTATTTCTGGAATTAGCTATTCCGATCTTAGTCCACTTCCGTTTGGATGAAATTTTTAGTCTGGAATTAAGCTATTCTCAGGATTAAGCTATTCCGGTGCCATCCAAACGAGCCTAACTTATGCATTAGATTACATCACGTGCATTGTTTCATGCCTGTAGTATAGTCGGACTGTATTTTCAAGTTGTAAATCACTAAAATAAAATCTTAATTTTCTAACTATTAACGAGTACACAAAGAATGCTTTGTTTGTATTAATTATAAGAGAATAATTCTCGTGAATCAGCTTTATATATTGATCCTCATAAGTAATTCAAGCCATAATTTTAATGTTAGAATATTATCAAAACTGACAGATTACCTTGAAATATTATTAGATACTTGAAGTAAGAGATTTATTTCCTTAATGTAAATGATACATTAATTTCTTTTGAAGATTTTTATAGTGTTAACTGTGTCCATCAAATGCCTTTGTCACTTTGTGAACTAGTTTTGCTAAAAATTGAAATATAGTTTTCTACCCTCTAGCTTAATCGATTGAAATTTCATAACATCATCATTTCATTTTATTTTAATATATTAACGCACGCAATTACATCCGGATCCGAAACAACTGTAACTAAACAGTTGTTCAGACAGTGTTTCAATCCTGGCCATGGCCAGTATCCATCTGAGTATCTTAGCCCTCCGATACAACTCTTCTCCTCCGTTGGATATATTTGTTCTGGAGAGTTCCGAACTGCTCACCGCTCTCTCTCCTCCTCTCTCTCACACAGATGTCCTGGTCTCCTGGACGGACCGAGCAGATGGGTCGCCCATGTGGCTCCGGTACGGAGCTCATTCGAAGGAATCGTCCTTGCAGCTACTTTCCACGAATATGTTCTGGATTCGCTTCCTTTTTCATTCATTTCTCAATTTCTCTTTTCTCCATCTCTCCCAGCACACCTACCAAGACAGAGAGAAATAGTTGTTACCACTCTTCCTTCTCCGATCATGGCGGCCTCAGGTATCAACTCACAACATAGGTGTCATGGATGAGTAAATCGGTCCCCCCTCTTTCATCCGAGTACCATTTATCTTCCCTTTTTTGTCGCTCTCTTTTTATTTTATCTTCCTCTTGCTGTTTGTTGGTTGTTGTCGTTCATTTCTTTCTACTTTCTAATTGACTCATCTTATGCTCCTTTTATTTCTATTTTTCCATCGAATTTTCAAATTTTATATCATATTGGGAGAATTTCTCTTTTTTTTTTTCTGCCTTTCAGGTCTAGCAATTTGAGGTTGTTCATGCTAAGTTTTTCTTTTCTTATATTAAATTTGTGCAGGTTTCTTCTTTTTTCCACTTCATTATTTCTGGTCAGAGTTCAGATTAAAAGCTGGCTGAGGGTCAAAGAGAGTAGTAAGAACCAGAGAAAAATTGAGCACTGGAAGATACTTCATGGGGACAAAGTACTTTATGTTTCAGGTGTCAATCCGCATCATGCATTGTTTATGTTTTAGTACGTAAAATCTTTCCCTTTCTTTTTCTTTCAAGAAAATTAAGGTCATGTCACCTGTGTGGTGGGTTTTTGGGTTCATATTACCTAAATATTATTTAAAAATTACTAACTTAAGGATTCTACACTTATACCATGAAATTGGTGACTGATGCGATTATGGAGTAAATTAATTTTGGGATACACATTTCTTCTAAATTCAGCCATGAATTCTCTCTTCCAATTTGAGCACATTAAGTCAGCTTATTTATGATCATATTTAGAACATTTCACAAACACCAATGCCATTAATCTAGCTTTCTCCGTTTTAATTTTATGTGATTTTTCTTTTCTGGGCTTTTTAGATTTTTTCTATGGTTGCTTTGGTTTCAGAAATGGTTTTTCCCAGTTTTCAATGACTCTCAGGGAATGAAAGTTGCGTAATGTTGCTGATCTGCTTATTTTATAAGTTTAAAAATAAATTATGGCAATTTAACATACTGAGACCTCTTAAAATATCAGTTTTTTTTTAATTACATAATTCTTTCGAAAGAGAGATAGTAGCTGTTACCAACCGTAGTTGACTATAGAAAAGAGGGATTAATACCAGTGTTAGACAGCAGAACAGGACGCCTCCAGTTACTTAGGAACTGGAGGTCTAGTTAAGTCGCTCTGTGTACTATACTGACCTACGGGTATTTATACACCTGGATGTACTGTACTCAATGATTCATTCAATACAGAATACATTTTACAATCTCTGTCATGGTATCAGAGACTTTTGGCTAACGCCGTCTCAAGCTTCGATCTTTCTTCTCCAAACCACTTTTTTCTCTTCTTCTCAAATCTCCTTCTCAGCTCATCGCCATGGCGACCCCCATCGATTCTTCCAACAATACTACCAATTCCAATTCCACTTCTTCTACGCTTCCGCCTAACCCAATTTCTACTTCAATTCCGCCATCGACTTCCATGTCGACTGCTGGTTCCTCAGACCTTCTCAATTCAGCCTCTTCCGTGGTGTTTCTGACATTGCCTGTCCACACCAAGCTTACAAGAAACAATTTCTTGGCTTGGAAGTCGCAAATTGAACCCTTGCTTCATGCATATGGTCTCAGTACCTTTCTTTTCTCTCCTCCTCAATCTTCTTCTGTTCTTGATCCAGCTACTGGTCAAGTTCAGTTTAATCCAACCTATGTGCAGTGGTACAAGCAGGATCAAATGATTCTTGCTTGGATTCGTGCCTCCCTCTCAGAGTCTCTCTTGGCGCAAGTGGTTTCGTGTTCAACATCCTTTGAACTCTGGCGTTATCTGCTACAGACATTTTCAGCCTCTTCTCGAGCTCGCCTCACAGAATTAAAGAAGAGACTTCAGACAACAGTCAAAGGAGGCAACACGTGTGCTGATTTCATTCAACAAATCCGTGCCATTGCTGATGAATTGGCGTTTATTGGCTCTCCATTAGATGATGAGGATCTGGTTCTTGCTGTTCTTGGAGGTCTTGGCACTGAGTATAACTCATTTGTTGTTGCTGTCAATTCACGGCCGACTCCAATATCATTTCTTGAAGCACAATCTTTACTCCTGAGTCATGAAACTCTTCTTCAATCTCAGCATACCTCAGTATCTACTGTTCCTTCTACATCTAATCCTACTGCGTTCTATGCCAATTCTCAGTCTACTGGCAACAAATCTCAGTCCAATCAGTCTCGAAACAACTTCAGATCTTTCAAGACTAGAGGAGGAGGAGCAAATCGACCCCCTGCCAACACTTTTAGGCCCAGGATCAATAATTCTCAACCCTTATTGCCAACTCCTTCTACTGGCACTGGCACAAATACTGGTACAAGCTCTGGCAACACTGCTGCTACAACTGAGACATGCCAGATCTGCTTTAAAAGGGGTCATACTGCCAGAATTTGCTGGTGGAGGTGTGACATGCGCTATACTGATGACTATGCACCTTCTCAAGGAGCTTCTCACCCACCATCCAATCCTCAAGCTCATGTTGCACAAGTGCCTCAAGCTTCATCTAGTACACCAGCTACTGAGTGGTATTTGGACTCTGGAGCTACACATCATGTAACAAGTGATATCAATAACTTGTCCACCTTTGTGCCGTATGATGGATTGGCAAAGTTGCAAATTGGTGATGGCAATGGTATGTCTATTCATCATACTGGTTCAGCTTTTATATATGTTAACAGTTTTGTTCTTCATTTGCATGATATTTTACATGTTCCTTCATTTACCAAGAATTTGATTAGCTTGTCTAAACTGTTAGCTGACAATAATTTGACTGTTGAGTTTCACTCTTCTGTTTGTGTTGTGAAGGATTACCTCACCTCAACTGTTCTGCTTCAGGCTCAAGTAGTTAATGGACTGTACCAGCTTACTGTACCAGTCACTTGTGCTCCAAAAGCTTTATTAGGAGAGAGAGTTTCTGCTCATACTTGGCACTCTAGACTTGGACATCCAGCAATGTCTACTACAAAAAAACTTTTAGTTTCTCAAAATCTGCCTTGTAATAATGTTAGCTTATCTGTTTGTGAACATTGTGCTATGGCTAAATGCCATAAGCTTCCTTTTTTAACTAGCTCTAGCTGTACTTCTGCTCCTTTGGAGCTTATTCATGCTGATGTATGGGGTCCTGCCCCAATTGTTACTAATAATGGCTTTAGATACTTTGTACTCTTTATAGATGATTTTTCAAAATTCTGTTGGATCTTTTTTCTTGCTACAAAGGATGAGGTTGTTAAGCTTTTTACTAATTTTAAGCTTCAGGTTGAAAACCTGCTTGGTAAGTCAATCAAAATCTTGCGTACTGATGGTGGTACAGAGTTTAGACCTCTAACTCGATTGTTTCCCCAAATAGTGCACCAATTAACTTGCCCTCATACACCAGAACAGAATGGTGTGGCCGAGAGAAAAAATAGGCACATCCTTGAACTGTCTCTAGCTATTATCAGTCAAGCCTCTATTCCTTTGGTTCTGTGGGATGAAATCTTTGCGAGTGTGGTTTATTTGATTAATAGATTACCACCAGCTTTGCACTCTACTGTTATATCTCCTTATGAGATTTTGTTTGGCCATTCCCCTCAATATCTTGACCTGCGTGTGCTTGGTTGCCAATGTTATCCTTTAACTCGTCCCTACAATAAACACAAATTGGAACCACACTCTCTCCCTTGCGTTTTTATAGGGTATGCCATGTCCCAAAAAGGGTACAAATGCTACCATCCTGGTACAAAACGTATTTTTGTGTCGCGCCATGTACTTTTTCATGAACAGGTCTTTCCATTTCGACAACTATCTCTCTCCTCTGGCGAGCATTCTTCCGAGTCTGACGACTATTCTCTCTGGACATTGCCACTCTCGAATTCAAACTTTGGCCCACAATCAATTCCTGGCCCAGCTATACCTCCTACTTCGCCTGGGCCTTCTACAATAATTCATCCAACTTCAACGGCTATATGTTCGAGTTGGTTCTTGATCCTCGAAACTTTGAGTTTCTTGAACATAATCGACTCGCGATATGTTCGAGTCCTCATTTGAGGGAGCATTTTCTTGAACCTCTTCCACAACATCTTGTGAAACGGGTTCGGCTACAACCTCATTGGGAATAACTACATTACCTACTTGAGGCATGTCTTGTGGTGGTTCTTGAATTTCTTCAATAACCACATTACTCCCACTACTTCTTCTTGCGAGAAATTCCTTCTCCAAGAACTCGGCATGACGAGCAACAACTATCTTGTTCTCGACACGGTTGTAGAAGTAGTATCCCTTTGTTTCCTTAGGGTATCCTACGAAATGACACTTGTCCGATTTGGGTCCAAGCTTATCGCTCACTAGCATTTTTACATAAGCTTCACAACCCCAAATCTTGAGAAACATCATGTTTGGTTTCTTACCAAACCAAATCTCATAAGGTGTCTTCTCAACGGACTTAGACGGAACACGGTTTAGTGTAAAAGCTGCGGTCTCTAATGCATAACCCCAAAACGATTTAGGCAAATCGGTTTGGCTCATCATCGATCGAACCATGTCTAGCAAAGTTCGATTCCTCCTTTCGGATACACCATTCCATTGTGGTGTTCCCGGCGGAGTGAGTTGTGGAACTATTCCATACTCCTTTAGATAATCACCAAACTCATGACTCAAGTACTCTCCTCCACGATCGGAACGTAAAACTTTGATCTTTCGACCAAGTTGGTTTTCAACTTCATTCTTGAACTCTTTGAACTTATCAAAGGATTCGGACTTGTGCCGCATCAAGTAGATATACCCGTATCTACTATGATAATCGGTGAAAGTGATGAAGTATGAGTAACCACCACGTGCACAAATGCTCATAGGTCCACATACATCGGTATGTACAAGGTCCAATAAGCCACTTGCCCTTGTCCCTTTATTGGGAAAAGGCGCTTTGGTCATCTTTCCCATCAAACAAGACTCGCATATGTCAATTGGCTCGAAAGCAAATTGATCCAAGAGACCAACGGTTTGTAATCTCTTGATGCGCTTCTCATTGATGTGACCTAAGCGGCAATGCCACATCAAAGTTGCATTCTCTTGAGAAATCTTACGTTTCCTATTGTCATTTTCAACACTCAAAACAAGTTCATTACTATTAAGCATATAAAGACCATTCGATAAATGCGCAACACAATAACGAACTTCATCACGAAACAAAGTCAAACACTTGTTCTTTATTACAACATCAAAACCATCCAAGTCTAAACATGAGATAGAGATAATGTTTCGAGTGATACATGGAACTACATAAACATTCTTGAGTTCCAACATAAAACCAGAAGGCAAAGATAATTCCACGTTCCCAACGGCCATAGCGGATATGCACGTGCCGTTACCGACGCGGAGTTGAACTTCGCCTCTCTCGAGCCGCCTCCTACTCTTTAGTGCCTGCACATTTCGACAAATGTGAGCGCATGAACCAGTATCAAATATCCAGTCATTGCTTGAGGTAGCGAGAAGGGTTTCAATGACAAATATACCTGAAGTAGAAGGACGGATGGTTCCAGCCTTCTTATCAGCAAGGTACTTGGGGCAGTTCCTCTTCCAATGGCCCTTGTCACTACAATAGTAGCACACGGTATCGGAAGTGGCCGGGTTCTTTTTCTTCCTTGAACCCACGGGAGCTCCCTTGGACGAGCCTTGGGGCATCACCGGGCCTTTGCCTTTCTTATTTCTTCGGGCTTTCTTCTTGATCTTCCTTCCCTTGTCATTCACAGCAAGAACATCCTTAGACCCTTTCTCTTTCTTGAGACTCTCCTCAGTTTCCAAGAGCATGTTTTGGAGATCCTCCAAACTTTTCTCCATGCCATTCATGCGGTAGTTCACAATGAACCCCGAGTAACTCTGAGGAAGAGAGTTGAGAATAAAGTCTTGGACAGCCTCCGGTGGGAAGGGCGTGTCAAGGCTTTCAAGCTGCCGAAACAACCCCGCCATCCTCATGACGTGTGGGCCAACTTCATGACCCTCCGCCAAACGAGTGTTGGCGACGGCCTTGATGAGTTTGCCCCTTTCGGTACGAGCTTTGGTCTTAAATGTCCTTGAGAGACGAGAGATGATTTCAAACACTCCAAGACCACTATCAATGTACTCCTTTTGGAGCTCATTGTCCATGACCGCAACAATCAAGACCGACATCTCAATGTCGTCCATCAAGTGCTTATCATAGTCTTACTGCTCCTTTTCGGGAGCAGTGCTCGCAGGGGGAGCGGGAATTGGAGTGGTCAAGAGATACTTTTTCTTTTCAAACCTAAGGGCAAGCCTAAGGTTGCGGTGCCAATCCAAAAAATTGGCACCATTGAAGGCAAGCTTCTCTTTTTCAAGAAGAGAACGTAGCGTAAAAGACGGAGAAGACATCTACAACAATATCAAAATTTAAGGTCATTTAGTTTATGCTTTTTGTTTTAACTTCCATAAAGTAAAACTTCCACTACATTAAATTAATGTCCCTAAATGTAATGGATTTCCAAGTCCCCTAATTTCGTTGAAATGATGACGGCGTCGGCACAACATCAAGCCAACTAATATAGGGTAGGTTCTCTTTAACCGATCATACAACTTTATGATCCTTGGTTCGCATCGCGAACTTCGTCCCAATGTCCAATCTGATTAAGATCCATTGAAAAGTAACTTCTCTCTATTTGCTCCTTGCAAATCCGATTTACACCCCGACTACAATGATGGAGTATGATGTCCGCGTCGGCGGAATGCATCAATAAACAATCAATTGTCTTGAAGGGGATAGAGAGAAGGAGGACGAATTAACTTAATCGAAATTTGGGACAAAACAATTTATGTGACTCTTGTTTGGTGGTCGTGTAAGCATACACCCATACCTACCTATGACAATTCAAGGCATTCTCAAACAATCACATAATCAAACACATCTCAAACATAGTCGTGGGTTTGTATGGCTCCCGCTTGCATTAATCTTCGTCGCATCTCCATGTAACGAGACTAATCTAATCAAGCCCTCCCACTAATTACTAAGATCCTATCTAATAATTAAGGGAAATAAATACATGTGATAAAATTCCTAAAACCCCGCCTAGGCCTTAGGGGCATGCAAGCCTCACAAGTTACATCAAAATTAACCAATTAATTATCAAGACACCTTAGGCCACTTTACAAGCAATCACATGCATTCACAACATTTTACAACACACAAGGCATTGACATCTTGAGCCATATCAAACCCACATCCTCCTACAAAACAAAGTTAGCACATATACAATATACATGATTCACTTGCTCTTAATTGATTTCATTAATTAGAATCTTTGTGCATACTTGTTGCTCAAGTTTTTCGAATGCAAAGAAGGCTTAACCTTAACAACTAATTGTTTAAGCCCTTTTAAATTAAATCCAACCATCAAAATAAAAAGGAGGGTATTTAAGGAGTCTTCTAATTAACCTTTCATCAAATTGATTAATTAAAATTATTTTAACTAATTAAAATACGAAATTCGGGGCCCGAAAAAATTCAAAATAATTCGGTCTCCAAAAAATCCGAAATAAATTCAGAGAACTCCTTACAAAGATTGTGATTACCTGTAAAAATCTCAAGGAGAGATCAATTACCATCAGGGAGAACTAAAAAAGACAAATCCTCAGATTGTGCGCGAAGCACCGTTAGAGACAATTCTGTTATGGGTCTCAACCTTTTGATCTGTATGATCATCCCCTTAATATTTTTCCAGCAAACAATTTATATAGAAAAATACCACATACAATAGTCTATCATTCCATGAAAAGAAAATCCACAAGTTATATTCAAGATCAACGAGATAACAAGCATTTAAGCAAGGTATCCTGTTCTGGAACAGACCGTCGACCAAAAAGGTTTCACTCGGTTGAGGTATCAAATCTCAATGAAAATCTATGAAATTAATTTTCACAGATTCCAGACTTAAATGAGAACATTTCTATTTCAACACTTTTCCATAAAAGTTTCTCAATAAGTACAGCTTTTTAAAAAAATCAGTTTGTTTGAAAAAACAGATCTGACAACTTCATCACCTTTCATCCTTGAACGCCCACATAATATCCGAAATATGCAACAAAATTTACATATCCAGAAAGAGCATCAAGTTTAGATTAATCCTATCTAAAAGTTACAGGTACTTTGTATACAAACTTATTTGTTACCAACCACAACAACAGAACTGTGCAGCAGAATAACAGATCTGCGCACCGTTATCGTTTAAATCACTAAAAATTCATTTTACATCGAATTTCAATGATTCCAGTGGGAAAACAACCACAACTCAAAGGGCTACAACCTCTAATAAGAAGGAAAAAATTTCAGAGAGCTTTACACCACGAAAAATAAGCAACAAGACAGAAAACAGCCTTTCCAGGGCCAGCAAGCATGCACATCACTAATTAACTTAATTAATTACGAATTCTCACTTAATTAAGTGTGAAAAACCTTAAGCACGACCATAGCTCTGATACCACTGTTAGAAAATGCTCATATTTTAATTTTAGATTAATTACAACTAATTAATCACCATTAACAACAAACAAATCAAAAGATCTAGTGCTAAAGCAATCACACGTCATGAGAAATGAAATAAAATCATTACCTCTCCTTAAATCGTATTAAGGAGGTTAGATCCTAAGCGTAGGAGTCGGTGGCGTGCCTTCACCTCCTCCAAGTCGCCGGCCGGCCGTCTCGAGTCCACCAAGAGATTAACCAAGCTCTAGAAGAGTCGTGCTAGCGATTCAAAGAGAGCAAAGCTAATCCTAAGGTTTTCCCTCTTCCAAAGCAATTAACTAATTAATTATTAGAGGGAAATTTGTTCAACACATGAACTATGAGAGGTAGAGAGGAGAGGAAGGGAGGAAGAAATTCTGAAATTTCTTCTTCCTTGGGTGGATTTCGGCTAGGAGAGAGAGAAGGGAAGAGAGCAATGTGACGGCTAGGGTTTTCTCCCAAGAGACACCCCTATTTATAGTGCTCCAACCCTAGGTCTCTCATCCAAAAAGTCTTGGACAGAAATGCCCCTCTCCTTGCCTAAATTAGGTGGAGGGATTATGGGCTCCAAAGCCCATTAATCCATCTCTCATGTTGCTCCTTTCATACACCTCAATTCGGGCCTTTAAATAACCATTTAATTTAGAAGCCCAATTAGTTCAATTAATTAAATATGTTGCACATGATTAAATATTAACATATTAATAATTAATCTAGGATTAGCAAATGCACTAATTTATTTCTATATGATCAATTTGATTTAATTAATTATAACGGTTCATAACGGTATATAATTAATTAATCAACACATCATATTTTCGCAATACTCACTGTTGCGAATAAATAAATAATGCACTGTTTGGTTAAAACTCTATTTTGTGTGACCCTTTGAGGATTTATGCTATGTTAGCCATGGAATTAAATCGCTTATTTAATTCCAATAATCATAAGCGGTATCTAGCAACACGTTATGATTCCCAATTCGCATAAATAATGTACTGCTACAATATGTCAATCCTGCATAAGAAATATTAGTATTTTCTTGTCTGATTCTTATGTCACATGATATCTTTGTATAATCCAAGATAGGAATGTGTCATTCTTGCAGATTATACATTTCTTGATCTAGAGTTGATTGTACATGTTGGCCAACCAATCCAACTCCATCAAGGGGCCCAAACAGATATCATCACTCATTAAGTATATTAATGAGGGACATACGGTTTTCTTGATGAACAACTTTTCCCCGCACAATTCAAGAGAACATAAATAAAGTCCTTATAGCAGCCTTTATTAGGAATCAACGTTAGATGATATTTATTGAACCTATCCTCATGTGGAAAAGGTGAGCATCTCAAACTTAGAATCAAACTGATATGAAATAAACAATGACACTCAACACAATCCAAATGTTTATTTCATTGGGTCAAGTCCTGTACTATGTTCTACAACATATACATATGCAATTAAGTTGGTAACTCCTTACCTATGATTTGTAGAACTTAATCATCGCTTAACTTGCATACTAATCTTATTTGATAATTAATGCTCCTTGTTAATTATCAAGATTATGGACATCTTTAGATTTATTAATGTCATTTATGAACAAATGAATTATAGAGATCTACAATTCAGATCCTCAACCTGAATGATCTATCAATAAATAAATCAAGGAACAAATGATAAAATATCATCAATAACATAAACCATAGAAGTAGCCATAATGATTGGCTTCTAGGACATAACTCCAACAGTAGATAGAAGTTTAGGTCAGATTGATCAGACCTGTGTGTTTTATGATGGTCATGAAACAATTGACCATTTATTTGGACAGTGCTCTTTCATTAATATTTTTTTGGCAACTTTTCAATAGATTTAATACTTGGGGCTTCTATACTGACTCCTTTGGTATTAATGACATTTGGTTTGCTATTAATATCCTTCCTAGCAATAGGAGAACCCATATGCAAATTTTTTTTGCTGCTTTTAGTTGGGTTATCTGGAAGAAACGAAATAGTAGGGTTTTTAATAACAATGCAGGTTTGACTGTTTCCTCTCTTTGCTCGTCGATATTTAGTCTGTATTTCTTTTGGACATGTCATTTGACAGGTATGGAGCAAGCGTTTCATGGTGCTGGTATGGGTTCTGGCAATGGAGATGGTGCAGCTGAGAATTAGCATTTTGTGCTAATGCTTTTCTGTTTCTTTGCTTAGCTTTAAGTGTTATGACTTGTGCGTTTATTTTGTCTGTAGAAGTCTTCCGTATGGAGCAACTTTAGTTTTTGGTAACTTTGTCACTTTATGTGACATCCTGAATATTAGTAGTTGTAATTTTTGCGCATTTTATTAATGAAAGAAGGGTATCTGTTCATAAAAAAAAAAAAAAAAAAAAACATCACCAGGTGAAAAATGCGGTACGCCAAGTGAACAATAACCATCACCCTAACCCAAACCCCGACCTCTATCTTTAGCTCCCGCTTGGCCAAAGCGTACAATGCGAGATGATCAACCAGCGATTCATATTTAAACTTGGTCAGCGATACATACTTTTTAATTGTGGGATTAATTAAACTAATAGTTTCTCCGGACCTGAAAAGCGAATTCGATCCATGATCCAGTAAACAATTAAATAATCTAAATACGCCTGGTGCAAATACGGTCTAACTCAACCCGCTAAACAACAACTTGTATGGCTATGGGACCCACTTTATACGCCACGTGTTACGATTTCTGGTCA
The DNA here is from genome assembly GCA_027725995.1 of Rhynchospora tenuis. Lineage (NCBI taxonomy): Eukaryota > Viridiplantae > Streptophyta > Magnoliopsida > Poales > Cyperaceae > Rhynchospora > Rhynchospora tenuis. The sequence continues at coordinate 125,392,169 of CM050889.1, forward strand.
TAGGTCATTTCTTAAAATCTAGATTTCTTATTTTTAACGGATAAGCAGGCTTATAAAATATTTGAAATAATTTTCTGAATCTCATAGAATTGAATCTCTATAATTTTATAAATGTCATTAGATTTTTAATTATTCAAAGTAATTTAAAAAGTTTATTTGTACATGAAATTTTATGTAAATGCTCCCAAACTTATTACAAATCTAATCATTCCATAGAGCTTTTTCTAATCTAACCATACAATTTTGCTAATTATGGAATATGTGGCACTTTTTAAATTATTTGAGGATATTTATTTATCTAATTGACCATAAAAAATTTATATCTTTCATTACAAAAATATGAAATACCAAGAAATTCGTCTTTTTAAATATGAAATACCATAGTTAGAGCTCCGGGCTGACAAGTTCGCGGAGCCCAGCGACTTTTGGGCTTGTACTGGGCCGTGGAAGTCCTAATATTAAATTAGCCTTGCTTTGGTTTCTCTAAACTCATTCAGAAAGAGCCGATTTTAGTTTCTATACTTACGGCTATTCAATATGCGTGATCTTTTTAAATAGAAGACCTGTCACGAAACGATGGTATGGTGTTTACAAGACCAAGTGCTGCTTCAGACGGAAATTAAAGCTAAGAGAAAAAGATAGAATTGCAATTTGTTCTAAAAACAGGAGTAATGCCTAACGAATTATCAGATCTCATATATTACAATATTTTCTCCCTCCACTATTGCCAGAAATTCAATAGTACCACGCTATATTATACCACCAGCTCTTGCCTAATCCTTTCTGGCTATTCTAAAAACTAAACCTTCTGACGATTATATCCTACTGTCTCGGTGCATGACATACATGCCAAAAAATCTTGCACACATATAGAATTAATCAAGTCCTATTCCTGCTATACAAGAACCTGATTTGAAGGAAAAATTAAAAAATAAATGAAAAGAGAAATATATAATGCCGAAAGAAAAATTGGCGATCTCATCAATCATTCATGAAACATTGTTGGATGTAGGGGTTATCAAATTTAACATGGTCAGACCAGTACTGCTTGTACTTGCCAATAGCAAGATCTAGCCATGGCTTGTAGTGATCTCGACGGTTAATTTTTTCCGAGTCTATCAATTATGATATTATGCACGGAGCAACATTATAAAAGGAGGTGCAAACTCCATGCAGGAATAACACACAACATCCACAGGATAGCACAAACCTTTGCATCACGCATTGCCATCAGAGAGAAGGAGAAAGCTGAAACCATCTTCAAGAAATCATATCAGAGAGCACTTTTAAGATAGCTACTTTACATAAAAAAAAAAAAAAGAGTGAGCAATAGCTTTGTATTTTCAGCATTAGTAGGAGTCATCTAATCTACTGCTTTGTATCATATTAAGTGAAGTAAGAAGGTTATCTTTGCTCTCTTTGCAACACTCACCCTCTTTATTTTCTGGTTTCACCTTTATACAGGCACGATGTAAGAAATAATCTGAAGAACGTTCATGTAAATATGTAGGTAAACATACCAATCTAATATTAGTAGCATATAAAAAAAACAAAAAAACAAAAAAAGTGTACTTAATGGAAGCCACGGCCTCATATTTTCAGCAATAAGAAATATTCAATTTTTCTCTTTGTATAACCTGTTTAAGTAGGGTAAGAAAGCTTTTTATCTCTATAATATTCAACTCTTTGTTTCTGATGTCATACTTACGAAGCAACAATGTGGAAAATAACAAAAAAAAAAGTGTTGTAAATATGTAAATAAACTTATCTAATATCAGTAGAGTACATGCATCCATATATCTATATACATTAAAAAAAAAACAAAAAAAAAAATGGACAGCAAGTATGGACGGCAGGTAAAAAAAAAGGAATAAAGAAAGGACAGCAGGTCTATTCTGGAGGTCATGGAGTATTCCACATCTCGCCAATGCATTGAAGGGAGGCAGTCAGTCACTGTTGGAAATATAAACTCAATTAAGTTTTGCATGGTCAAGAGTCAAAGAATTAATTGTTGTTTAGAGTTTCAACAATAGTTATTATGTTTAGAAAATTGTGTGACTTTAGTGTCTAGAAGACTATGTCACTTATTAGCTTATTAATTAAGTAGTTGAGTTTTGATTATATAAACAATGTAAGAGTGATTTAGAAATTCAGAACTTAAAAAAGAATTTAAAAGAGAGAAAAATTATTGTAAGAGAATATATCAATATATGAATGAGAATTTTCAGTTTCTAAGTATCTCTTTTATCTCCACGAAACATACACTTTGTCTCCACTAAATATACACTTTAGCCTCATATCAAGAAGACGATCCTATCAGATTGGTATCAGAGCCGATGACAAGTACCGGTGTTTCGACGGTTGGGCACATGCCGCTGTCCCGTCTTACAAAGAGCAACTATGACAATTGGTGTATACAAATGCAAGCTCTCCTTGGTGCGCAAGAAGTGTGGGAGATAGTCGAGGATGGCTACGAAGAGCATGCCGCAACGGCGACATTGATGGTCGCTCAAGTTCGAGCATTGAAGAAGAACCGCAAGAAGGACAAGACCGCTCTTTATATCATATATCAAGCGGTGGATGAATCGGGTTTTGAGAAGATAGCCGGTGCGACATCTTCACATGAGGCGTGGAATACTCTCGAGAAGGCATATAAAGGCGCTGATCGAGTGAAGCAAGTGCGGTTGCAAACACTTCGAGGCGAGTTTGAGGCCTTGAAAATGAAGGAGACAGAAGGTGTGTCCGAGTATATGACAAGAGTGCAAATCGTGATGAATCAACTCAAGAGAAATGGTGAGCCACTTGCTGAAGTTCGAGTTGTGGAGAAGGTACTCCGTTCATTAAAGAACGAGTTTGAGAATGTTGTGTGTGCTATAGAAGAGTCAAAAGACCTGAATGAGATGACTATTGATGAGCTCTCGGGCTCGCTGGAAGCTCACGAGCAAAGAAAGAAAAAGAAGAAGCAAGAGGTGCTCGAGGAAGCACTTCAAGCGAATGTGACATTAAAAGAAGAGAGACCGACCAGCAGCGATCGAAGTCGTGGTCGAGGTTGTGGTTGTGGCCAAGGTCGAGGTCGCGGTCAGCAAGTCAACCGAGATGAGAAGGAGCAACAAGACTCGTTTGGCAATTGAAGAGGCCGAGGAAGAGGAGGTAATAAATCTCATATTCAATGTTACAATTGCAAAGGATTTAGTCATTATGCAAATGAATGTTATCATGAAAAGAAAATTGACAATGAGAAGAAAGATGAGAAGATTGGAGATGGTGTGGTGTTGCTTGTGAGCAAAGAAGCAACTCCCAATCAAGAGACTATGTGGTATTTTGATACCGGTGCGAACAATCATATGTGCGGGTACAAGCACATGTTCGCCAAGATGCAAGAGGTTGTAGATGACCATGTTTCATTTGGTGATGCATCAAAAGTGAAAGTTGAAGGACAATGTAAAGTTCTCATTCAGCTGAAAAATGGAAGTGAGACTTTTATCGCAAATGTTTATTATGTGCCTGATATGAAAAGTAATATTTTGAGTTTGGGACAATTATTGGAATTGGGTTATACAGTGGTGATGAAAGACCGAACCCTTTATTTGAGAGATAAAAATGATAGATTGATTGCCCAAGTTGAAATGACCAAGAACCGTATGTTTAAGTTGAATTTGATGAATGTTCAAGCTAAGTGTTTGAAGGCATGTGTGGTTGACAAAGCTTGGTTGTGACACTTGCGGTTTGGTCATCTAAATTTTGGTGGCTTGAAAGAGTTATCAAAAAAAGCATGGTGAAGGGGCTGCCACAAATTGATCATTGTGACAAGTTTTGCGAGGGGTGTGTGCTTGGAAAACATCCAAGAAGTTTATTCCCAAAAGAAGCGAGCTATCGTGCCAAGAAGCCGCTGGAGTTGATACATACGGACATATGTGGTCCGATCACATTTAAAGGAAAAATCAGAAGAGTTTGCTGTTTTTAAGAAGTTTAAGGTGCTAGTTGAGAAGTTGAATGGCAACTATATAAAGACGTTGAGGTCAGATCGAGGTGGCGAGTATATATCTAAGGAGTTTGAATATTTCTGCGAGGAGCATGGCATTAGAAGGTTCCTAACAGCGCCATACTCACCTCAACAAAATGGTGTGGCCGAGAGAAAGAATCGGACCATACTCGATATGGTTCGTAGTATGCTGAAAAGTAAGAATATGCTAAAAGAATTTTGGGCTGAAGCTGTGTAATGTGCGGTTTACTTGCAAAACCGTTTTGATGTCCAACAACAAGCTTGGAGAATATGACTTCGCAAGAAGCATGGTGTGGTGTGAAACCAGCGATGTCTCATTTGAAAGTGTTCGGAAGTGTGGCTTATGTGCACATTCCGGATCAGCGAAGGACTAAGCTTGATGACAAGAGCAAGAAGCTGATTTTTATCAGCTATGATGAAAGATCGAAGGCATACAAGCTCATTGATCCAGCAACTAATAAGGTACATATAAAGTCGTGATGTGCAGGTTAATGAAGAAGGTGTATGGTGCTGGAATTCTATGGAGGAAAAGTCGCATGATGTTGAGAAAGAAATGCAAATCATAGCGAGCTCTACTTCGACAAATACAACAACCCAAGCTGAGCCAAGTTCGAGTTCAAGCTCAAGTGATGATGAGGCAAGAACACCTCGAACGAGAACCTTGCAAGACTTGTATGAGGCAACTAGCGAGTTGCAGTTGGTGTCTTTTGGCGAATGCCGAGAATATCACATTTGAAAAAGCTATTCAAGAGAAGAAATGGCAGCAAACTATGAATGAAGAGATGAATGCTATTGTGAAGAATGATACTTGGGAACTTGCGACGTTACCCAAGGATCATAAGCCAATTGGCGTGAAGTGGGTCTACAAGAAAAAGCTCAATGCTCAAGGTGAGGTTGAAAGATACAAAGCGAGGTTAGTAGTCAAAGGTTACAAGCAAAAAGCGGGGATTGATTATGATGAAGTGTTTGCCCCCATTGCGAGAATAGAGACTATTCGCTTGTTGATATCATTGGTTGCCCAAAACAAGTGGAACATCTATCAAATGGATGTGAAATCAGCATTCCTCAATGGTGTACTCGAAGAAGAAGTCTACATCGAGCAACCACTAGGTTACATTAAGGAAGGAATAGAAAATAAAGTGCTGAAATTGAAGAAAGCATTATACGGGTTGAAGCAAGCTCCACGAGCTTGGAATACCCGAATTGATACATACTTCAAGGAGCACGGGTTTGTGCAATGACCATATGAACATGCTTTGTATGTGAAGGTATGTGATGATGACATTATGTTTGTTGCTTTGTATGTTGATGATATGATTTTCATGGGAAATAATAATGATATGATTGAGAAGTTTAAACATGAAATGTCAAAGGAGTTTGAGATGACAGATTTGGGATTGATTTCATACTTTCTCGGGTTGGAAGCATATGCAAAAAATGTATTGAAAAGATTCAAAATGGATGATTGCAACCCGGTGTGTACTCAAGTTGAGAGCGGGACAAAGCTGTCCCGTTATGATGAAGGCAAGGCCATAGATGCAACTCAATACAGAAGTTTAGTTGGAAGTTTGCGCTATCTTATGTGCACAAGGCCAGATATTGCATATGGTGTCAGCTTGGTAAGTCGGTGCATGGAGGAGCCAAAGATGTCTCATTGGAAAGCCATAAAGCGAATTCTTCGCTATGTGAAAGGTACTCTATCTCATGGCTTGTTCTATTCTTATACTGATGAGTTTGATCTTGTTGGCTATACGGACAGCGATTGGTGTGGAGACATTGATGATAGAAAGAGCACCGCGGGTTTCGTGTTCTACATGGGAGACACGGCATTTACATGGGTGTCGAAGAAGCAACCCATTGTGACTTTGTCAACTTGTGAAGCGGAGTATGTGGCTGCATCTTCGTGTGTGTGTCACGCGCGATGGTTGAGAAAATTGCTGAAAGAGATGAATTTTGCTCGAGATGAACCAACGGAGATTCGAGTCGACAACAAGTCAGCAATCGAGTTGGCAAAGAACCCGGTGCATCATGAAAGGACCAAGCACATAGATGTTCGCTTAAACTTCATGCGCGAACATGTGAAGGATGGCGATGTTGAGTTGACTCACGTGGCGAGTCGTGATCAAGTAGCGGACATTTTCACTAAACCGCTCATAGCAGAATTGTTCAACTGATTCAAGAAGCTGCTCGGGATGCGAGCTGGAGCATAATTGAGTTTAAGGAAGGATGTTGGAAATATAAACTCAATTAAGTTTTGCATGGTCAAGAGTCAAAGAATTAATTGTTGTTTAGAGTTTCAACAATAGTTATTATGTTTAGGAAATTGTGTGACTTTATTGTCTAGAAGACTATGTCACTTATTAGCTTATTAATTAGGCGAAATTGGATATAACCCCTTATAAAGTTTAGCAATTGGATATAATCCTTATAAACAATAAAATTAGATATAACACCCTGCAATCTTTGTAGTAAAGGAAATAACCCCTTTTGATTAAATTCAAACCTTTTTCTAAATAAAAAGTACTTTTTATATCAAGGACAATAGTACCCCTGCTTTCTTCCTTTCTGCATGTTGTTTCGTTTTTTTTTTTTTCCTCCAACGCCATTCTTCAAAACAACAAATAAGTGATATTTAATTTGTTGTTGCTTAAACTAGTGATTTTCTTTCTATATCAGTATATCTCTAGGGTACATCTCTCTCGCACAAATACTTAATTAATATAAATGGCAGAAAACAAAATTACTAGTGAGCATTCTATTATATATACACAAAGAATGTCATACATGATAAGCTCATGGTGCTAAACTCACTGAGCATTGCTACAAACTTTTGATAAGTACTTGAATTCTATTTGTTTTATTATAATTTTCACATTTATTCTGTGAATATTATGAATATTGGAAAGCTTGTTATGCCAGCAAAAAAAAAAAAAAAGCAAGTCTTCCTTTAATCGCAAAAATAAATATAAGACAATAAGTGTATAAATTAAATATGCAATGTCTTGCATCTTATCCTTATTTCCGTCCATGTTTTGCACTCTTTTTAGTCGTTCCTAAGGTCTAGTATAAAGAGAGAGGAGAATATGAAATTGGATATTATTATTATATTTTTTATAGATGCACGGGAGAATAGAGGGAAAACGAAACGCCGCGGAAGAGGAAGAGAGAAAGGGTATTTATGTCTTATGATGTAAAAAATAATTTTTTTGAATTAAGAAAAGGTTGAATTTAATTAAAAGGGTTTATTTCCTTTACTACAAAGATTATAGGGTGCTATATTCAATTTTAATGTTTGTAGGGGTTATATCCAATTAGCAAAGTTTAGAGGGGGTTATATCCAATTTTGCCTATTAATTAAGTAGTTGAGTTTTGATTATATAAACAATGTAAGAGTGATTTAGAAATTCAGAACTTAGAAAAAAATTTAGAAGAGAGAAAAAATATTGTAAGAGAATATATCAATATATGAATGAGAATTTTCAGTTTCTAAGTATCTCTTTTATCTCCACGAAACATACACTTTGTCTCCACTAAATATACACTTTAGCCTCATATCAAGAAGACGATCCTATCAGTCACTACCAATTCAGCCACAATCATGCCAAGGAACAACCCTTGCCTCTGGAGAACTTCACATGTCGACCTGGTGACATACTTCGCCTCAAATAGGGCACTTATGCTCATCAGCATGTCAACATGTCCTTAGGCATATCACCAAACCATGGAGAAAGAAAGTAACAAAGTCAGGTGCAAAGGAAATAGTGTATCAATCCTATATCAAATTGATACTGGGTTAACACTTTACCTCCTCCAATGGGCATATTTTTGTGCCTCTTGCAGCCTCTGGAAAATACAAATCCACTAGTTCAATCACCTTGGCTGAAGTACATTCATTGTGGTAAAAGCCCAATCGAATTGAAGGTCATACTTTCATGCCTCTGTAAGACAAGTGAGAGCTTATAAATGCTCAGAAGCATCCTAACAAAGTTGCAAACGTAGTTGCAACTTGCAAGTTCTCACCCTCATCAGAATGTTGCACCCACGTGCAGACCACACAAAGTGCCAGAGAGTGCAACGAATAATATTACCTTAAGTGGCTAGATTGATATCTGAGCTAACAAAGGCAATTAGAATATTAGAATTATATTACTTTAAATTAGTTACTTAAATTAGATATTTCTATATCTCATGTATCCTTATATGCTCTTTTATTTTCTTTATATAATTGTACTGGAGAATGTTAGAAAATAAGAAAAATAATTTCAATTTCCAAAAATCTATTTTCCTTCTCTATCTTCTCTTTGTCTCTCTTTTCCTAATCCTTAATTAGATCCTAACATTGGTGCTTTTGTTCTTGTCCTCATCCTCCATCATGCCACAAACACGATCCCAACAGCTTGACGAACCAAAACCTAACAATCCTCAACTTTCTCTCCTCCAGCAACAAATAGCAGACCTTAATTCTAAATTGGCAAATATATTAACACCAGCCTCCTTACCTACTTTCTTGACCACACTACGAGAAGAGTTGCGTATGGACATTCAACAACAAATTAATGCGGCCCTATCAACCCGTCCCACCAGTAGTGTGCATGTCAACCCCAATCATTAAGCAATTTATATTGCAGCACTGTATGCATGTACCAGCTAATCATTGAAATTAGAAACAATTAGCATATATACTATTTGAATGGAATGCATTGCATGGACTGATCTCTCCCCCACTGGCCTACCTTTTGGCAATCTCTGCTGATCTCTCTTCACTAATGACGAATGGACTAAGCTTTTTCCTTTTTAACTTTTAAATTAACAATTAGCTTTGTATTTTTATTTATACTTCTTTTTTACTACTTGTACTTTTAGCAACTTCCTAAAATTTTTTTATTAATATAAAAGATGAAGGCTTGACCTTAGTACCTTTTTCATAGATCACATATTTCATATTGTTAATGAAAACTTTTCGAATTTTCTACGAAATACCTGAATACTTAATACTGCAGCAACAATTATTCCCTTTTTTTAATCTTCCTGAAAACAAACAAACAAAATATATTAAAACGATTTTCTTAATTGCTTTATGAAGAGTAAATGATTAGATAGCGAAACAGAGAGAGTTGATGGTACCTTATAGCATGTATTGCAGAGCAGAAGTTCTTCCCTCCTGAAAACAACAGAAAAAAATAGTGAAATAAAGCTCGAATCTAACAGCTTCAGATCTAATCCATGTATGTCAATTTAAATCCTAATGTCAAATTATCTTTATCTCTACCAATAAAAACTCAATTGTCAATTTAGTTTCAAACAACTCTATTAAAACAAAAGTACAGTCACAAATAAATCTGTAACAGAAATTTTTTTTTTTAAAAAAAAAAAACACAACTCCAGACTTTTCGAAAGAAATTATAAAAAAAAACAATCGAATTAATAAAATCCGACTGATAAGAGGGATAAAGGGAAAAGAGATGTGATCGATTTTGCTAACCTAAACCAGTGCAAGAGGTATAATTCGAGGATGCGTTTAAATAGCGAAAAAGCTGCCATCAAATTCAAGCGCCAAATTGAAATTTTAAAAATCCCGCTTCTCTTTTCAATTTCTCTTTCAGTAATAAGGAAATCAAAGTGAGCGGCAAACTAAAAATTCAGGTTAAAATTTGAGAAGAAAAAACATAGCGAAATAGAGGAGACACCGCACCTTATTGAACGGAAAAGAGAAAGAAATCCCTCCAAATAATCTACTCTTTCCATATCAGATCGGAGATTGGAGAGGAGATTTGATTGCTAGGGGTTGTTACTGCTGGAGAAACCCTAGAGCAGTCCAGCGGAGAGTAGTTTCTTTTTTTTTTTGTTTTCGAAAGTTTAGGAGACTATGTTGCACGGGTGCGGCTGCAGGTGTCGCGTCGGATTCGTTGCGGGTGCGGGGATGCGGCATTTTTCAAAAAACTCAGATACGGCAGTATATATATAAACTAATAAAAAAATCACAATATATAGTAAAATATTTGATTTTTTATATTAAATTACCATTTTAGTATATCAAAATATTTCTTATTGCATGTTATCTATTATTTTAAATTACTACTCTAGTATAAATTAATTGCATGTCTATATATATATAAATTTATCAATTCACATTGAAATAATATCTTTATGCACATCTACTAGAACTTTAGAAACAATATTGTAAATCGCTAAATAATAATAAAAAAAAACTTCTCAACTGGGAGCACATACTAGCGTACCATAGCTGCTAGGAAAAAGCATGGTTTAATTAATATAAATTTTTTTCACGGATGTGGGTGGGCCCATCCACGTGAGGCCAAGAAAAAACGCATGGTTTGAAAGATTTCAGATTTGTCTCGTCTCTCTCCTCAAACGCGTACGACATCTCCAAGCCCAAGACATAAAAGATTCGTCTCCCTCTCCCAGCGCATCAAAATTCTACGTATTAAGTATCCAAAACGAATTCATGCCGTATCATGAAGTATCTGAGCAGTATTTTGACCGAATCCAGCAGTCAAAATCCATTAAAATAATCGGACACGCCACGTGGAGCGTCGGGTGCGAATCGCACGCGAGTCGCACGAGAATCCGCGTCGGACACGGGATACGGAGGTTTTTGGGAGTATCCGTGTAACATAGTTAGGAGAGTTACATACAGAAGCGGAAGCGGAGATCAGTTGAACAGCTGGATTTCATCATTTAAAAACGCACGCTGGAGATTGCATCATAAAAATTTTAAGAAAAACGGAACGGAGAATCGAACCCATGCAATTCTTTCTAAAACCAACAGCGCTACCGCTCCGTCTAAACGTTAACATTGGTCTCAATGAAAGGTTTAAACCTATTATCTCATTATTAAATCCAGTTCACTCATTTGATCAGATCATACAGAATCCATGGTCTATATTACATATTGTTAAAAAATTTAGTATCTTTTGTTTCAAAATTTGGATAGATCTTTGGATTGGTGCATTTGTAACTTGTAAGTAGTAGAGATGAGACGATATTCTCATTCTCATACTTTTTGGGAATTCTAACGGGTTTCTATTCTAAAAAATTTACATTTGTAAGTACCAAAACGCAAAATCAACAAAAACAAGACTTAAGCCCGTTGACTCGAAGCCACGAACTGGGCGAGTGAAAGAGGGACTTCCCATGGCTTCAGCTCCATTAGATCTAGAACGAGGAGGTTCTTCCTCGGATAGAAAGGAGACTGAGATCAGCTCAGGAGCAGGCCGTGCACGAGAACTTGCCATCGTATCTAGCGGTACAAAAACTTTACAACTTTGAATTTATCAAAGCAGATATCAGCTAAATTTTCATACATCTGTGGTTCGTTGTAGTTGAATTGTTATAGTTGAGGTTACATGAGCTGATAGAATGGAAATTGTCCCCATTTTCTCTTGACCCCATCCCAATTGTAAGGAAATAATTTGCCACTTTCTCAGAATCTACATAGTTACCCAAACTCTAATTTGGATCCACATATAATTGCCAGAACCTGTAGATCTGACCGTACTACGTAGTTACCCAAACTTCTGAAATTATTTACAAGGTCGACATTCAGATTCGGTCTCAATCTGAATATTAGAGGCTTAGATCTGCCTTTATATAGCGGGACCAAACTGTATTTTAGTTCCAGTTAGGTAGCAGTAATCCAGTGGTAGCATGGTGCAGTGGTAACCTGCAACCTGGGAGTATATGTATATGTATGCCGGCTTATTTTCCTTTTTCCATCTCAATCATTAGCTTCAAAGCTCGAAAGTGTGCTTCAGCAAATAGGGGATATTCTGTAGCTTATTTTGTGCTCAGAGGAACTGTTCACTGCATGCCAATTGGTTTCGTGATCTTGCCATGTTTAGGTATAGTCCATTTAGAAAAAGAAATGCGGTCCTCTTATGACATAGCTTTTTCATTTTTACTAGCCTGTGCCAATATACATTATCAGCTAATTTTTTTTTTCCAGATCTCTTGTGATTATGTCCTTTCCTGTTTTCGTTTCCTTACCATTTCATTCCTCAATACCTGTACTGCGATGTATAAATCAGTATGCACTTTCTTTTATGCCGGGTATCAACAAAGTGATTAATCATATCATACGGTGGATTAATCACAAGTTGGAGGATAATTAATGTTAAGTATGAGTTTGTATAAAAAATAGAGGAGCGTTCAATGCCTTAAGTTTTCGATGCCATAAGTTTTTACAATCTTTTTTTTTCACTAATATTTTCAAAATTTAAAATTAAGTTGTTGAATTTAAACAGTTATTATTTTTCAATCAGGAGATGCATTACTACAAAATTTTATAACTTTTGGAGCTCATTTGATACTAGAATAAAATAAATATTTTAGAATAAATCTATTAGAATTAAATAAATTCTTTTCTTTTTTTCAATCTCTTGATTAAATATCATATTACATCAAAAAAATTATAAACATTTTATGGTGATAGTGTAATACAACTCACATGAAGTTGAATAATTTCAACAATTTAGATTGGAAATTGAATTTAAAAATTTTGAAACATTAAGGAAAAGGAATTATGACAACTTGTGGCATTGGAAGCCTAAACAAAAAAATAATCATCATTAAAAATCTGAAAAAGTTAGATTATAAAATTTCAAAATACGTAAATTTTGATTTCTTAATTATAAGAGTTTAATATATATATTACATTGAGTAGCTTTGATTGGTCTTTTAACATTTTATTTGTCGATTTTGACACTATATTACAAAATGGTGCTTTACTTTGCAAAATCTTATTTTATTCTCCATATTGAAATCTTATGCAATCTAAACTTTATATTATTTAAATATTTTTAACCTATTTACTATTTATTATGATTGTTTTCTTGGAAGGTTTGTCACTCTTTCATCAATGCTTTTCTAAAAATTAAAAATAGCAAAAAAATAATGATTAAAAAGAGTTTTTCACATGAAAAATAAACTGAATGATTGGATCGGTTGTTTGAAATTTGAATTTCAAAAAATAAGTAAAAAAATATTGATATCTGATTAGTGATTACTTTGCAAAGTACCGATATCCCAAAAATATGAGTCTAAAGTGCATCTGTTGCATTACTTTACAAAATAATCAGATATTGTGCTTTCCGAAGCGGGCATCAAGTGATGCTTTGACCTTATAACCAAATTCTGCATTCCAAATGACTAATTCAAACCCTTCAATGTGTATTTCTATAATGAAATCTCATTGGAATCAAATTTTATATTTTTTCGATATTTTAACTATATTTTTTATGGAAAGTTACTATTATTGAACAATCCACTGCTTTTGTTATTTCTTTTAGTATTGGTCTGAATTTTAGTTGTAATAAGTGGTTCGAACTTTGGTCTCAGGGTATTGAGGTACTTACATAATGTAGGGGGTGCTGGTATGATGATACAGATATTAGTATCAATACCAGTGCCGAGCTTTTTTCCTTTTCAGACTTTTGTTCTTTTGTAATGAGAATGCTTTTCATATAATGGAAAGTGGTGGGTTTCTCCCACTTATTTCAAAAAAAAAAAAAAAAAAAAATTATTGAACAATCCAAAATCATTTTATCAAGGCATTTTAAAAAATTTTATTTAAGTAATAGCATTTTTTTTGAAAATAACATAACGTTTAATTTCCAACGAGTTTTCAATATGAAGAACATAATATACATTTTAATTCGGCCATTTGAATTCGAAAATTGAAGACCAGAACGGGGGATAGTTGTCACAACTCTTTTCCTTAAAACGTTGTCACAAATCTTTTACCTTAAAATGTTGTCACAACTATCCAATGTGATATACATTTTGAAATTAAAATGGTCGTGCTTCAGCGTCTAACAAAGACAATATCAAAAGATCTATCAAACTTTCTAATGCAATGTACATTTTGAAATCTAATACGAAATTAAATTTGTACTCTTCGAAATTTTTTCTTTATTATTTTTCTAGATTTCTGAAAAATTACCATTTTTGGTACAAAGTAAATAAATTCCCATTTGTTGTTCTAATATGCAGAATGCCTACCAGATACATTATATATTTTTTTTTTAATTCGACCTACCAAATACATTTTTTACATGGCTGTTTGCTACTCCAACAACTAATGGACCGACTAATCAGTCTCAGTGGTATTTTACAACACTGGTACTAACATGTGTTTTGCTATGCTGTAGTAGATGGCAAATCTAGAGATGTGAAGGAAACATCTTTTCCGAGGGTGGTGGCCATTGGACCATACCATCGAGCCTGTGAGGGGCTTTACTTTTCAGAGAAGTACAAATTGCGCATCCTAAGATGGATGAATCAAGTCTTCCATTTGGACGAGAAGGAATTTCACATGCAGATGACCGAAAAGATTGATAATATTAAAGGAAACTATAAACTGGGTTCAGAGAATGTGAGTAACGCAAAATTCTCAGATTGGCTATTGCTTGATAGTTGCTTTATCTTTTTTACCCTCAAAGTGCTTGGTTGCCATCTTAACGATGATGTCGATGAAGCAATAAATGGATTTCAAATTCAAGGGGATCTTGCACGATTAAAGGATGAAACATCATTCTTGAGTTCTAATATTTTCTACCACCGAGAAGAAATTAGGCTTCACTTAATAATGCATGACAACCAAATTCCTTTCTCTGTGATCTATGATCTATTAGAAACATACCCTGTCCTAAAGGAATTTATAGAGGAAAAATCGATTGAAGACCTTGCATTATTAGTTTTTAGTGAACTTTATCCGATGCAAAATACAGATCTAAATCAGTCTACCAAGCCAGAATTTCTTCATCTTCTGCACCTATTTCACTGGTCCAGGGTACCAACAAAAATGAAATATGAGATAACTAAACGAAAAAGCCAACTGAAAGCACCCTATGTTTCAAGTGCAACAGATCTTCAACATTCCGGAATAACATTTAAAAGGAAAAACTCAGGAAGCTTCATTGATATTACTTTTGTTGAAGGTTGCTTCAAGATGATGGGATATATCAACATCCCTGTTATTCATATAAATGAGTACAATGGAATCATCTTTCGCAACCTTTTTGCTTTTGAACAAAATGAAACCAAGGCTGGAGGCTGCTTCACAGCCTATTCAACATGGTTGGCTCACCTTTTACAGAGTGAAGAGGATGTGAAACTTTTTAGAAAGAACAGAATTGTGCCAAGCACACCAACACCTGATTATGAAGTGGTGCAGTTTTTCCATGATCTGAAAAAGGAGAGGATAAAGAATTCAACTGACATTACTAAGGAGATTCCTGAACTGTATGATCTGTTTAAGAAGGTAAGGGATCACAATGAAGGAACTGTAAATCAATGTTACGGAGAATTCAAGCTCCGCTACTGCTCCAACTTTTGGGTTACTCTTGGAATAATGCTTTTTGGTGTAGTTACCTTGGTGCAGACCACGTACACTGTGCTTAGTTACTATGCTACTCTTAAGGGTAATAATAAAAACTGAGGGATTCCAATTTAGAGGCATATATCATAAAAAAAAAAACGTGTATTTTTTTGTATTGGCAATAATTTATATATGAACTACGCTATTTGATATCTGATTGAGTATGATTCTTCTCTTAGTACCTTTTTGAAATACAAAGCAGTCCAAAGTGCGGGATAAACAAGTCATTGTTGCTTTATTTGCTCCCAAGTGCAAGCTCATCCCCAGCCATTCAAACACACAGCAAATCCAAATGAATAGCTGGGTCTCAGTCAAATCAAGCAAGTCATGCATCTCTGTATGTATACAACCAAATGTAATGAGAAATGCATCAAGATATACCTGAGGAAAGCTCTCATGCGTGTCATCCTTGGCCCATGGGTAAATCGGGCATTGTCACAAAAAAACAAGGGAAATGTTGTGCATAAAATTGCTATAGAAACATAGGCAATGCCAATTATGCCCCTGAGATTGCCCATAACAACACACTGCACGGAGGTTACACCAAAATTGGCAACTGAAATTAACCAACAAAGCACATCCACCTGGGATCAATTGTGCACTGTAACCATGAATCATGCTCCATGACCATAAAAATGGAGTGTGGCCTCAGATCAAATAGCAAGGCAAAATAATGCCAAAGTCTGGTTCATCATTGGCCACATATGGGAGAGGCACCAAATTGGGACTTAAATAAAATCATGTCCCTGCCAATCTCCAAACACAAGCCTTACAAGTCAAATGTGAGCACAACTTGTCATAAAAATGACAAGTGTTGACTCAAACACCCAACCTGCTAGTCAATAAGCCACAATTGCTCATAAAATACAATTCATGCTTCATGAAAAATCTGATTGGGCCTCATACAAAATCATTTGGCTCAGTTCATCACAACCAGTCATCAAACACAGCAAAAGGGGCAAGTAGCTCAAATGTGAGTACCCAAAGTCATAAAAAATGACAAGTGGCAGCTCAAACAAAAAAAAAAAGCACTTTAGTTTGTTTAACATGATTATATAAATTTTATTATTTGTTAAACATGTTCTACTTATATTTTATTTATGTCGATATAAACACAAATATATTTGTTTAAAAAAAATAAGTATTATTTTATTTAGCCACATATGAAATTAGAAAAACGATGCGCAAGAAAACAAAATGTCCCAAACTATACTAAAATATTTGTGAATAATTGCTCAGCATCTCTACTAAATATATGCACTTTTATCTAATATAAAATCAAACATTTCCTTTAATTTTAAAAAACATATTTATACCAACTAAAGTGCATTTATTTTAACATACTTGTATTTATATTTTATTATTTATTTTAGGATAGATATGTTTTTTTAAATCAAGCATTACATTTATAATTAATATGTGATTAATCTTTACCGCGATGTGTTAACGGGAATAATATATCTGTTGACGGGAACAATAAATTAACGAGGTCTCAACCTAGCTACTATTATTAAATATTTTCTCGATTTACTAAATATATTTATTAATAATAAAATATTCGGCTTATTATCAATATAGTAATATACTAATATCCTTTCCTTCCAAACTACTGTTTCAATAGTGTTTACCAAAAACCCGGCGGGTTGGACCCGCCCCGCGTTAAACCCGCAACATGGACCGGACCGCCCGCCCCGTGCATGGACAGCAATGGACCGCGCAGGTTGCAAGGGGCGGGTTTAACAAGGGTTTGGGTCGTCATTTCTAAAAAAATCCGTGTTAACCCGCCCCGCGTTAACCCGTGGACCGGACCGGACCGTCCCGTCCCGTGAACCCGCGCTAGACCCGCGTAAACCCGCTAAAAACCCGTCTTTTTTTCCATTCCCAATAACACGTGCCAGCACATGCTAGCCACGCGCTATGCCACTTGTCCCCTCCCCATTGACTACTCCCCTCCACCAAGGCCCCAGCGTCTCTCTCCCCCAAACCCAAACGACTCTCTTCCTCTCTCTCCCCATGGACACCTCTTGGACAGCGACGCGTGTCCCCCTCTCTCTCCCATATGCCAGCTGTAGAACCCCCAACACCACCCATTCCCGTCTCGACACGTGTCCCCCTCCTCTTTTCCAACGACTCAATCCCACCGAAGCCTCCAACGGCTAAATCAAAATGCAAGTCTCAAACAAAAAAAAAAAGTATAAGGTGATGACAAAAATAATTCAAACAGCAAAATAAAATAAAATAAAATAAGATCTTATGAAAAAATAAAAAATATTAAGGTGCGGGTTGGACCATCCAGTCCCGGACCGTGATAACCCGCGGGGGTTGCATGGGGCGGGTTTAACGCGGGTTTGGGTTAAGGTTTCTAAGATGGACCGCGATAACCCACCCCGCAATAAACCCGTTAACCCGTGGAGGACCGCCCCGTCATAATCCGCGGACCGCCGCAGGTTGGACCGCCCCGCCCCGCCCCGTTTGGTAAACACTATGTTTCAAACATGTACCAACCTTGCTTGAAAACTTCCCCTTCCAAACCTTTCTAAAACTAATTAAACTGATGCACACTCTTCGCACTTCCCGTTCTCTCTGCTCTCCTCGTTTACTACCAACAGGAAATGAGATGTTCTGGACGGTCGTTCATTGGACGTTTTTAGATCTGGACCGTCTGATTTAATCTTTATAGGAGAAAAGGGTTAAATCCTGTAGCTGGAAGCAATCATCGATCGTTTCTTTGATGTTTTATGACAGTTCTACCCTTTGATGGTTATTCTAGGAATTTCATCTCTTGCTCAACAGGTCATTCACTGTCTAAGGATTCTCTGGCTTCAATCATCAAGCCTCATTGCATGCTATTTAAAACTGATATCAGTATGGCATCATTCATCTCTAAAAACTTTGACTGATCCTGTAAACAGTGCAACAACCTGCACTTTCATTTTCCTGAGCTTTGTAAATTTCATGTAAGGTAGTCTTTGAATCCTTTTAGATGCCACGCTTATAATTTTTAAATTGAGCATGGAGGGCTGCAGCTAGGCACAGTGTGGCATGAATTGCATTTTATAATCCCCTTGAGTTTATTTCACAAATTCCACTTGGGCTCTTCCTCTTTTCTTTTCTTTTAGTCTAGATTTCACTGGTTCACCATTTCCCTTTTTATTATCACGATTGTTATTGATCTCTTAATTACCACTTCATTCGATTTATAATGCTGTCAGATTAGCCATTGTAGCGTTTGACTCAGCTGTTCAATAACCATCATTAAAAAATGTGACTACTTCCACCTTTTCCTTTTTTATAATTCTAGGCACAGTCCATCCTCAATCCATGTTTCTTTTTTTTTACTCCCTTGATTTTCGTTTTTTTTATATTATTTAATCACTGAATTAACTCAAGGCGCCATCTCAAATGGTTGATTTCTCTGAATTTCGGAGCACAATTACTTGGTTGTGCTCATGATAATATAGCTTTATCTCACCAATTCTTCAAATTGACCAAGCTGTAAGGGCTCCCTGGTGACTAATTAATGGCAAATTTAATCCATCTGTGAGCTGAGTGCTTGGTCATGGTTACTCCACGATTCCAGAATTTAATTAGCCATTTTCTCGAATTGATGTTTCAGAACTTACACAACCAATCTCTTATTGTTATCAAGCACTTTTTCCATATTCTCGTCGATCTATTTCCATGAATTTACCGCATCTCAGTAGAAAGCTGTGAACCTGTGCTACATTAATTGGAAAGGAAAAAGAAGGATGCCAAGCGAGATTCCCGCTCTCCTTGGCAGTATGCGTCGGTGAAGATAGATAGGTAGTGAGAGAGGGGTCGATGTAGCCTTGTCTATGAGTTAGTGGAGAGGAAAAACGGGTTTCAACTGAGCAATGAAATTCACCCGTTTCTGTAGGCAGTAAATGTGGGGTGACGTGGCATCATATGAGGGAGGCAGGGGGGGCGGGGGGGAAAGGGGTCTGGTTTCGTGCTTCAGCTCGCGAGAGTGAAGCAGTCATCTCCTGCGTCACGGCGTTCGTCAGATGAGTTGATCGGAGAATTGATCTCCACAGTTCCACGAGGGACTCGGATCCTCTTCACAGTTCCACGAGGAACACGCGAGAGAGAAGCACAGGAAGGAATCGTATCCTCTGCTCACCTTTGAAAGGTGAGCAGGGTGCCTACCTTTCTTTTGGACTCTTGGATCTTAATCCAACGGAGCGCACGCAAAGAGTGTAAAAATTCGCTCAAATCGACCTGCCCGACCGACTGCTCACTCTCTTCTCCAATTCCTTCGTCAAAAAAAAAAAAAATGAAGGTGAGCAGAGAAGCGTCTCCTCCCTCTTTCTCTCTCACTCCATCAAAACAAGAGCAAATCAAAGAGAAAATGAAGCTCTGACGGATCCCGCCGAAACTCTAGTCTATTCTCGTCTCTCTTCTCTACATCTCCTCTCTCATCGCCGATTCCGTCGAAACCCTAGAATCTCTGTCATCTCTGAGGACGACGGCCGATTTTGTTGACAATTGAAGAACCTTCATTCCGTCATCGTTGACTTGGAGGAGCATCTCTTTAGGTAAAACTCTAATTTTTTAGGCATTTTCTGGTACTGGGTAGTACTACTGTTTAAGTCAACTTGATTGAAGTTGAGGTTCATTTGGCATTCCGTACTCTTTTATTTTTTTTTAAAAAATTCGCTAATTTTTTGTTCTAGTTCACTGGGCAGAGCCTCTCTCTAATATCTTTTGACATTAGCAAAATTTACCAAACCAAATAGATTAGATATAAAATTGCAATAGGTTCATCGACTCCAATTGAGCAGATGGTCCCACGAGTCATGCTATCTTCATTTAAATCAGCTGGTTCATTGATGCTTAATATAAAAAATATGTGACGTTAATTGATGCTTTTTTAAAATTTCTATCTCCATTTAAATTGCTATATATAGGTTACTAGCTCAACCTTTCTGAAGCTTTCATAGAAGCTAGTTAATTCATGCTTTTTTTTTTTGAAATCATGTGGTGCTTATATATCTATTTATTCAAGCCAATTTTCTTGTGCTGGTTTACAAGAATTGAAAAATGGTGAATATGAGTTTAATGAAGGTGAGCATGTAAGGAATCGTTTCTTTATTTGAGTGCCATTATTTGTTCATTATTTTCTCACTTGTGCCAGTTCTACTGTTTACTTATGTTCTGTATTCTTTTTTTTTTTGGCATTTCTTTGATTGCAGGAAGAAAAGGCAAACTACTACTTATTTTGATCCTGCTTTGATGCTGTTGTATTGGGAAACAATTTGATGTTTAGTTAGTTTAGATAAACTGATTGATAATTTTGTGCCTTGTAAGTTGTAATACTGTACTTTTATAATGCACATTTCTAAATTCATTGATGTTAACTGATTGATAATTTTGTGCCTTGCAATATTGCCTATAGATCAATGAATTCAAATTTGGCTCTTGTTTCAGTATTATTCGCCCTAAGGGCCTATATTAGAGATCTATATGACTATACTATTGCATGATTGCAAGGCTTCTATTTCCAAACCAAATGCTCTTGCACAAACAAGAAGTTGAGTCTTCACAAATTACAATATCCCTTAAAATATAAAGGCAAAGTTAATCAGATTAAAATAAAAATGCTGAGCTAATACAAATTCTTCCTACATCACTACAACACTACTTGTGAATTCTTCCTATGGCACTACAAAATAGCATGCGAAACAACAGAAATAGCAGTATCTCTAAAACAGCAAAAATAGCAATATTTGAAACAGCAGAAATAGCAGCATCTCTGAAATAGTACTGAAATAACAATACATTGTTTCTATACAAATTAGCATTTCCCATTATCTAAAACTAATATCTAATCTAATCATAGTAATCTAACCCATTGTTAGCATCAAAATGCATTGCTTCTCTCAAATACAGTACTGAAATAACATCAAAATACATTGTTTCTCTCAAATAAGATCCTGATAATCTAATCTGTTGTTGGCATCTTGTGAGTTTAGTCATTGGTATTTTCCATTCTTTTCCTGCAAAAAACAAGTAGGAAAAGGGATTATTTGATTTGAGACCAGTAAATGCAAACACCATATTACATTAAAATTAATCATGGAAAAGTGGATAAGTGTAACCAACATAAGACAAACATTGACAAAATACGGGACACGTAGCACATTATCAAGATATCCTAAATATGTGAAGAGATCGGAGGAAAGGAGGAAACAAAAGAAGAAGAAAAATGAGACAAACCTCTATGTGAAGAGATTGGAGATGGAGACAGTTCGTGCAAAGATGCCCATGCAGTTCCGATTAGTCTCTCTCTTTCTCAATCACGCAACGCATGCTTCCTCGCCACCTCTATCCGGCCCACTGCTCTCAGTCTCAGTCTCTCTCTTTCTAATTCTGGCTGGTGGTCCCAAAAAATAGGGAGGAGCTCTAATTGTCTTTCAATCCGATCAATAGATTACAGAGGAGGATTATGCATGAAGGTTCTTCGATTGTCGACAGAATCGGCCGCCGTCCTCAGAGATGACAGAGATTCTAGGGTTTCGACGGAATCGGCGATGAGAGAGGAGATGTAGAGGAGAGAGGCGAGAATAGACTAGAGTTTCGGCGGGATCCGTCAGAGCTTCATTTTCTCTTTGATTTGCTCTTGTTTTGATGGAGAGAGAGAAAGAGGGAGGAGACACTTCTCTGCTCACCTTCATTTTTTTTTTTTGACGAAGGAATTGGAGAAGAGAGTGGGCAGTCGGTCGGGCAGGTCGATTTGAGCGAATTTTTACACTCTTTGCGCGCGCTCCGTTGGATTAAGATCCAAAAGTCCAAAAGAAAGGTAGGCACCCTGCTCACCTTTTAAAGGTGAGCAGAGGATACGATTCCGACAGGAACGAGCGGAGAAGAAAGGGTGAATCATCAGTGGGACTTTTCCTTCTGGGCCATGCATTTCTCTTATTTTTTTTATTTCCGAATCGAATCTGGGCCATAGTGGCCTGCACCCTTTTTGTTTAATTTCTGAATTGATTTGGGGCCACAATGGGCTGCAGCAGCTTGGAATTTCTATTGTCAAAGGAGTCGTTTTTCATTTGATAATATCCGATCCATGATCCTGAAATTAACGCGAGCCTTGGTGCATCTAAGACTGTTCACAAGTGCCAATTTCATATAGTTTCATTTATGTTCTCAATGTGTTGTATAACTACATAATTTCTCACATAATATATGCATGAAATTACATAATTATTTATTTTGTATTTTTGAAGCATGGCTTGCTTTTCATGGCATCAAAGTAGATATCGTATACCAAATTAACATCACATCATGTTAATATTAGTATCAATATAGGCGTAGAAATTCAGAACCGCTTGTCCTGGCACTGTCTTGGAATTTCATCTGTTGATATGATCATCCGATTAATCCGGGATAATTTCCAATCCACTCTTGAAAATTTATTCATGTATCATATGTCTATTTCACTTGCTTGAGATTCATGTATCGGTTGACCAGTCAATAATGACGATATTTTAGGGTTCAATAGCAGCACTGGAGCGGTGCTGTGCTGCGCTGGAGTCGTGCGAATCTGCTGCTAGGATTGTATGAATCTGCTGAAACTTGCGACATGCTTCAAGAGGGGCTACGGTTGTCCGGTTGACCTCAAAATTGGAAAGTAGTGCACGGGTGGGTGCTAAACAATTGTAGCGGAAAAGATTTAGGCCTCGCCGGTAAGTTTTTGGAAGTTCATCGGGTAGCGGACAAGTGGGGCCCAAGTGTTGACCATGGGTGGAGATGAAGTGTGGGGCCAGCCATAGTGGGATTAATTGTGGTTTCTCCTTGAATTACTGTGGCTGTGATGGTCTTGATTCGTTGTGGCGATTGGCTTCCGTGAGGTCGTGCACGGCTCGGTGCCACGATTTCTTCAACCCTTGGTGCTCTTGTAGAAGCCAATCAGGGACATCCACAATTATTTTTCCTGAAAATACCATAATTAAAACAATTAGTAGGCATTTTTTTCTTGAAAATACCATAATTAAAACAATCATTAGGCATTCACAAAAATGGAGGTAAAAGAGGAACAAAGAGCAAAAAGGAAGAAGATGAATAATTAGTTCCATAGCTGGGGGAGAAGAGGAGTTAGTCCCATAGCTGACGAGACTCCACCTCCCCCAATCAACTTCCGTGATTTTCAGGCCGTGGTGGAGGCGGTCGGTGTGCGTGAGGATGCTCTAAAGCAACCTATGCAGAAGGTGTTGGAATTGTGTTCTAAAAGTTATCTTATGATGATTACTTTTATATGTTATATTTATGAATTGAATGTTATTACATTTTGTTCCATGAGATTATGTTTTATATTTAGAAGTGTTCAAGAAGATGCTCTTGGTCTTGAACCGCAGAACTCTAAATAAAATAAATATATATCTCTAAAATGTTCACAGGTCTTGGATATTAGCAGGGACACTAATATGTCATACAAGACTGTCGTGTTGATTAAAAGTATGTTGTAATTCTGTAAACGTTGATAAAGGATTATCATTTAATAACACGAGTATATGAAAAGTTTCATATATTGAATAGACCTAATTGATAAAATATTATATGGATTGTGTTTGTGTCATTAATATTTTTATCGTGTCATAAAAGTAATAGTTCACATAAGAAATATGCAACGTAACTATTATTAAAAGCCATTTGAAGCAAGTCCTGATAAAAGTAATAGTTCTTTGTATGTAACTTGTGTAGGAGGAATATATATATGTCAATAGCTAATTGTCACTCATTAATTGAGGAATTGTTGGACTAAATAATTTATTCCGTTATTTGCCGATTTGCAAAACAACTCCAAACCTTTGTCTAATACTTCTTTTTGAGTGATTTATAGGTTATTGCTTGAAGAAATGCTCAATGCACTTTTTGTACAAGTTGTGGAGCATCAAGAGACTCAATTAGAAGAGTTAGAGTCACTAGAATAGGTTTAAATTTCATTTTAAACTCATCTCAATCACTTTGCTGATCAGAATGCTCAAATTACTGGCAAGTGTCATATAACGCTATGCAGCGTCACACAACGCAAGAAACTCAGAAACTCAGTTATTTCGTTCTATTCTTTTCTCCTGCAGCGTTGCACAACGTCATACTGCGTTAGCCAATGCTAGCTTAGTGTGTTTTAGAACGCTAGATACCATTGTACAACGTTTGAGCTAGTCAGCTGAGTTTCTGTTCTTTCTCTCTCTTGTAGCGTTTCATAACGTTACATAAGCGTTGTACAACAGTTCAAAATCCAAATGTTGTGCAACGTTTTCCAGGCATTGTGTAACATTAGAGCTCTGTAATGTCTAGCGTTGTAACGCTTGTTCAGATTTATTTAACGCTTGGCCCCAAGCGTTGTATAATGTCTCAGAGCGTTGTACAACGCGTCTGACAAACCTTTTAAACATTGGCTTTTCCCCTTGAAACGTTGTGTAACGTTCTGTAACGTCGTGTAACGTATCTGACTTGGTCTGACGAGTTTGTCAGAATTTGACCGTTAGACCTAAGTGTTGCATAACGCTTAATAGCGTCTTGTAACGCTTCTGACACAGCCCAACGTATCTGTCATATTTTTGTTTTATTTAATGACTAGTTTTCAAGCGTTGTATAACGCTGTATAGCGTTATGTAACGCGTCGCCAGAAATTAGTCTGTTTGGAGCTTTTTGCGCCCTCTATATATATCAGCCATTATTGAGTTGTTTCTCTCTGTTTAATACATTGCAAAACACTTGTCTTTGAGTTCCAAACAGCTAGTTCTAATACTTGACTTGTTTGAGCATTGATTTAGCAAAATCATTGAGATTAGTTAGCCTCAATCAAACTCCAAGTTCATTAGTGCAAAAATCTTTGAGTGTTTTGGTTATGAGCATCAATCTTGAGTTTTAGGGAGCTTGTGATTGCTTTTCCTTTGGTTAGGCTGATCCATCTCGAGGTCAATTGTGACGAGACGATTCGATTCGAAGTTGTAGACACGTTCTTATTGGAATTGAACGGAGCGCATCCTTTTGGCGGTTGCGAAACTCCCGGAGACGTACGACTAAGGCAAGCCATTCATCTAGCGGGTCGGAACTCCGTTATGACATCGCGTGTCAATTTCTCTCACTCTTTCTCTATTTTACTTGCTTTACTCTTTATTGAATTGTGTGAACTGTTGAATTGTTAGTTTCTGCAAAATTGACCAAATCGGTTTTGTATTTGAAATTGTGCCTATTCACCCCCCTCTAGGTCGTACTTAGGGACAACATGAATGATATTATAAAGGGCCCCTTGGTAAAGTAAGATTATAAATGGATCCAATATAACTGAAGTGCAGTTATAATTATATAATCCTACTTATTGGAGACCAAGAAAAGATTATAATACGAAAATGACACAGCCCTACTTTGTATAATAATCATAATATCATATAGCAAGGAATAGACACAAGTAATGTTAATAACATTACATTAACATTACTTGAAAGGATCGTGTTTCATAAAAGGATTTGCTAAACATCTGTATTATTTGGGTAGCTGTAATGTATGCTAGAGTACCGCTTACAATTTATGGAATAAATATTTTATTCCATTGCCAATATAATATGGATCCTCAATGTATGTCACACGAACTGAATGGGAAATAAGAAATATATTTTCTATGTACAAGGTTTCATGTTGTATGAAATAAAGTACAAATATAAAATTATATCACATAACGTGATTAACTAGCAAGAAATAAATTTATTGATATGTGTATATTATGAGGATAATAAAAGTTTCACATATTATAATAATATATGAATATTATTATGAAGTATATAAATTTATTTGAAGCCTAAACCCAATTATTTTAACAAATTAACAGAGAAAGAAAGGCTTTAAATTCGGGTCAGAATTTGAGCCAACTTTAAATAGAAAATTAGTATAGCAAACGATAACCATTCTAGACAAATGATATTTGAAAATTGTATCCCTTGAAGTGTAGAATCCAATGGTACAAGTTTCAAGTCGTTTGGAGTTTGCTATAGAAAGTTATCAAGGTTTTAAGTACTGCAATATCATAAATTAAAGTGCTGTTTTAATTTCTGGTTAGTGGCTTTAAATGCTATACGAATTTGAGAGGTTTTATACTGATATTTTTGTGTAAAAACTGATCAGAAAAATTGAGATGACAAGTAAGTCTTCATGTGTTGAAGCTTTGGCTTTCTCTTCTTCTAAAAGTTGCTAAAATATTTTATCGATTAAGCAATCAATTAAGACACGAGCGACGGAACTAGGTGTTGACGAAGATTTCGCTAGCGCGGATTCGACTGTCATTTTTGTTTTAGATTCAAGGTGAATCGAAGAGGAATAGAGCTTCGTTAGAGACCCTAGGTATGGTTTAACAATCCTTCTTATATATGAATATATGTGATTGTGATGCAAATAAAATAAAGGAAACTTAGCAATAATAATAACGATCCTAGATGTTATCGGTTAATAAAATTTTTAAAATTACCCAATTCGCATCATGAAATTCTTCAGAAGGAATTGTAGAAGGCATCTTAGCCCATGCCACGAGCTCGGGAAGAAGAGGGTAAGCTCCGGGCTGCCCTAAGACAGGACACGAAGTGCTAGACCTGAATAAGACACTCCATCCTCCGTGTCTAGAAAGCAGCGTGGCTTACCTCAAATTATACAGGTCTAGGGGCACAGGGTCTGCAATTGACAACAATGGGGCCAAGCGGAAAAATCGTTCTCAAGCTAGAGGTCGCCTCGGTTGCAACCTTAAGCAGATGGAAGCCACCTTCAGACAAGCTCCCCCTCGATGAAGATCGACCCAAATCGATGCATTACCTTGTCTGGACCTTTTTTTCGCCGCGGATTTAAAAGTAAACTGCGGGAAATGGAAAAGATCTATCTAGATACCCTCCGCTTGTCACAACTCGATATAACTCCTTTCTAAACAAAGAGAGAAGAACTCATATGAATTTTTATTCACGTGAAGGTTTATTGTTTTTTGTGAGTTCTTTCTTTCCAACATGCGCAAGCCCCTACTGTTAATTACCTTGGGAATAAACCGCGAGTACCTCTGATTAAGGGATTTGAAGAATCATGTGTCTAGGCTAATAAGAGTTGTTAAATGCAACTTGTTGGATTATGTGCGCGTTGTTTATTTTGAGGGGTGAGCATGGTAAGTTAAAATATTTTTATTTTGAATCTAACTTGAACCATAACGGTAAATATCTGACCAATCCATTAGTCGATTAAGTACCATTTGTTTTGGGGTTGAGATATTTGTTCTCATTTATGACATTTGATTCAGGATTTGAGTTTTTTTTTTTTTTTCTTGTTCTCGCATCCTATGAAGTACCAGGTTCTAAGTACAGAGCATATTGTTGACTCAGAAACAAGGACTTCGCAAAGTTAGGGTTAGGAGTGTAACCTCATTGGTCACTCAAGCACAATAACCTTGAAACTCGCACATTGAATACAAAGCGGGCCGCTGATTCAGGTGACGAGGGAATTTACGATCAAACAGGGGCTTTGGTCCAGTTGGATCACTTTTGATTTGATTTTTGGCACTTGTTTGGGTATAACTGTTAGGAAGTGTTTAATTCCATTTTTTGTGCCATCAAATAGCAAGAAACAACAACTAAACACAAGAGATCTAGGTTTCAACATCATTCACAAGCATTTCAAGATGAGAGTAGGAAGAATTGTACCTCTCATGAAATCGCATTCATGAGGCTCGAATCCATGGCATGGGAGTCGATGGCGTGCCTTCTCCACCACCACCACCATGGTTGTGCCGCCGGCCTCGAGTCCACCAAGGAGATTAACCACGTTCTCAAGGTATGTGCTAGCACACCCAAGAATAACCCTAATCCCATTAGCTTTCTCTCTTCTAGCAATTAAATCTTTCATTTAAATGGAGAAGAGAGCTCAACACATGAGCAAAAGAGGGAGAAAAGAGGAGGTTTGTGGCAGTCACAAAGGGAAGGAAGAGAGGAGAGAGAAAGGCTAGCTCTTGGAGCCTCCAAAGGGGTCCTTTTATAGATCTCAAACCCTAGGGAAAACTTCCCCAAAATTACACCTCTTGCCACCCTATGGCTGGCCACGAATTGGGCTTATATGGGCCACCTCACAATCTCATTTGGGTCTTTAATTCACCTAATTAAAGTCCCATTAGGTTGCTCTATAATTGGGCTATATATTTTCCTATTAAATAACGGCCCAATTAATCAATATAACCATTTATATTGAAATGTGTTGATCTAAAATTAATTATTAACTCATTAATAATTATTTTGGGATTAGATAATGCATTAATTTATTTCTATATGATCTCTTTGACTTAATTAATTATAACGGTTCATAACGGTATATAATTAATTAATCAACTCATCATATTTCCGCAATACTCACTGTTGCGAATAAATAGATAATGCATTGTGTGGTTAAAGTCCTATTTGTATGACCCTTTGAGGATTTATGCTATGTTGGCCATGGAGAATAAATCACTATTTATTTCCAATAATCATAAGCGGTATCTAGCAACACGTTATGATTCCCAATTCGCATAAATAGTGTACCGTTACAATATTTCAATCCTGCATAAGAAATATAAGTATTTCCTTGTCTAATTCTTATGTCACATGATATCATTGTATAATCCAAGATAGGAGTGTGTCATTCTTGCAGATTATACATTTCTTGATCTAGAGTTGATCGTCTAGTTTGCATGCATACGATCCAACTCCATCAAGGGACCCAAACAGATATCATCACTCATTAAGTGTATTAATGAGGGACATACGGTTTTCTTGATGAACAACTTTTCCCCGCACAATTCAAGAGAACATAAATAAAGTCCTTATAGCAGCCTTTATCAGGAATCAACGTTAGACGATATTTATTGAACCTATCCTCATGTGGAAAAGGTGAACATCTCAAACTTAGAATCAAACTTATATGAAATAAACAATGACACTTAACACAATCCATATGTTTATTTCATTGGGTCAAGTCCTGTACTATGTTCCAATAACATACACATATGCAATTAAGTTGGTAACTCCTTACCTATGATTTATAGAACTTAATCATCACTTAACTTGCATACTAATCTTTTATGATAATTAATGTTCCTTGTTAATTATCAAGATTATGGACGATTTAGATTTATTATTGTCATTCTAATGAATGATCCACAGAGATCTACAATTCAGATCCTCAACCTGAATGATCTGTCAATAATAAACTCTAGGAACAAATGATCAAATATCATCATTAACATAAACTAAGAAAAATAAGTCATTAAATATTGACTTCTAGGACATAACTCCAACAATCTCCCACTTGGCCTAGAGTCAATCAATAGTGACGTCTAGCCAGTGAAGAATTTAGAACAATGTCATATATCCATATATATACATGTCTCGAACCTCAAAAGATATAATACACTTAAAGCAAGTTACTCTTACGTCCATCACGCATGGATGCACAATTGCATCTCGTATACCGCTTAAGGTAGAGGTTAAGTTAGAGTGTTCGCTGTGTCCGCGAACCTATCCAATTTTGTTTGTCCCTATATGCATATATACTCCTATATATGTGTTCTTGATCGTCATCATGTGAGATCAAGTGACATCGTCATAGATCTTAGTTGGATCACCAATTTAATATTGGGTTCTTCAAGTTTAAGCTATGGTTCGAGATGCATAAAACCATATTAGCTTGACTGAGAACTTCTCGATCCATACTACATTCTTTCATTGCTTCACAAGTTGCTATATATTTTGTTTTGGTGACGGAAACGGTTGTAATATCCCATTTAGAACACCTTCTAAATTTACAACACCACATGTAAACAAAATACGTAGCTCAATTGTATTTATATCAATCTTTTGAAAACTAGCATCAATATAACAATTTATACGAGCTTTCTTTCATCTTACCAGATGAAAAATATGTCATTCTTTCTCATAAGATACTCGAAAGATATTCTTGATTATTGTCCAAACGTGTTTTTTCTTTATATCCAGTTGACAACTGCTTGTCATACTCCTTGGGTACAACACATAGGGCATGTGCATAAGTATGGCGTACGTAATGAAACTCATAACAGAAGGATGCTCGAATTGTATCGGGCAGTCTTCTCGAATTGAGTTGCAACACACCGAGTCGAACTCAAATGTATGCCATACAACGTGGTTAGACATCCTTTACAGGAGTCTATCTTTTCGTGTAACTAGAACACTTTGTCATTATATGTACATTTTTGCTCAAACTTAACATCCATCATAATCTATCTCCATAGATTTTGTTTCCTTGGATTTAGGTGACTTGCCCAAGTTCTCTATTGAGTAAACATTCTCCAATGAGATCATGACAATATTCATTTTCTTAATGTTATTTCCAATTAATGTCTTGTATCTTGTACAATACATGTAACACAATCATGCTCCCACTGACTATCTTGTCTATACAAGATACCTTTTTGACGAAGTTCAACTCCTTGAGTTCCTTGTCAAAACTGTTCATTCCAATTTCCACAATACTTGCTTCAATCCATTAATGGATCATTGAAGCATATATATGTGTTTCTAGCAATACAACAAATCCTCGGTTTGTGTCAAATACACAACAGCTTCCTTTATTCAATCGAAGAAGGCGGTTTTGATGTATCTTTCCTTATATCTATATATACGAAATATAACTATTGCTAGAATAATCTTTATTGACTTATACACAGCTACAAGCGAGAAGCCGTGCTGTGTACATGGTCAACTCTTTATCGACTTAGACATAGCAACAATCATGAACTTGTGCTTTGTACATTGTCGACTTGCTATCCATATCTATCTTTCCTTTTAAAGATCTAAATGTTCTAGATAAATCGCTTCTTCTTGAACATCAATCAAGGTCTATACCTTGTTGTTATATATATGGATTGCACTTAAAGATCATACAGATTCAAACCATACTTGTGGAATCGGGTCTTTCCATTGTTTTTGTATTTATCAACGGATCCTCATATGTCAAGTACGAGGATGTTGTGAAGCCTATGTACTTTTCAGTTTAGGCAATTCACTCTCGTTAATCTTAGTAGGATTGGTGCTTGAGGTCAATAAACTACTTCTACAATATCTTGTAGAGTAAGTTCTTGATCCTAATATATTGCACGAGTTTCTCGAACATCATCCATTCGTGAGATGTTTGAGTACTCTTTAGAAGCGAGCGTGCTTATAAACTTCTTCCTTTCACAACTGCTTGTGAATTAAGTTCCGCTCAACTCCCACTAAACACCATGTATGGAGTAACAAGTTTTCCATAAAGGTACTTCTTGTAGTGATGCATAAACTCCTTTAATGCTCACTTTATTCCCACTACTTCTTCTTGAGAATGTTATTCCTTCTTGAGAATGTTATTCCTTAAGATTATGATTAGCAACAACTACTTTGTTCTTATCACATTCGTAGAAGTAGTACCTTTCGGTTAATTCAAGATATCCTACAAAATATTAAGCGTCTAATTTGGGTCCAAACTTATTAATCAATCAAACCTTGAAATAAGCTTCTCAACACCAAATCTTGAGAAACAATATACCTAGAGATCGAATCTCGTAAGATATCTTTCTCAATAGACTTCGATAGAATTTTTATTCAGTGTAAACAATGTTGTTCTCAAACACAAATCCCTTACATGAGTCGAACAAGTCAATTTGATTTATTACCGATCGAACTATATCAAACAATGTTCGATACTTTCATCCTTGGATACATCTTTCAATGTTCCTCATGGAGCGAGTAGTGAAACGTATTTCATACTCTTTAGGTAATATATCAAACTATATGACTTAACTATTTACCATGATCTATCTTAAGACTTTTGCTTATATTGAATAGTTTTTCAACTTTACTCTTGGAATTCTTTTGATCTTGTCAAAAGATTCATACTTATACCATATCAAATAGATACGTTAATATCTACAATGATCGTTGGTCAAGTGGTAAAGTGTCAACGACTTTTCAATTGCACAAGTACCTAAAGGTCTATATACATCAATATGTATAAGTCTTAATAAAGTTACTTGTCCTTTAAACCTTCGCAGTTCAAAGGCGCTTTTGTCTTTTAACAAACACGATTCGCATAAATTTCAACTGATTTGCAATCGAATTGATTTACGAGCTCCACGTTACGTAGACTCTCATAATGCGATTCTTGTTTATATTCGACTAAGCGACTATTTTACATAAAAGTCAAATACTTTATGTGAAGTCTTACATATTTGTCATTCAAAATTTGTTTATCCATTTTAAGCAAATTCAATAAAGATGCATGAAATCTTATACACAAATTCATAACAATAAGAGAACAACATTTCTCTATTACAAAACATGATCATCCATCATCAAATATGAAATGGAGATAAGGTTTTATGAGATGTTTGGAATAAGGTATACAACCTCAAATTCCTAAACTAACTCTTTATTTAGTAAAGATAACTCTACGTATTCAATGGTAGCGGCTTAGACGTATAAGCCATTTCCAAAACGGAGTTTACTTTACTTGTCTCGAACTTTCTCTTATTCATCATTGCCTACACATTTCGTTAAATGCGAGTACATGAACTAGCACCTAATTACTAGTGTGAATTAGAGATAGCGAGATAATTTGAACAACAAATATCTTAAGGTTTAGAACATCATGGTATTTCGGACAACCTTTCAAATGCCTCCCATAAATGACAAATGAAATATCTCATGTGACACACGATCACTAGTGAGGGTCTCAAAGTTTCAACTCATATCTTGGTGAAGTATTCCTTTAATACTTAACCAATTACTTTTAGCACTAACAAGTGTGCGAACAATATATCCTTTATCCATAGAAAGAGATTGTATGACAATATCAACAATCCTTGATATTGGAGATCTTAATATCTCTAGTTGTCAATTAGCTACTCAAACCTTTCGGTTCGCAAGCTAATGAAATATTTATCTTCTTATAAGAAGAGTCTCTTGGTTAACTCACACTCTATTACTCGATCATAAATGATTGAGTCTATACTTTCTCTAAGAACGTCTTCTTGAGTAAGTGGATGAGAGTGTAGAAGTCTAGTCTAGTCTAGTCCTTATGAATTCTCCAATTCAAAAGTCTAGAACTTCTAAAAGGATATAGGCATTCGCTTTATTGAATAATTTTCGTCGAAACTAATCAATCATTGCGAAGTTATGTTCAGGAAGTTGAGGAACGTTTTTGGGATTAAACTTGCTCAAGTTTCTCATTTCCAAGAACATGTCTTAGGAATCGGTATTACTTCTCCAAGTAAATACCTTAGAAACGAGCTTGTTGTTTTCATAGATTGATCGCAACGAAATTAACATATTTAATATCTATAACAATTTCAATTTAAGGTCATTTAGTTTATGCAATGTTTTATTTATAATGATAAACAAAACTCCCACTACATTTATTTAAAGTCCCTAATGTAGTCGGTTTTCAAGATCCTCACTTTCGTTGAAACAGGGGACAGTGTCGGCATGACACCTAAAACAACTAGATAAGGTAGGTTCTCCAACCAATCATATCTTGTCCATATGATTCTTGGTTTGTGAGATATCATAAGTATATCCACAAACTTCGTCCCAACGTCCAATCCGAGTGGGTCCGTTGTAAAGCAACTTCTCTCTATTTGCTCCTAGTAAATCCGATTTACACCCCGACTACAATGATGGACTACGATGTCCGCGTCGGCAGGAATGCATCAATAGACAATCAATTGTATTGAAGGGGATAGAGAGAAGGAGGACGATTTGGCTAAATCAAGTTAATTTGGGACAGAAGCAATTACGTGACTTTGTTTGGTGGTCGTGTAAGCATACACCCATACCTACCTATGACAATTCAAGGCATTCACAAACAATCACATAACATAAGCATCTCAAGCATTGTCGTGGGTTTGTATGGCTCCCGCTTGCATTAGTCTTCGTCGCATCTCCATGTAACGAAACTAATCTAATCAAACCCTCCCACTAATTACTAAGATCCTATCTAATAATTACGGGAAATAAATACATGTGATAAAATCCTAAACCCGCCTAGGCCTTAGGGGCATGCAAGCCTCACAAGTTACATCAAGAATTAATCAATTATTAATTATCAAGGCACCTTAGGCCACATTACAAGCAATCACATGCATTCACAACATTTTACAACACACAAGGCATTGACATCTTGAGCCATATCAAACCCACATCCTCCTACAAAAACAAGTTAGCACAATATACAAATATATGTCTAAGTTGTTCATAACTAGCGAGCTATTAAGTGTCTTTGCGTATTGTTTGCTAATTTGTGTTTTTCCATGCAAAGAGAGTTTAACATTCAAACAACTAATTGCTTAAACTCTTTGATAAAATCAACATTCAAAATCCAATGGATGACAGCAAGGAGAGTTCTAATCAACTTATCAACTAATTGATTAATTAGAACGAACACCTTTCATTTAACGGGACCCGAAAAAATCAAGAAATTTTCCGGTCTCCAAAAATTCCAGAAAAAATCATGAGCAATCCTTATTAAGATACAAACTACCTGTTCAAATTTCAGGAAGAAATCATTTACCAATCGGGAGAACCAAAATTATCAAACTTCAGGTTGTGTATTAAAACACCGGTTTGAAGTTTCAGGTTTTGGCCTCAACATTTTGGACTGTTTGACCATCTTCCAAAAACTTTTAATGCAAAACAATTTTACAGTAAACAACCACAAGTACAAGTCTAGTAACCATGAAAGATTTCTAATTTTACTCATTCAAAATCATCAAGTTTAAGGAGTTTGAATACAAGTCCCCTGTTCTGGAACAGCACGTCGACGAAATTGAATTTGAGTGATTGGGGTACCAAAACTGGTCCGATTGACATTAAATTAATTTTCATGGATTCAGGACTTTAAAAGGAAGTTTTCTATTTAAACACTTTTTTTATAAAAAGTCTCAATCAATACCAGTTTTCAAAACAATCCGATTGGTATAGAAAACCAATCAGACCGTTTTTGTCTTTCATCGATTCAAAAAAATAGAAAGACTTCGATCCATACCATCAAATTGGTATGGAAGAAAGTACTCCAAGTCTACTTCATTCCTAGCCAAGAAAATTAAGGTCTCTTTATCAAGATAACTCAGATAATGCTCACAACATCAGATCTGGTCGCACAGGAACCAGTCCTGCGCACCGTCACGGAAAAATTCACTAAAAATCCAAAACAACTCGGATTAAAGTGAAACCAGTGGGAAAATGCTCAAGATTGATCCCTCTTTCAAATCCACCAAAAAGAAAAATAAAATCGAAAGCTCTGCTATGCGAAAAATACAGAAAACCTCGGAAAACACAGAGTTCCAGATAGCAAACAAAGGCAGCAACTTAATTACTCAACTAATTACACATTTCTCATCTAATTAATGCACAAAATGTATTAAAACCGACCATGTGCTCTGATACCACTGTTAGGAAGTATTTAATTCCATTTTTTGTGCCATCAAATAGCAAGAAACAACAACTAAACACAAGGGATCTAGGTTTCAACATCATTCACAAGCATTTCAAGATGAGAGTAGGAAGAATTGTACCTCTCATGAAATCGCATTCATGAGGCTCGAATCCATGGCATGGGAGTCGATGGCGTGCCTTCTCCACCATCACCACCATGGTTGTGCCGCCGGCCTCGAGTCCACCAAGGAGATTAACCACGTTCTCAAGGTATGTGCTAGCACACCCAAGAACAAGCCTAATCCCATTAGCTTTCTCTCTTCTAGCAATTAAATCTTTCATTTAAATGGAGAAGAGAGCTCAACACATGAGCAAAAGAGGGAGAAAAGAGGAGGTTTGTGGCAGCCACAAAGGGAAGGAAGAGAGGAGAGAGAAAGGCTAGCTCTTGGAGCCTCCAAAGGGGTCCTTTTATAGAGCTCAAACCCTAGGGAAAACTTCCCCAAAATTACACCTCTTGCCACCCTATGGCTGGCCACGAATTGGGCCTATATGGGCCACCTCACAATCTCATTTGGGTCTTTAATTCACCTAATTAAAGTCCCATTAGGTTGCTCTATAATTGGGCTATATATTTTCCTATTAAATAACGGCTCAATTAATCAATATAACCATTTATATTGAAATTTGTTGATCTAAAATTAATTATTAACTCATTAATAATTATTTTGGGATTAGATAATGCATTAATTTATTTCTATATGATCTCTTTGACTTAATTAATTATAACGGTTCATAACGGTATATAATTAATTAATCAACTCATCATATTTCCGCAATACTCACTGTTGCGAATAAATAGATAATGCATTGTGTAGTCAAAGTCCTATTTGTATGACCCTTTGAGGATTTATGCTATGTTGGCCATGGAGAATAAATCACTATTTATTTCCAATAATCATAAGCGGTATCTAGCAACACGTTATGATTCCCAATTCGCATAAATAGTGTACCGTTACAATATTTCAATCCTGCATAAGAAATATAAGTATTTCCTTGTCTAATTCTTATGTCACATGATATCATTGTATAATCCAAGATAGGAGTGTGTCATTCTTGCAGATTATACATTTCTTGATCTAGAGTTGATCGTCTAGTTTGCATGCATACGATCCAACTCCATCAAGGGGCCCAAACAGATATCATCACTCATTAAGTGTATTAATGAGGGACATACGGTTTTCTTGATGAACAACTTTTCCCCGCACAATTCAAGAGAACATAAATAAAGTCCTTATAGCAGCTTTTATCAGGAATCAACGTTAGACGATATTTATTGAACCTATCCTCATGTGGAAAAGGTGAACATCTCAAACTTAGAATCAAACTTATATGAAATAAACAATGACACTTAACACAATCCATATGTTTATTTCATTGGGTCAAGTCCTGTACTATGTTCCAATAACATACACATATGCAATTAAGTTGATAACTCCTTACCTATGATTTATAGAACTTAATCATCACTTAACTTGCATACTAATCTTTTATGATAATTAATGTTCCTTGTTAATTATCAAGATTATGGACGATTTAGATTTATTATTGTCATTCTAATGAATGATCCACAGAGATCTACAATTCAGATCCTCAACCTGAATGATCTGTCAATAATAAACTCTAGTAACAAATGATCAAATATCATCATTAACATAAACTAAGAAAAATAAGTCATTAAATATTGACTTCTAGGACATAACTCCAACAATAACTTGAGTTAATTTGAACTCAAATTATAATTTGGTTTGACTTTTTGTCAATTCGAATCAATTTGGATTCAAATTAGGTTAGTTTGAGACGATTTAAGGCCTCAGACTAAATTTTAAACAACTTGAGTGCATTTGATTTCATTTGAATTTGACACAATTCGAGTCAATTTAGACTCAAATCGAAATTTGATTTGGTTTGCAGTTGTGTCAATTTGGGTTCATTTAAAACTCAAATCAGAATTCTACCACAAATTTAGAGTCGCACAAGTTTATTTTAATTTTGTGGACTTTTCAGAATTTTCATAAAATTTCAAATTAATTTGAATTTCACATGGTGCATTATGGTGAAAATGATTAAAGTCGGATTTGACCAATCTTTAGATGATTTTAACACCAAATGATCAGTAAAACTGAAATCTTTAGAATTTTCTTAGTTTTGGGATATTTTATTTGAGATCTAAAGAGTTTTCTTTCAATTTTAATGAATTTTGACATTTACGCAAATTTGAGAATTTTCTGGACTGTGCATTTTGGACAGACTGACCAGACCATTCAGTTTAAAATTAGAAAAGAGCACCTCTGTTTCACTGAAAATTACAAAATTAGGATTATTTGAAAGAAGACTCAGAGATGAATTTATTTTTAATTTTTCAAGAATTTTTATAGTTTTCTTTATTGGGCTTTGGGCTTGATCTTTCAGGGTGGTTTTCTGAAATACAGTTTTGTGAATCACTGTGACCTTTGTTCGGTTTTTCAGCAACTGCAGTCATTCTGTTTCGAATTTGGACATGAAAGTTATTTTGTTTGAAACTAGACTTCACAAGGAGAATTTTCATATCTGGTACGAAATTTTGTGGCTTCATTTGGTATTTTTTACCGAAATTTACATCTAGGCCTACTTTCTGGAAACAGTTTTTTTGGACAGACAGACCCTGGTTCGGTTTTTGAATTTTCATTTAATCTTCGTTTGAAGTTATAACTTGAAACTTTCAGATTTGAATCTAGACACCTCGAGGCAGTTACAATAATTTTTATAGAATTTTTAGAGATTTATTTCAAAGGTTTCAAGGCATGAACTTTCAGGCATATTTACTGGCACGATTTGCTGGTACGGTTTTCTGAAACCCAATTCCAGCCTGATTTCAAAAATTCATTATAAATAATCTGTAAGTCAAAAAATTATGAAAATTTTACCGGAGCTGCGTCCTTTCATGTTTCATCTACAGTTCAAATTTTAATTCATTTTGTTTAACCGTTTGTAAAATAAAAAGGATCTCATTTACTGTAAAAAATGCATTCTGCTGGTTGTACCAGTTTTCTGAAATTCAATTCTGTCTAATTTCAAAAATTCATTACAATTAATCCGTATATCCAAAAATTATGGAAATTTTACAGGAAGTACATCTAACCATGTTTTATCTACAGTTAAGATTTCAATTGATTCTGCCTAACCATTAATAAAATAAAAAAAGTTTTACGAACTGACCTTTTGCTAGTACCAGAAATTTATCAGAAATATTTTCAGTTTTAACTTATGCAAGAAATATAAAATAAAACATGATTTTTCTAAGCAAATTTTGGAAGCATAACGGCATCCTTTCATGGAATTTTGATCTTTTGTTATTCAAACAATCTAATCGAATGGACTGAGCATGCTAAAGATCCAATTCGACTAAATATATACCATCTCTATAGGGACTGAGACATGCTACAGACCCCTATGAAGCTGTTCTTTTATTGATTAAATCACAACTGAGCATGCTACAGATTGTGATATAAACAAATTTCAATCGGAGTAGTTGCGCTAAATCAAAATTCCACGCCAAGGAGCCATGCTGCAAAACAGAAATTAGCAAACGAGATTCTTTTGATGCTTTATTTTGAGACTTAGTTGCACAAAGTAATTCACACTTCATAAACTAATAGCAAGTTTTTTTGACGAAAAATAGGAGTCAAGCTCCTATCTTTGTATTGATATAAATAAAAGCGGCTTTACATGGTTGGCATTTAACTGATCAGTTAAATGCTGAAGTAAAAATAAAAAAGTAAGAAAATTAAAAAGTTAAAAGTATGCTAATGTAGTTAAAAAGGAATAAGCTAAACTAGAAAAATAAAATTCATCTGAGACATCTTGAATAGAAGAGTGTTGTGGAGCCAGTATAAAGTTGAAGAAGGCACATAGCTGTATCAAGTGAGAGAAGTGTAAGTTTGGTGTTGCCATCGCTGCAAGCAGGGAAGATTACATTCAGAAATTATTTCCTGTAGTAGGTAATTTGGGTTTTTTGAAGTGTTAGAAAATATCCGCGCGCATCGCTCCCTCCATAAAATGAAGAAGGTAATAGCCCAAATTTCCCTTGTCTTCATTGATTCTCCCCCTTCCTTTACCAGTGCCATAGTATTCTCTGGAAAATTTGTGCCAGCAGTGAACTGTCCCAGGATTGCACTGTTTTGTACCATAGATCGTATGTGCCAGTAAAAAGAACAATGGGAGAAAAGGTGTGCAGCTGTTTCAGAATCACATTTGCATAGGACACACCTATTGGGTAGGCTCCATCCTCTTTTCTGTAGATTATCTAGTGTTGCTAATTTGTTTTGAAGCATTCGCCATATGAAGATTTTGAACCTGGGTGGTATCTTCAGTAGCCAGATCTTGCCTAGCTGAGATGAGTGTGTTGGATGGGATTTGATGAAAAAATAGGTTGAACTCGTGGAGAAGGTTGCTGTTGCCCCTGTTAATTTCCAAAGTGGCGTGTCTGGATTGGGTGAGAGTAGATTGTAGTCAGAATGTCTGAGGCTGTTTAACATGGCTATTAGCTTCCTTAACTGGTAAAGGGCAGTTTCGGAATATTGCATTAGGTGATTGAAGAGAGGCAAGGGGTTAACGATGTTGGTTGCAAATGTGGCAAGAGTGATGTTATCATCGAGGGCAAAGGTGTAAAGATCCTGAAGCTGAAATTTGATTAATCCATGACCCCAGTTATGGTGCCAAAGCAGAACCGAAGCTCCATTTCCTACTGAGAAAGTCATGGTTGCTTGAAATAGTTGTGAAGCCTGAAGCAGTGAGCTATGAATGACAGATTTAATTGGCAGTAGTGGCGGCTGTGAGTGATATAGAGCATTGATTTGTGATTTCCATAATGAGTCTGTTGGAGAAAACCATTTCCATAACCATTTTGACATTAGCGCAGCGTTAAAGGCTTTGAGATCAATAACCCCCAGCCCTCCACATTTTTTTGGCTTGCAAACTAAATCCCAAGGCACCATTGTTAGTTTCTTTTGGTCCAGGTTACTACCATGCCAAAGGAAATCTCTTCGCAATTTATCTAAAAGTTTCAAAACTTAGCACGGGATCATAAATACTGACATCATATAAACAGGTAAAGATGACAAGGTTGAATTGAGCAGTACTAATCTTCCCGCCACTGAAAAGAATTTTGCTTGCCAACCTTTGAGCTTGTCATTGAATCTTTGGATTAAGCCGTTGAAATCAATTTTGCGCAATCTGGTGTTTGACAGTGGTAAGCCGAGGTATTTTATTGGAAAGTGTGCAGTCTTGCATCCTAAGACCAATGCTAAACTCTGTGTGACCTGAGAAGAGGAGTTTAGAGTAATCAATTCTGACTTTAGCGGGTTCAGCTCTAAACCCGAAAGATGGCCAAAAACTGACAGAATCAGTTTGACTAGATAAGCTTGGCTCTGTGTAGGCTTGAAGAAGAGAATCGTGTCGTCCGCATAGAAGAGAGATGGGTATACTCCTGACTTGGGTGCTTTGAATATTCCCACATTTTGAAGCTTATTTATCCATCTGGAGAGGAAATCAAATGCCATGATAAAGATATACGGCGATAGCGGGTCTCCCTGTCTTACCCCTCGTTTTAAAGTAATTGGTTTTCCTGCTATCCCATTTACTATAACTCTGGATTCACCTTTGAGAACACAGTGCAAAATCCAATTGACACAGTTCATCGGAAACCCCAGCGCAATAAGCACCTTTTCAATGAATTCCCAACTGAGATTGTCGAATGCCTTATGAATGTCCGCTTTGAGTATTGTCGTTGGTGTTTTGTTTTTGTGTGCATAGTTAATTAACTCCTTAGCAGCGAGGATGTTTTCACTGATTGATCTTCCTCTGATGAACCCGGTTTGATTTTGTGAAGTTAGTTTGTCGAACAGCGGAGTTAACCTGACAGTTAGGACTTTAGACAGAATTCTTTGCAAGGAATGGATAATACTGATTGGTCTGAAATCCTGCGGCCTGTTGGCTCCTTCTGTTTTCGGAATCAAGGCTATTATCGACGAGTTTAAAGGGTACAGAGAAGAGGAATGAAGTGCAGAGTTTAAGGTGGCTGTAATTTCTAGAATGAATTCTTCTTTAAACAATTTAAAGAAGTCGCCGGTGAAGCCATCTGGACCCGGTGAACGATTATTAGGCCAAGAGTCTATAGCGGAGGCTACTTCTTGAGCAGTGATTGGTTGATCTAAACCCGAGAATAAGGCATGATTTGGAATGCCAAAGAACGAATCCCACTGAACCGATGATAATGGTTTTGAATC
The DNA here is from genome assembly GCA_027725995.1 of Rhynchospora tenuis. Classification (NCBI taxonomy): domain Eukaryota; kingdom Viridiplantae; phylum Streptophyta; class Magnoliopsida; order Poales; family Cyperaceae; genus Rhynchospora; species Rhynchospora tenuis. Next base: position 125,434,355 of record CM050889.1, read on the forward strand.
AGAGCCCATGAGGGAGCAGAAAAAATGAAAAAAGGCTCTACCTTTTGCTTTCTGATCTGTTACTGTAACATTGTCTACCAGTAGTTTTTGAATTTGGTTTTTTCTTTTGTTGTTTGTTGCCACTGCATGAAAGAAGGCTGTATTTTTGTCTCCGTCTAAATTCCATTTTATAGAGGACCTTTGCTTCCAAATTTGTTCCTCGTAATCAGCCAAAACCACAAATCACCTTTTTAATAACATTTTCATGACTTTCTCCAGTTCTGTTAACTGTCTAACTTCCATTTGCTTGTCACATCTGGATAGAAATTTCATGATTATCTCAACTTTCTTTTTAACCATAGTAGTTCTGCCCGTAGCCCAAGAAGTGATGAGTTTTGTCAAAGAATCAAGTTTTGCACCAAAACAGATAGGTGTATCAGCAAATTCATTTGAGAACCAAAAATTTCTTACCAAATCCTGGAACTCGTGTATTTTGAGAAAGAAATTTTCAAGCCTGAAGAGATTAGTACCAGCAAACCTAGGGATAAAAGAGCAAAGGAGTGGAGTATGATCTGAGGATGTATTGGATATAGGATGCTGTGAAATATTAGGAAAAGCATCAGAAATGTTCTGATTTATCAGAAAACGATCGAGTCTCGCCCTTGTTGGTACCTCTCTGTTATTCGACCATGTATAGTTTCTATCAGTTAAGTCTAAATCCAATAGACCTAAATTAGAAACTACCTCGTTGAAAAGCAGAGAATCATGGTTTTGTGTTGAGTTTGCCGATCTCTCCATAGGGGAAAGGGTGACATTGAAGTCACCGCAAAGAACCCAGTGGTTCCCCGCGGTGGAGCTAAATTCATCAGGCCTAAGAGGAAGTTCGATCTCCCAACGGATGTAGAAGGCCCATAAATGTTTGTTAGCCTCAAAGTCGACGCATCTGTATTTGAAATGAGGTCAATAGTAAGAGAATGAGAAGTGGCGAAAGAATTGACCAAAGTGAATGAGCCTTGGTCCCAAGCAGTTAAGATGCCGCCTCTTGTGCCGATGGAGTCGACAGATGAGAACCCTTTTAGCCTACCTCCACAGCATTCCTTAACTAGATTATTTGAGAGAGACTGGAGTTTTGTTTCTTGAAAACAAATTATGGCCGGTTTGTCGAAGGCAATAGTCTGTCTAACCGCCAATCTTTTTTCTTTTTCATTTAAGCCCCTAACGTTCCAACAAATAATGTTGAAGGGTCTATCCATAAAATAAGAGATGTAAATTGCAGCCAAGAGAGTGAGAGAGAAAGAAATAGATAGAAGGTAGAGAGAGCTCCATTAATAAGTTTGCAGTACAACTAGGTGTTGGAGTTATGTCCTAGAAGCCAATCATTTTGGTTACTTCTGTGGTTTATGTTATTGATGATATTTTGTCATTTGTTCCTTGATTTATTTATTGATAGATCATTCAGGTTGAGGATCTGAGTTGTAGATCTCTATAATTCATTTGTTCATAAATGACAATAATAAATCTAAAGATGTCCATAATCTTGATAATTAACAAGGAGCATTAATTATCAAATAAGATTAGTATGCAAGTTAAGCGATGATTAAGTTCTACAAATCATAGGTAAGGAGTTACCAACTTAATTGCATATGTATATGTTGTAGAACATAGTACAGGACTTGACCCAATGAAATAAACATTTGGATTGTGTTGAGTGTCATTGTTTATTTCATATCAGTTTGATTCTAAGTTTGAGATGCTCACCTTTTCCACATGAGGATAGGTTCAATAAATATCGTCTAACGTTGATTCCTGATAAAGGCTGCTATAAGGACTTTATTTATGTTCTCTTGAATTGTGCGGGGAAAAGTTGTTCATCAAGAAAACCGTATGTCCCTCATTAATATACTTAATGAGTGATGATATCTGTTTGGGCCCCTTGATGGAGTTGGATTGGTTGGCCAACAAGTAGAATCAACTCTAGATCAAGAAATGTATAATCTGCAAGAATGACACATTCCTATCTTGGATTATACAAAGATATCATGTGACATAAGAATCAGACAAGGAAATACTAATATTTCTTATGCAGGATTGAGATATTGTAACGGTACATTATTTATGCGAATTGGGAATCATAACGTGTTGCTAGATACCGCTTATGATTATTGAAAATAAATAATGATTTATTCTCCATGGCCAACATAGCATAAATCCTCAAAGGGTCACACAAATAGAGCTTTAACCATATAGTGCATTATTTATTTATTCACAACAATGAGTATTGTGAAAATATGATAAGTTGATTAATTAATTGTGTACTGTTGTGAACCGTTATAATTAATTAAGTCAAAGAGATCATATAGAAATAAGTTAATGCATATGCTAATCCTTAAATAATTATCAAGATATTGATAATTAATTTTGTTCAACACGAATTGATTAGAGTAATTAATTTAAGCTAACGGGCCTTTATTTAATTGGTAAATAAAAGGTCCAACTTGAGAGCAATTAATTGGGCCACTAATTAATTGAATTAGAGGAACAATTAAATAATTATAAAGCCCATCTAGGCCCATTTATGGCCAGCCATGTGGATGGCATGGTTGTAATTTGGTGCAACTTGTTGGGAGAGTGGTTGGTCTATAAAAGGGGACCATTTGGGGTGAGAAACCCTAGCCTCCACCTACCTCTTTCTCCCTCTTCCTATTTGGACGAAAATAGAAGAGAAAAATCTCAATTTTTCTCTCTTCTTCTTGCTCTCTCTTCCTCATTTATCAATAGGGTTCATGTGTTGAACATAGATCCAATAATTAAATAGTTAGTTAATTGGAGAAAAACAAGGATTAGCTTCTCTCTTCCTCTTGCTAGCACAAGGGTTGAAGAGATTGGTTAATCCTCTTGGTGGACTCGAGGTTGGAGCCGACTAAAGAGGAGAAACGAAGAAGGAGAGCACCCCACCGACTCCTACGCATTGGATCTAAACCTCCTTGATACGATTTAAGGAGAGGTAATGATTCAATCCTTTCTCATGACGTGTGATTGCTTTAGCACTAGATCTTTTGATTTGCTTGTTGTTAATGGGGATTAATTAGTTGTAATTAATCTAAAATTAAAATATGAGCATTTTCTAACAGTGGTATCAGAGCTCAGGTCGTGCTTAAGGTTTTTCACACTTAATTAATTGAGAATTCGTAATTAATTAAGTTAATTAGTGATGTGCATGCTTGCTGGCTCTGGAAAAGCTGTTTTTCTGTCTTGTTGTAGCCCTTTGAGTTGTGGTTGTTTTCCCACTGGAATCATTGAAATTCGATGTAAAATGAATTTTTAGTGATTTAAACGGTAACGGTGCGCAGATCTGTTATTCTGCTGCACAGTTCTGTTGTTGTGGTTGGTAACAAATAAGTTTGTATACAAAGTACCTGTAACTTTTAGATAGGATTAATCTAAACTTGATGCTCTTTCTGGATATGTAAATTTTGTTGCATATTTCGGATATTATGTGGGCGTTCAAGGATGAAAAGTGATGAAGTTGTCAGATCTGTTTTTTCAAACAAACTGATTGTTTTGAAAAACTGTACTTATTGAGAAACTTTTATGGAAAAGTGTTGAAATGGAAATGTTCTCCTTTAAGTCTGGAATCTGTGAAAATTAATTTCATAGATTTTCATTGAGATTTGATACCTCAACCGAGTGAAAGATTTTTGGTCGACGGTCTGTTCCAGAACAAGATACCTTGCTTAAATGCTTGTTATCTCGTTGATCTTGAATATAACTTGTGGATTTTCTTTTCATGGAATGTTAGCCTATTGTATGTAGTATTTTTCTATGTAAATTGTTTGCTGGAAAAATATCAAGGGGATGATCATACAGATCAAAAGGTTGAGACCAATAACAGAATTTTCTCTAACGGTGCTTCGCGCACAATCTGAGGATTTGTTTTTTTTTGTTCTCCCTGATGGTAATTGATCTCTCCTTGAGATTTTTACAGGTAATCACAATCTTTGTAAGGAGTTCTCTGGATTTATTTCGGATTTTTTGGAGACCGAATTATTTTGAATTTTTTCGGGCCCCGAATTTCGTATTTTAATTAGTTAAAATAATTTCTAATTAATCAATTTGATGAAAGGTTAATTAGAAGACTCCTTAAATACCCTCCTTTCTATTTTGATGGTTGGATTTAATTTAAAAAGGCTTAAACAATTAGTTGTTAAAGTTAAGCCTTCTTTGCATTCGGAAAATTTGAGCAACAAGTGTGCACAAAGATTCTAATTAATGAAATTAATTAAGAGCAAGTGAATCATGTATATTGTATATGTGCTAACTTTGTTTTGTAGGAGGATGTGGGTTTGATATGGCTCAAGATGTCAATGCCTTGTGTGTTGTAAAATGTTGTGAATGCATGTGATTGATTGTAAAGTGGCCTAAGGTGCCTTGATAATTAATTGGTTAATTTTTTGATGTAACTTGTGAGGCTTGCATGCCCCTAAGGCCTAGGCGGGGTTTTAGGAATTTTATCACATGTATTTATTTCCCTTAATTATTAGATAGGATCTTAGTAATTAGTGGGAGGGCTTGATTAGATTAGTCTCGTTACATGGAGATGCGACGAAGATTAATGCAAGCGGGAGCCATACAAACCCACGACTATGTTTGAGATGTGTATGATTATGTGATTGTTTGAAAATGCCTTGAATTGTCATAGGTAGGTATGGGTGTATGCTTACACGACCACCAAACAAGAGTCACATAATTGTTTTGTCCCAATTACGATTAAGTTAAATCATCCTCCTTCTCTCTATCCCCCTCACGTCAATTGCCAATTATGGCGCGGTCCGCCATAGCAGACGTCATGGTTGTCAAGCTTGATAGTCGGGGTACAAATGCAAAGATTTGTTAGGAGCAAATAGAGAGAAGTTGCTTATCGATGATTCCAACAAGTTTTCTTGGACATCGGGATGAAGTTCGCGTAGCGAACCAAGAATCATAGAGTTGTATGATTGGTTAAGAGAACCTACCTCGTCTAGTCATTTTGGATGTCGTGCCATAGCAGGTCCATTTTGACGAAAATGGGGATCTTGGAATCCATTACATTTAGGGACATTAATTTAATGTAGTGGAAGTTTTACTTTATGGAAGTTAAAACAAAAAGCATAAACTAAATGACCTTAAATTTTGATATTGTTGTAGATGTCTTCCCCGTCTTTTACGCTACGTTCTCTTCTTGAAAAAGAGAAGCTTGCCTTCAATGGTGCCAATTTTTTGGATTGGCACTGCAACCTTAGGCTTGCCCTTAGGTTTGAAAAGAAGGAGTATCTCTTGACCACTCCAATTCCCGCTCCCCCTGCGAGCACTGCTCCTGAAAAGGAGCAGCAAGACTATGACAAGCACTTGATGGACGACATTGAGATGTCGGTCTTGATTGTTGCGGTCATGGACAATGAGCTCCAAAAGGAGTACATTGATAGTGGTCTTGGAGTGTTTGAAATCATCTCTCGTCTCTCAAGGACATTTAAGACCAAAGCTCGTACCGAAAGGGGCAAACTCATCAAGGCCGTCGCCAACACTCGTTTGGCGGAGGGTAATAAAGTTGGCCCACACGTCATGAGGATGGCGGGGTTGTTTCGGCAGCTTGAAAGCCTTGACACGCCCTTCCCATCGGAGGCTGTCCAAGACTTTATTCTCAACTCTCTTCCTCAAAGTTACTCGGGGTTCATTGTGAACTACCGCATGAATGGCATGGAGAAAAGTTTGGAGGATCTCCAAAACATGCTCATGGAAACTGAGGAGAGTATTAAGAAAGAGAAAGGGTCTAAGGATGTTCTTGCTGTGAATGACAAGGGAAGGAAGATCAAGAAGAAAGCCCGAAGAAACAAGAGAGGCAAAGGCCCGGTGACGCCCCAAGGCTCGTCCAAGGGAGCTCCCGTGGGTTCAAGGAAGAAGAAGAACCCGACCACTTCCGATACCGTGTGCTACTATTGTAGTGACAAGGGCCATTGGAAGAGGAACTGCCCCAAGTACCTTACTGATAAGAAGGCTGGAACCGTCCGTCCTTCTACTTCAGGTATATTTGTCATTGAAACCCTTCTCGCTACCTCAAGCAATGACTGGATATTTGATACTGGTTCATGTGCTCACATTTGTCGAAATGTGCAGGCACTAAAGAGTAGGAGGCGGCTCGAGAAAGGCGAAGTTCAACTCCGCGTCGGTAACGGCACGTGCATCTCCGCTATGGCCGTTGGGAACGTGGAATTATCTTTGCCTTCTGGTTTTGTGTTGGAACTCAAGGATGTTTATGTAGTTCCATGTATCACTCGAAACATTATCTCTATCTCTTGTTTAGACTTGGATGGTTTTGATGTTGTAATAAAGAACAAGTGTTTGACTTTGTTTCGTGATGAAGTTCGTTATTGTGTTGCGCATTTATCGAATGGTCTTTATATGCTTGATAGTAATGAACTTGTTTTGAGTGTTGAAAATGACAATAGGAAACGTAAGATTTCTCATGAGAATGCAACTTTGATGTGGCATTGCCGCTTAGGTCACATCAATGAGAAGCGCATCAAGAGATTACAAACCGTTGGTCTCTTGGATTAATTTGCTTTCGAGCCAATTGACATATGCGAGTCTTGTTTGATGGGAAAGATGACCAAAGCACCTTTTTCCAATAAAGGGACAAGGGCAAGTGGCTTATTGGACCTTGTACATACCGATGTATGTGGACCCATGAGTATTTGTGCACGTGGTGGTTACTCATACTTCATCACTTTCACCGATGATCATAGTAGATACGGGTATATCTACTTGATGCGGCACAAGTCCGAATCCTTTGACAAGTTCAAAGAGTTCAAGAATGAAGTTGAAAACCAACTTGGTCGAAAGATCAAAGTTTTACGTTCCGATCGAGGAGGAGAGTACTTGAGCCATGAGTTTGGTGATTATCTAAAGGAGTGTGGAATAGTTCCACAACTCACTCCGCCGGAAACACCACAATGGAATGGTGTATCCGAAAGGAGGAATCGAACTTTGCTAGACATGGTTCGATCGATGATGAGCCAAACCGATTTGCCTAAATCGTTTTGGGGTTATGCATTAGAGACCGCAGCTTTTACACTAAATCGTGTTCCATCTAAGTCCGTTGAGAAAACACCCTATGAACTTTGGTTTGGTCGGAAACCAAGTATGACGTTTCTCAAGATTTGGGGTTGTGAAGCTCATGTGAAGAAACTAATGAGCGACAAACTTGGACCCAAAACGGACAAGTGTTATTTCGTAGGATACCCTAAGAAAACGAAGGGATACTACTTCTACAACCGCAACGAGAACAAGATAGTTGTTGCTCGTACCGGTGTGTTCTTGGAGAAGGAGTTTCTCGTAAGAAGAAGTAGTGGGAGTAATGTAGTTATTGAAGAAATTCATGAACTACCACAAGACATGCCTCAAGTAGGTAATGTAGTTGTTCCCAATGAGGTTCAAAATGAGGTTGTAGCCGAGCCCGTTCCACAAGCCGTTGTGGAAGAGGTTCAAGAGAATGCTCCCTCAAATGAGGACTCGAACATATCGCGAGTCGATTATGTTCAAGAAACTCAAAGTTTTGAAGATCAAGAACCAACTCCACAAACCGTTGTGAAACAAGTTCAAGAACCTCAAGAACCTCAAGCACCCATTCTACGAAGGTCAACAAGGGAAAGTCGTCCACCCGAAAGGTACTTGGGTTTACACGATGTCCTCGTCATTGCGAATGACGAACCTTTGACCATTAATGACATGATGAAGAAATCCGACTCCAAGGAATGGCTCAAAGCCATGGAATCCGAAATGCAATCCATGTATGACAACAAGGTTTGGACCTTGGTTGACCTTCCCAACGGAGTAAAACCCGTTGAGAACAAATGGATCTTTAAAAGAAAGGTCGACATGGATGGCAACTTGACCATTTACAAGGCACGACTTGTTGCGAAAGGTTACAAGCAAATTCATGGTATTGACTATGAAGAAACCTTCTCGCCCGTCGTCATGTTCAAGTCAATTCGGATCTTGTTAGCAATTGCCGCATTTTATGACTATGAGATATGGCAAATTGATGTCAAAACCGCCTTCCTAAATGAAAATTTAGAAGAAGATGTGTACATGACACAACCCGAGTGTTTTGTGGATCCTAAGAATGCTAACAAGGTATGCAAGCTTCAAAGGTCCATTTATGGATTGAAGCAAGCATCGAGGAGTTGGAACAAGCGCTTTGATGAAGAGGTCAAGAAGTTGAACTTCATTCAAAGCGAAAAGGAACCTTGTGTTTACAAGAGGATTAGTGGGAGCGTGGTCGTATTTCTTGTTCTATATGTTGATGATATACTCTTGATTGGGAATGATATTCCCGAATTGAATGATGTCAAGGATTCATTGAAGAAAGTGTTCTCAATGAAAGACTTGGGCGAAGCCGCCTACATCCTAGGAATCAAAATCTATAGAGATAGATCTAGGAGGTTGTTAGGCTTGAGCCAAGATGCATATATTGGCAAAGTGTTGGAAAAACACAAAATGACTAGTTCCAAGAAGGGTTACTTGCCTATGTCACATGGCATATTCTTGAGCAAGACTCAATGTCCGACGGAAGATGCAGATAGGAAATTCATGAACAAGTTTCAATATCCATCTGTGGTCGGATCAATCATGTATGCCATGCTATGCACTCGTCCCGATGTGGCACATCCGATTAGTGTGACTAGTCGATACCAAGCTAACCCTGGTATGCCACACTGGACCGCAGTCAAGAATATCCTCAAGTATTTGAAGAGAACACAAGATAGCATCCTCGTGTACGGTGGAGACCAAGAGCTTGTTGTAAGTGGTTACACCGATGCTAGTTTCCAAACCGATCGAGATGATGCTAAGTCACAGTCCGGCTATGTATTCCTGCTCAATGGTGGTGCCGTAAATTGGAAAAGTTCCAAGCAAGAAATTACGGCCGATTCCGTCACCGAAGCGGAATACTTAGCGGCTGGTGAAGCAGCGAAAGAAGGCGTTTGGATCAAGGAGTTCTTGACCGAGCTGGAGGTGGTCCCAAGCATCTCAAGTCCAGTGGATCTCTACTGCGACAACACGGGAGCCATAGCTCAGTCCAAAGAGCCTAGGTCTCACCAAAAGACCAAGCACATTCTACGACGATTCCATCTTATCCGTTAGTTTGTGAATGACGGGTAGATCAAGGTCAAGAAGGTGGACGGTGCCGCGAACACAGCGGACCCTCTGACAAAGCCTTTGTCTCGAGCCGCACATGAGTTGCATGTTGCATCCATGGGGATTAGGCGTATGCCTGAGTGGTTTTGAGTTGTATCTTTTACTTAGAGGCTTTAGTATGAGACATGTATATTTTGGATATTACATTGAGTACTATGCACTTGCTAGAAGTCATTGTTGATTGACTCTAGGCCAAGTGGGAGATTGTTGGAGTTATGTCCTAGAAGCCAATCATCTTGGTTACTTCTATGGTTTATGTTATTGATGATATTTTGTCATTTGTTCCTTGATTTATTTATTGATAGATCATTCAGGTTGAGGATCTGAGTTGTAGATCTCTATAATTCATTTGTTCATAAATGACAATAATAAATCTAAAGATGTCCATAATCTTGATAATTAACAAGGAGCATTAATTATCAAATAAGATTAGTATGCAAGTTAAGCGATGATTAAGTTCTACAAATCATAAGTAAGGAGTTACCAACTTAATTGCATATGTATATGTTGTAGAACATAGTACATGACTTGACCCAATGAAATAAACATTTGGATTGTGTTGAGTGTCATTGTTTATTTCATATCAGTTTGATTCTAAGTTTGAGATGCTCACCTTTTCCACATGAGGATAGGTTCAATAAATATCGTCTAACGTTGATTCCTGATAAAGGCTGCTATAAGGACTTTATTTATGTTCTCTTGAATTGTGCGGGGAAAAGTTGTTCATCAAGAAAACCGTATGTCCCTCATTAATATACTTAATGAGTGATGATATCTGTTTGGGCCCCTTGATGGAGTTGGATTGGTTGGCCAACAAGTACAATCAACTCTAGATCAAGAAATGTATAATCTGCAAGAATAACACATTCCTATCTTGGATTATACAAAGATATCATGTGACATAAGAATCAGACAAGGAAATACTAATATTTCTTATGCAGGATTGAGATATTGTAACGGTACATTATTTATGCGAATTGGGAATCATAACGTGTTGCTAGATACCGCTTATGATTATTGAAAATAAATAGTGATTTATTCTCCATGGCCAACATAGCATAAATCCTCAAAGGGTCACACAAATAGAGCTTTAACCATATAGTGCATTATTTATTTATTCACAACAATGAGTATTGTGAAAATATGATAAGTTGATTAATTAATTGTGTACTGTTGTGAGCCGTTATAATTAATTAAGTCAAAGAGATCATATAGAAATAAGTTAATGCATATGCTAATCCTTAAATAATTATCAAGATATTGATAATTAATTTTGTTCAACACGAATTGATTAGAGTAATTAATTTAAGCTAACGGGCCTTTATTTAATTGGTAAATAAAAGGTCCAACTTGAGAGCAATTAATTGGGCCACTAATTAATTGAATTAGAGGAACAATTAAATAATTATAAAGCCCATCTAGGCCCATTTATGGCCAGCCATGTGGATGGCATGGTTGTAATTTGGTGCAACTTGTTGGGAGAGTGGTTGGTCTATAAAAGGGGACCATTTGGGGTGAGAAACCCTAGCCTCCACCTACCTCTTTCTCCCTCTTCCTATTTGGACGAAAATAGAAGAGAAAAATCTCAATTTTTCTCTCTTCTTCTTGCTCTCTCTTCCTCATTTATCAATAGGGTTCATGTGTTGAACATAGATCCAATAATTAAATAGTTAGTTAATTGGAGAAAAATAAGGATTAGCTTCTCTCTTCCTCTTGCTAGCACAAGGGTTGAAGAGATTGGTTAATCCTCTTGGTGGACTCGAGGTTGGAGCCGACTAAAGAGGAGAAACGAAGAAGGAGAGCACCCCACCGACTCCTACGCATTGGATCTAAACCTCCTTGATACGATTTAAGGAGAGGTAATGATTCAATCCTTTCTCATGACGTGTGATTGCTTTAGCACTAGATCTTTTGATTTGCTTGTTGTTAATGTGGATTAATTAGTTGTAATTAATCTAAAATTAAAATATGAGCATTTCCTAACACTAGGAACAAAGAAAAGTAAAATAAAGAAAAAGAAAATGCTACCCAGCCTTAAAGAGGCATTCGGGTTTAACCAAAAACCTAAGTCCCATGAACTAAAAACCAAAAATGAAGGCCCAAAAAGTTCCCAAACTAAAAGTAAGAAAGGAGACATTAAAATAAAATTTAAAAAGGAGCCCAACTAGGATCTACCCAAAGACTTAAACAACCCTGGCCTGCATAAGAAGGCCTTGAACTTCATCGTTGAAATCAATACAGGCTTTGCTAAGAATCCACTTGGCCTGCGCCAGAGTTGGCGGCCCATCTTCGGCAAAGAATTCATCCAGTTCTTCGGCTTCTTCCAGTTCTGATTTGGAGAGTGTAGGCTTGCGTTTTTTAATCTTCTTGGGCTTGATGCTAAGAGAAGTGTTTTTAGATCTGAGCCTTTCACTTCTTCTTGGCTGAGAAAACTGAGGCTGTGAAATGTGGTGCTATTCCGAGAGGAGTGCCAAACCCAGAAGTTAGGAGGCACAAGTCTGGATAGTTCCAGAGATGAAGGGGGGCACCAGTTATGCGAATCCTGTTAAGGAACGTGGGAGGTTCATGCACAGTGCCTTTTGTTTTGTCCCAGGGTTCCATTTGAAGCTCAACATGGTCAACAACAATGGGGCTATTGTTACAAATGAAATTTCTTGTAACTGTTGATGGACAGATTAATAGGTAGTCACCCAATCCGATGTCGGCACGGTGCAGTCTGTATTCTTGATGAGTGCCTCCATACTGGTGTGCTAGAGCTTGAGCCACTCGAAATTGAAAGTTCAAATGAGGCACACCAACTTGAATTGTGACCACAGCTGACATGTCAAGCACTGAATTTTCTTGATTGAGGTTGTTTCTTGGAGGATAGTAAACGCTGAGCAGAGGAGGACGAAACTGTTCGAACTCAGCCGCGCTATCCATGGGCATGGTGAGCCAATTGCGAGGAACGTTCATGGTTGTCCGGGCAGTGTTGGAAGAATCAGTTTTAGAAGAGTATGGAATAATCTGAAGTTCAGAGGTAAGAACTTGATTTTGAGTGAAATCTGAAGGGGTGTGTGCTGAGGGGTTTTGTATCGTTTGTGACACAGGAACCAAAGGGGGCTGAGCAGTAGCGGCGGCAGTAGGTGATAGCTGTGGTATGACATTGGGACTAGCAGGCTTTGGGTTAATGGAACTAGCAGATTCTTTGGGAATGGAAGAGAAAATGACGTGGCATTCCCTGACTCGGTGGCCAAACTTGAAGCATGCCATGCATCTCTTGGGAAGTTTGCATGACCGTCTTGCATGCCCATGAAAAAAACAATTAAAGCACTTTCTAGACTTTTTGAGTGTGTTGAACCTGGAGAGTATTAGGTTGTTGAGATTTGTGTTGGCAGCACAATTAATGGACCTTTTCTCCTTTTTAGAGTAAACTCTTTCCCATTCTTGATTTGACTCAACTTTCTTTGCTGTAGGTATAGCTGATTTTTCCAAAGTTGAGTTACCTTTAAGAGAAGGTAGGCTGGAGTGAAAAAGTTGAACAGCTTTTGAGATAGCCGGGAAAGAGAGAAAGTATGGTTTTTTCCCGAAGAAAAGCTGGTGAGAAAGTTGATGGTAGAGAGAGAATAAGGAGGGGAAGGGAGCAAAGGTCCTATTCTGGATTTGATGCTAGCGTTTAGCTTAGCCTTTCCAGAAGTACTAGCCTTGGATAGTACCTTCAGAACTTCCTTAGTTGTACCTGTCGATTGTGTCTTGCCCGTGGTTGGTTGCTGTGGTGGCCGGTGGAGTTGAGCGGCAGCGTCTGTTCCGGAAATCGCCTCTTTTTGCTTCTTCATCTCTCGAGTGAGTATCAAAACAATCTAAACTAATAGCAAGTTGATATTTTTTATTTCGTTTTATGTACAATTAACATGAAGATGATGCCAAAGCTAAAAGAAAAATTATTTGTTTTATGCATGGTCTAACATGATGATGCAGAAAATATAAAGAAATAAAAGAGAAAAACGAGTACATGCAAATCAGAAAGACAAATGGAAATATTTCATTTTTCACAAGACTCAACCATTTATTACAAACCTTTTCTTCTTCTCTTCACAAGATTTCTCTCTCTCTCTCTCTCTCTTTCAGTTTGTTTACAGAAGTTTTATGGGAAAAAAAAAAGAACTCAATCTCGCAAATTCTCTCCCTTCTCTCTGAATGTCTCTCTGTCTGTCTCCGCTCCCTTTTTTTTTTTTGCTGCGCAGAACCCTTTTTATATGGATTTTTTTTTCTTGCGCCTCTTCTGATGGGTATTTAAAAATAACTAGCCAGCAATTTTCAAAATGGCAGTTATGAAAAATCATGGGCGGTTACTTCTTTTTTTTTTTTTTTTTTTTTTTTTTTTTGCTATCCTTTCTGATAGCTATTTAAATCACTCACTCTTGCAACCTTTCATCACGTTCATGGGCAGTTATTGGTGACATGGCATTGCTTAATTTGTTGAACTCCATAATCTTTTCTTATTGGATTGCTCCCCTGACTTCCAATCTGGACTTCTCTCACGGCCTTTTATTCCTTTTCATTTTTCTAAGCAGATGGGCTGTGGTTTCTTCAATTGTAATGCACATTTTTTATTTTCACTACTCTCCATTTCGACAAGTACTTCTTCTCTCCATTTCAATATGCATTTTTTTATGGTTCAACATACCTATTCTAGGAGGAGGCACAAAGGATGGCTCGACCCAAATCGAAGGAAACATGTAGAATGGATACTAAAGGGAAAGGCGAATCGACTCGAGCAAGATAGTTTTAACTTCAGGCGGGATTCTCTCGTCTGAAGCTCGAGGACTCATGATAGACCCCCAACAAAGCCAACTCGAATCGACCAAACCCAATAAAGGCAGGCTAGGAGACGACCCAATATGGAGGAACTAGGTCAGCCACCCCAGGGTCCTAGATCCTCAGAGCTCGAACTTGATTACCTATATCTTGAAGAAGTCGTGCCTGCGATGCAAAAGCAAACGAAGGTGCTTCGAGCCCCGGCTCGAGGACTTTAGGGACCCCAGGTACGACCAAGTACGGAATAGCAGGCCTGACAAGTAGCATAACACTCCACTAGGGAGGAGGTCGGCACTAATTCCCATTGTAGTATGTAATTTACTCTTGAATCAATAGAATTTGCTCTCTAATTTATCTCTTTTACTGTGCAAAACACCTCAATTGTGAAAACTTCTACACTAGACTGTGACAAGAACTAAGGTAAATATTTTCTTTTTTTTTACTTTTGTAACACACATCGAGTGTTCGCGTCATAGGTACAGTATTTTTTTTTAAATAAGAAACCGTTTATTTATAAAGACATAATCCAGAATAAAGTATGTCTCTTTCGCGCCGTAATTTTTTAATTAATAAATAAACAAATCTAGTAAATCGAGAAAACATTTAATATTACTAATAAATTCTGGCCAGACCCCCCTAGGCGCCGTTGGCTGTGGCGCCTCATGAGGCGCCTTTGCCAATGGCGCCTCCCAACCTACTTTTCCACTACTATAAATAAAGCTTGATTGAAGTCATTTTCACAACAAACTAAATCCATTAAACCACACTACACTAGTAGTACCACAACACAATAATCCCGGCGTAGAAAAAATATTTTCCATCAAGATATTAGTTAATATATCCGCCCAATTTGATCCCACGACTATCAGACTATCTGGTAGCCGCGATACCACCTATGAAGCCATAAAAAATGAGATATATCAGAAATTAGGTACTAATGATAGGCAGTTTAGACTAAAGATGACGGGCCGTTATTATGGTGTAGTTAATGGCAGGCATGAAGAGATGCACGTAGATGTCAATTCTGAACATAATTGGTGCATGTTTTACCAGGAGAATATCGTAGAGAGAAGAATGTGGAGTGTTTCGTTAATAGCAGATTTAATTCCCGCACATGAAGAACCGACAAACGTGGTGCAGGTAACACCACAGCTTAATCTAGATCTTAATTTGTTTTCCGCTCAACAAGAGCAAGGTAGGACACAACAAGAGCTAGGTAGCGATTTTGTAGGAGATATATTTGGTAATACGTCATATTGTCAACCATATTATCTTCCTCAACAACCTAGCACATTGTACGATTGTTCTTCCGTTCCCCAACAATGCAGCACCTCGTACCCCAGCTATCCTCAACCACCCCCTCAATGGGGTTGTTCCCAAGAAAGCTATACTTGTGAACAAATTTCTAATTTGGATGATCCCTTTTCAAATTCAAATCGCGAATTTTTTGGTAATTTTTTGGCCACTATTGAGCGCGAAACAATAGTATGGCTTCAGGCGGTGCATTTGAAGGCTACGATCAACGTAGTTGGAATCTCTCTCTTGGTACAAACCAATTGAGGGGTGAGGAGGCTGACGGGGGATACGGCAGAAGTGATGTGTTTGGTGACACACTGGCTACGCCTCCGCAAATGTCACCGCAAAGCTAAAGCCCACGATTCTTACGCCGTTGATGAGGAGGGCGAGGCTGATGAAGAACTAGGCGGAGAAGACGACGAGGAACGACTGGATTTGGGACCCGTTGTTCCTGACTGTCAGATTGGAGAAGAGTACAGTGAGCCCGAGGAGCTCTCTGAGGGCCTTCCGCACCCAGATGGAGATTCAGAGACCGAGGGGCGGAGGGACACATTATTAGTTGAGGAGCCCACAAGCTGGCAACATCCTTGTCCTGCGCTGAGTGATATCTCTAGTTTTAAAACTGTAGGCGCGAGCGAGCGACCAAAAAAAATAACAAAGAAATATACGTGGGCAGAATTTTTAAATCAAAAGAGCACATGATATGGGCGTTGTGCCATTGGGCCATCAGGAAAAACGTCGTGTTAAGAACATACCAGAGCAGTCAGTCAAAGTATGTTCTTGTATGTCTTGACCCGAAAGACAAGTGCAACTGGCGGCTATATGATACCCATAAGTCATTTTCGGACAGTTGGAGAATTGCAACCCTCCGTGGCCCGCGTACATGCAAACGACCCACGGGGGAACACAAACACAATCAATTAACGACTGATATGATCGCGTCCATTATTCGGGGTGATTTGAAAGAACGACTCGATATGAGCGTTGATCAAATCGGTAGAATAGTGAAACATGTGTATCCCGGTATAAAACCAACGTACAACAAATGCTGGAGAGCTAAAGAAAAAGCCCTTGGACAATTATTCGGGACATGGGAGGACTCATACGCACTTCTCCCACGAATATTAAATCAAATCGTGCGAACTAATTCCGGATCATTGTGCACTACTTGAGCCGCACGATGACCCTGCCAAAAGATACTTCAAATGTGCAGTATGGGCGTATGGGCCATGCATCCAAGCCGCCAAATATTTACGTCCGGTCATAAGTATTGATGCCGCATTTATGTCCGGTAAATACCAAGGCTAATTGTTTGCTACTTGCGGCTACGATCCGAAAAATCAACTTATCCCCTTAGCATATGCCATTATTAAAAATGAGGAGGATTTGTCCACTTGGGGATGGTTTATGGCTTGGGTTCGAAACAACGTGCTAAAAGATAATGGTTACGACAGGTGGTGTGTAATCTCAGACATGCATAAGGGGATTAAGACGGTATTTAATCAGCCCGACTTTTTTTGGTGCGAACGGGCAGGAGTAGCTGTGCATCGATTATGTATGCAACATGTCTGTGAGCGGTTGTACAAACATGTAGGCACAAGCACGAATAAATTGAAGGATACATTCAAGTTCAATATTGCGAAAAAGAAAAATCGCAAAAAATTTGAACAAAATATTTAAAAATTGTACGATGGGATCAGACTTGCATACGAGTACTTGGTGAAGGTGGGAAAAGAACCCAATCAGAATAACACCATACAACACGCGTATCATAGATGGACCCAAGCATATGACGGAGGTCATCGCTGGGGAATAATGAAAAGCAATGGGTCAGAATGCCTGAATAAAGTTTTCAAGTTGGAGAGAACACTACCAGTTGTAGCAATTGTGGAAGGAACTTGGTATAAATGTGCCTCATGGTTCGATAAGAGGAGACGAAAAGCACAAGCACGCTTGGACGCGGGTGAGCTTTTTCCAAAGAAGATTGTCAAATTGATTGAAAAACGAGACAATAAAGCCGGTATGTTGAACATATTTTGACTAATTCTTTAAATTTTGTTCAAATTTTTAATTTACCAACATATTAACGTATATTTTTTGGCAGCGGATAAGATTCATGTTGTCAACATTAACACGGACCATGGTGAGTTTGAGGTTCAAGTGGAACGAGACGAAGAAATTTGTGAAGGAGTTTACGGACCCTGGAAGTACACTTGTTATATCCATCCACCCCAACAAGAGGAAATACCAGCTGATTTGCCGAATTCGAAATGCACATGCGAATGTCAAAAACCACAGCTGACCAGCCTACCGTGCAGTCACGTTCTGGTGGTATGCCAGCATATGAGGTATGACTCGTACGATCTTATAGACGTACGGTACAACACAAAATACCAACTTGATACTTGGTCAGGTGGTTTTCATTCGTACGGTGACCCTTCTGCATGGCCACGGTATACAGGAGCCACTATAGTTCCTGATCCAACAAAAATTAATCGTGGTAGGCGAAAGCACGGTCGGCGTCGTATGATTATGGACCGCATGGAGGGTAGGCCGGGCCCATCATCGCAGCCCCAAGAGCCAGTGTCAATGTCGGATCTCCAGTCTGGTCATCGCTTCGATGTCCCACCAAGCAGGTAGAATACAACGACAATTCTTATCCAAAGTCAGCGTACCGGAGCCGAATTTTCTAGAGATAGGATTCAATCTGCCCGACACTCAACAAGTTACAACCCTACCAGCGCATGTGCCGCATCAGGGAGTACCATGCAACCTTCAAGACATTCTGTTAGTGGTTATAGCCCGCCAAGAATCAACAGAGAACTAACCCAACAGAGTCAAGGCATGGATGATACATCTCATAGTGGAAGTCATAGAGGTGGTTTACGAACCTTTCTCAGATCAGCATTGTCATTTGGAAGAAACAAGAGCAAGAAAAAATGAGCTATTGTAATGTTGTGTATTGTAGTGTATTGTATTCTATTGTATCATAAAAATGATTTATGGTTATATTGTATTGGATTAATACTTATATTAAATCATTTGTTCCCTACTTTGTCTATTTTTCTTTTTTTCCATGTTCCGACTTAGGTTCTGAAAATCGCAGATATGACAGAACATCGGTCGATCTACACAAACATATTTTTTTCGAATTTTCTAGAATATTTTTTTCAATAGTTTTCCATACCCGGAAACTTAAGAAATCACACCAACTACAAAAATATCCATCATTTGTTCCCTACTTTGCCTATTTTTCTTTTTTTTCCTGTTCCGACTTAGATTCTGAAAATCGCAGATATGACAGAACATCGGTCCATCTACACAAACATATTTTTTTCGAATTTTCTGGAATGTTTTTTCTAATAGTTTTCCATACCCGAAAACTTAAGAAATCACGCCAACTACAAAAATATCCATCATTTGTTCCTTACTTTGCCTATTTTTCTTTTTTTCTCTGTTCCGACTTATGTTTTGAAAATCGCACAACTTACTATTTTTCTTTTTTTTTTCGTGCTACACAAACTTATTATTTATAATCCTATTTATTATTTAACTTAACATCGACTATAATTTAAATTTTTTTAACTCACCAAAATTACAACAAAATTTAACACTCAAAAATTTTATTAATAATCATAATACTGTCACACCCCGCACCGAGGCACGGGGCATGAGGGTGAGGCGGTATCTTCAGCATCCATCCATCGGCCCGTTAGCCAGGAGCTAGTTATCATCAGCCAAGCCTGAACCTGTTTCCACAAATTAATTTGTGGGATGAGTACGTGAATACTCAGTGTGGTAATAGAATAAGCCATTTTGGGATTAAGCTATTCAAAAGATTAGAACTTAAATTCATAAATTAATGTCAATCCTGTCTAGACGACTTTTATTTAGATTTATTCAAGAAAAGAGATTCAGGTGTGATTTAGTGTATTTTCTTGAGAAATAACATATAATATAATAAGAGAGTTTCCACCTTACATAACTCCAACCCTGCGGAACTATGTTCCATACCAAGTCCACCTTGCATGCCTCAATCCTTACATAAACCTGGGAAAATAATCCCGCACCAGGTCTACCTTAATATTTTATGTTTCCTGACTGTACCTGTGTGCTTATTCGATCCTACCCACGAGTGTATACCTAGTGTATAGACACCCGACCCTTATTTGCTCCTGCCCTCCACCGTGCACTAAGTGGGGGCTAGTATACTCCAGTACTGGGCTACTACCGCGGAGTTTTGAGGGGTAGTCCGCTTCTGCACACCCTAAAGGTCCTAGCCAGTCCAAACAAAAAGAATATATATATACCAAATGACCGCTAATCCGCCTAGTGGCTGAATAGCAGAGTAGATCAGTATGCGTTACCCGTGATCGCTATCATAAGGAGGCCACCGGCATTAGCTTGGGTGCAACCTCCCGATAATGGAAACTCCGGATAAAACAACTTAATTACTTGGTCTCATTCTGTTTCACTTTTCATTTACTTGCTTCTTAATTATTCATTTTTACAATTCACAATTAAATTTACTTGTTCATATCAAAAGAATAACAAAGTCTCAAAAGGCATCCACACCTGGAATAGACGGGCATTGAGAAGTAAATCTCCCAATTTCAAGGGCTATAGCTGATGACCCAATGAGCGGTAATCCAAACGACTATGATGTAGAACTTGAATTCCAAATGGATGAATAACGAAAGCCAAGACGGTATTTAAGGTTTACTGGAGAGAGAGAGAAATAATGGGAGAGAGAATTGATGAAATGAAATGAATAAGGCTAGGGTTTATTTATAGTGGAGGTCACGGCTGAAATTGTAAATATTATATTACTTAGTCACTAAGAAAGTAAATATTTATAGCTTAGTGGTTATTTTCGAAGATATTTGTGGCTATTTTGGAAAATATTCTTGGCTTAGTGGCTAAGAAAGTAAATATATTAAGTTACTTAATGGCTAAGTAAGCAAATATTAATTACTTAGCTACTGTTTCTGAAAATATAGATTACTATTTATGAAAATATGGATTACTTAACAGCTAAGAAATCAAATGGATAAGATCAAAATCATCAAATAGATATTTTCAAATGGATAAGATCAAGTGGATAAAAATAAATATTTTTCAAATAGGACCTTAGAATTTGAAGTATTGCAACTAAGTCCTAAAATTCTGGGTTATTACAATACAGTATAACACAATTCAAAACATAAGTTATAACATTTTATTATTTACTACACTCAAAGTTACAATCTTTTAACTTGGAAAAAACACCTTCAGTGCGCTTAATCCATCAATCATAGCCGGTACTGTAACTTGGGAAAAACACCATTAGAAGAAATCATTGCTAATGACCGCCTTCTTCTTCCAATCGAGATGACCCAAGGGCTAAATTGATGGGCACTATGTTATATATGTAGACTAATTTTTCATCTGACTGGGACTCGGAAAAACACTAGTACAGATGTTAATAAATATAGCCCGGATGAGTACTCATGGCCGGGCTGAACTGTCAATCACCGTCCTCTACACATTACGACGGATTCCACAATAAAATTATATATTTGTAGCTGGTGGAATATTAATAGCCATGAGGATTGTGTGCGACCCGGTATCACTAAATATTTGTGCTGCACACAACCCTTATGGCTATTGATTTCGCACCAACTAACATTTTGTCTAATTTTTTTTTTTGACTATTTTTTTTGGGAATTTTGAAATTTTCCTTGTATTTCTTTTTTTGGTTTTTTTTTCGGCTCAGATAGTAAGAAGGGGAGAGGTGTGAGGAGGAGGGAGGGACCATCGTCGCCCTTTTATAAGGGTCGCCACAGTGGTTGGGAGGCGCTATTGGCAACGGCGTCTCATGAGGCGCCACAGCCAACGGCGCCTCAGGGGGTCTGGCCAGAATTTATTAGTAATATTAAATATTTTCTCAATTTACTAGATTTGTTTATTTATTTATATTATTTATTAATTAAAAAACTTACGGCTCTTTCGCGTCCATCTTGAATTGAATTCATTGCGGACCCACTGATGGACTCTCACGTTCCGTCATAGGTACAATATTGTTGTTCGCTAATAGTTATTTTATATTTTATTTTATACTAGATAAAATTAGAAACTATAAGATAAAATGCCTCTTCTGCGTGGGCAGTGGAGTCAACGAATGTGCTCTCCAGTCTCCAGACGACGTCTCTCCCCTGGCTACCCTCTTTCCACTACGCACCCAAAATTACACAGCCGCTTGCGAATAAAATTATCGTGCAGTGGATCAGTATATGCCGTTCTTCGTCTCCACAAAATTAGCCTAATCAAGCTTTTCCAAGAGCGCAGGTCCTTAAGGTCCACCCGATGAAGTAAGATCTCTTCGTTGCTTATAGAATTATGCACTTTCCTTTAAAATTAGCTATTTGTTGGGGTCCAATTAGATGTAATGCTTGTTTCAGTCTCGTCATTAAGCTAGATCTAAAGACTTGCTACCACAAATGGGCTAACTGATGGTTATACTTCCCGCTGTTTCTAATTTCAGAGGGTAGTCTATTTCAAGAGCTACATAATTATATTTCTGATAAATTTACCCGTTTTAGCAATTTTTCTAAAATATTTAGTTATTTTTAGCCGCGCACCTACTCCCACGCCCACAAACACCCCACCCAAATTAGAAGATCTGATTTTTTTTTTTTTTCCCAACAAAAAAAAGCAACGCATAATTTTTAGTTGCGAGAACTGTAGTCTTAGATTTGTTTTAGTGAAAGTCATGATTCAGTAGCGTTAGTGAAGAAGCTCAGGAACTGGAGCTGTCCAGTCAAAGTGAAAACGGACAGGAGTACAGTGAATTGTAATTAGTTTTAATGATTCTGTTAGTTAGTTAGAGAGAGAGAGTTGGGCGTAAGTCTCTCTGGGCTTGTTTGGATGCACATGGGAATAGGGGAATAGAGCCTCTTCCCGGAATTGACTATTCCTAACATATCCAAACGGTTTTGGAATAGCCAATTCCATTCCTAACACAATTTTCAATAACACTCTTCCCAACGACACTTTTTTCTCTACTTTTTCACACTTCCCAACGCTATTTCTAAACTCACCATCTAAACAAGATTTCCTCTTCCCAGAATAGCACTCTTCCCACTCTTCCCACTCTTCCCACTATTCCCAACCCATCCAAACGAGCCCTCTGTGTATATAAATACTGTATGTGTACTCTTAAAAACTGATTGGAGAAAATGAAAGAAATCAATTTCAGATCTATCTTCTTTCTTCTCAAATTTCAACATGATATCTAGAGCCACAAATTGAGCACACGCTCTTCTCTGATCCTGAAATTTACCCCAAAAATTTCCAAATTTCTTGCATTCAAGAATGCCTTCTGTCAATTCAATTCCTCTCTCGACAACACGGTCTGATCAACCAATCCAATTTTCTCATCAAATTCATACAGTTTTGAATCAAGAAAACTACTTGCTTTGGAAATCACAAGTTCTTCCAATTCTTCGAGGTCACAGTTTGATTGGCTATGTTGATGGATCTACACCTCAGCCAGCTGAAACAATCAATGGAGCAAATGGAGCTTCCTCTGTCAATCCTGAATTTCTCAAATGGCAGCAACAAGATCAATTGATACTCGCTTGGCTCTTCAGCTCGATTTCAGCTCCGATTCTGTCTCAAGTTCTCAATTATGAGACTTCTCGTCAGCTTTGGCTCCAGCTCACTCAATTTCACACTTCTTAATCTCTTGCCAAAGTTCTTGAACTAAGACTTCAGCTTCAATCTGCTCGAAAAGGAGGTGCATCTTGTGTGCAATTTCTTCAGCACATTCAATCGATTGCGAAGTGTTGGATCTGATGTTTTTTATCACGATCTGGTCACCTATACTCTTCAGGGACTTGGATCTGAGTATGAGACTTTTGTAACCGCCATCTCTCTGCGCTCTCCTTATCCTACCATGGCTGAGCTTCAGAGTCTTCTCCTAGCTCATGAAGCTCGAGTTCAAGTAGCATTGAAAGCTTATACAACTCCCATGGCGCATCTCTCCTTCTTTACAAATCAGCAAGTCTCATCTGGCATGGGCCAAACATTCGGCCCATTATCTCAAGCCCAATCCTCATCTGTCTCTTATCTTGTTACTGATTCAAATCTTGCTTTTTATGCAAGCGGGCCCTACAACATATTTGGTCAGAATGCTACCACACAATTGACTACACCAACCTATCCCAATCAGTATCAAGGCAGAGGAAATTCAAATAGAGGAAGAGGCAATCATCGTGGCAGAGGTAGGGGTCGCAATAACCACAACAACAGCAACAATGGCTCAGGAGATAAGTGTCAAATTTGTTCAAGGTGGGGTCATCCTGCATCAGAGTGTTACCATCGCTTTGATATAAGGTATGTCTCTCCATCTCCAACTTTAGCTGCATTTTCCAATGCTCCACCAAAATAAAATCACCAGGCATTGCTAGCAGAGCCATCAGTCTCTTCACACTCTTCATGGTTTCTAGATTCTGGAGCCATTACTCACATCACTCCTGATTTGACCAACCTCAACTCTGCCCAGCCATACACAGGTAATGACACAGTGCATATTGGAAATGGAGAAGATTTGAAAATTCATCACATTGGTTCTTTAATTTTAAATACAACTACTAAACCAGTATCTCTGACCAATGTTTTACATGTACCATCCATGACCAAAAACTTATTGAGTATATCTCAATTGACCAGGGATAACAATGTGGTGATTGAATTTTTCCATGATTTGTGTTTTATAAAGGATCCAGCAACAAGCCAGGTCCTTCTTCATGGCATTTTGCATAATGGTCTCTACTCAATTCAACCACCTCCTGAACATCATCAAGTGTTCCACACTGTTCAAGAATCTCTAGACATTTGGCATTATAGATTAGTGCACTGTTCTAATTCAGTTCTAAATACTTTGGCTCACACTGATAGCATTTCAGTGAAGATGAATAATGTTTCCCTTTGTATTGATTGTATTAAGGCAAAATCACATAAATTGCCATTTCATTTTTCCAAAACTTGTGCTACTGAACCACTTCAGGTGGTACACACTGATGTATGGGGCCCAGCACCAATTGTTT
Source organism: Rhynchospora tenuis (assembly GCA_027725995.1). NCBI lineage: Eukaryota > Viridiplantae > Streptophyta > Magnoliopsida > Poales > Cyperaceae > Rhynchospora > Rhynchospora tenuis. Next base: position 125,458,747 of record CM050889.1, read on the forward strand.
CAAATGATGGAAATAGATATTACATTCATTTTATTAATGAGTTCACTAGATTTAGTTGGATGTATACATTTGCTTCTAAATTAGATGTGGCAAAATTTTTTGCAGTTTTTAAAGCTAAAGTTGAAAATTTGCTTTCCTGCAAAATCAGAACAATTCAGTGTGATGGTGGCACTGAATTTAAACCCCTCATGTCTCAGTTTCCAGAAATCACTTTTCAAATCTCCTACCCCCACACACCTGAACAAAATGGAGTAGCAAAAAGAAAACACCGTCATGTAGTTGAGCTGGGTTTAGCCACCATGTATCATGCTGGTATTCCAATGCAGTATTGGGACTGTATCTTTGAAAGTATGAATTTTGTAATAAATAGGCTGCCTTCTACTCATACTCGGTCTATTTCAACTTTTGAGAAACTGTTCAAGGAAAAACCAGATTATTCTCTTCTGAAAATCATTGGCTGTGCATGTTATCCTCTTCGTAGACCCTACAACACCAATAAACTACAACCCAGGTCTGACACCTGTGTGTTTATGGGGTATTCAACCTTTCACAAGGGATACAAATGCTATCATCTCCCTACCAACAGAATGTATATATCAAGGCATGTGACATTTGATGAAAAGTGTTTCCATTCACTCAGGGTGTGTTTGGATGATGAAAATAGTAAGGATTTAGAAATGCGTGCCTACTCTTATTCCTTATTCTTATGTCATGATTTTGTTAGTATAGGAATAAGGGCTCGAATAAGCCCAAATTTCTTATTCTTGTGTTGTTTGGGTTTCACAAGAATAAGGAATTTGGAGCTTATTCTTATCCAAATCCTTATTCTCATGCATCCAAACACGCCCTCAATTGATTTCTCACCCTACTGAGGAATCTCAGGTGACTCAGAATCAGTGTTTGACTGTTTTGCCCCTCAGTTCTTCCAATACTGAAGCACCACATCCACAACCATCTTTGATAGCTTCATCATCTGCCACATCAACTCAAGTGCCAGCAACACCAGTTCCTGCACAACAACTACCAACTGATGACCCCTCTACATCCACTCACCATGTGATGACCAGACAAAAGACTAAAACTCTGAAAACCAAAAACTCTTCCAAACATCAGGTGTATACAGCTACTAAATACCCTATCCCTCCTCCTGATGATGAAATTGAGCCTACTTGTTTCACTCAGGCAAGTAAAAGCCAGCATTGGAGACATGCAATGGCTGAGGAGCTCAGTGCTTTAGCTAAGAATGCAACCTGGGAATTGGTACCAAAACCAGTTGATGCTCATATTATTGGTTGTAAATGGATTTTCAAGAAAAAAAAAAAGCTGATGGCACTATAGAAAGGTATAAAGCTAGTCTGGTAGCTAAAGGTTACAGTCAAATTGAATGAATAGATTATTCTGAAACCTTCAGTCTTGTCATCAAACGAACAACCATCAGACTGGTTCTTTCTTTAGCTATCTCTCATGGCTGGTCTCTTCATCAGTTGGACGTCAATAATGCATTTCTCCATGGTGATTTGTCATAGACTGTATACATGCAACAACCACCAGGTTTTACTGAATCCTCACTTCCAAATCATGTTTGCAGATTGAGAAAAGTTCTATATGGGCTTAAACAAGCACCAAGAGCTTGGTTTCAAAAGCTCAATGCTTTCCTTCTGTCACAACATTTTGTTGCTTCTCAATCTGATCATTCATTGTTCATCTACAATAGAAACAATGTCATCATTTACATACTTGTATATGTAGATGATATCATTCTAACAGAAAACAACAGTGTAGCCATATCATCTCTGATTCAAATTTTAGATGCTCAATTCTCTTTAAAAGATCTTGGCCCTTTGAATTATTTTCTAGGTATTGAGGTGTCAATGGCAGGAAGCAAATTGTGTCTCACTCAAACAAGATACCTCAAAACTATCCTAGAGAGAGCAAGCATGGTTGGTGCCAAACCATGCCATACTCCACTGCCTAGTGGTGGTGAAATGTCCAAATTTGATGGGTCCCTACTGACTGATCCTACTCAGTACTATACAATTGTTGGAATGTTGTAATATGGAACTATCACAAGGCCTGACATCACTTTTGCAGTGAACAAAGTTTCACAATTCTTCAGTCAACCTTCTGACATTCACTGGCAGGCTATAAAAAGAATTCTGGGGTACATTAAAGGCGCAATTTCTATGGGGCTTTGCTTCACTCCTCACAGTCCTTTGCATGGTTTCTGTGATGCTGATTGGGCTAGATGCCCTGATGACAGGCGTTCTACAACTGGTTTTGCAGTCTATTTTGGCACCAATCTTATTTCATGGTGTTCAAAGAAGCAAACAACTGTAGCCAGGTCCTCTACAGAAGCTGAATACAGGAGCATGGCCATCACCACCACTGAATTGGTTTGGTTACAACATTTATTGAATGAACTTAGCTGCAAATCACCAGTTGTTCCAGCAATTCACTGTGATAATTTGAGTGCTACATTTCTAGCTGCAAATCTTGTTTTTCATGCTAGAACAAAGCACATAGAGCTTGATTATCATTTTGTCAGAGAAAAACTTGCAAATCGACAGATTTCAGTGCATTTTCTATGTTCCAATGACCAGATAGCAGATATTCTGACTAAGAGTTTGCCTAGAGCTTGTTTCCAATTATTACGAGACAAGCTCACTCTTTCTGGTACAAAGCTGAGCTTGAGGGGGCCTGAAGAAGCTCATGAACTGGAGCTGTCCAGTCAAAGTGAAAACGGACAAGAGTACAGTGAATTGTAATTAGTTTTAATGATTCTGTTAGTTAGTTATAGAGAGAGAGAGTTGGGCGTAAGTCTCTCTGTGTATATAAATACTGTATCTGTACTCTTGAAAACTGATTGGAGAAAATGAAAGAAATCAATTTCAAATCTATCTTCTTTCTTCTCAAATTTCAACAGTTAGGAAGGAAAATATCTTTTTGACGTTCAAGGAAGGAAAATGCTGATTTATTGTTATACTTTTCGCTTTGAGGACCACATGACACTATTTTTAGTTCCTTTACTATTCTTGAAATTTTCAAGTTTATTAACTTTTGTATCTAACTCCCTGCCTACAGTATGCATCAAAAATTGATTGTTTCATGCAAAATGAATCTTAGAAAAAAAAAATGATGTTCCTTTTTTTAACTGAAGTAATTAGATTATGCAAAAAAAGGTTATTCGGTGTATTGGTCCTCCAGTTGTATTACCTGTAATCAGTAGAAGAGCTAGGGTTAGGTTACATGGAGTTTCTAAGAACAGAAACAATCATTGTCAAGTATTGGTACTAAGACTAATAACAACAGACGGATGGGTGGGCCCTTAGCTGACGGTGACGTAGCAAGTAGCGTGAAATAATCGATTTTCTCACCAGAGAAGAAAATAACGTAAAGACACAAATTTGAGTTTTTCCTATATTCTTCTTCAAACTGAAAAGATACATCCCCTATTAAGAGGTTCTGTCTACAGTAACATAGAAAGAAAATAATTGCTAGAGAAATAAAATAACTGCTAGAAATTAAAATAACTGCTACTACTTAATAAGTCTTTCTTTCTTTCTTCTGGTGGTCCCTCTGGACCATATATTTATCAGCAATATGGTTCGCATCAGTCTCTCCCACCACTAAAAAACTCGACCTTGAGTTTTCTGGGTACAATGGCTCATTATCTGGGAAGAACGGGTAAATATCTGCCACATTAAATGTTTTAGATATACCCATTTCAGCTGGTAGCCCCACCACATAAGCATTATCATTAATTTTTTTCTCAATCTGATAGGGTCCATACTTCTTAGGTTGCAATTTGCTGTATTTACGTACTGGAAATCTCTCTTTCCTCAAAAACACCATCACTTGATCGCCAACAGCAAATAATTTCTCCCTCCGATGCTTATCAGCTTCTGCTTTGTACTTAGCATTAGATTCCTCAATTTTCTTCTTTACTTCAGCCGCCACTGTGTGCCATTGTTCAGCCATATGTCTTGCAGCAACACTGGTATAAGGAGCTCACTGCAGCTTCACTAAGTCAACAGCATGATCTGGTGCCTTAGTGTACACAATTGAGAATGGTGACTTGCCCGTGGTCCTGTGTATTGCCGTGTTATATGCAAACTCGGCTTGTACAAGGGCAACATCCCACTGCTTCGGTTTGTCTCCACAAATACTGCGAATTAGGTTGCCCAAAGTTCTGTTGGTGGCCTCCTTTTGCCCATCAGTTTGTGGATGAGCAGTGGTGCTGTAATTAAGGGAAGAGTCAAACATTTGCCACAAGGTCCTCCAAAAATGGTTGAGAAATTTGCTGTCTCAGTCGGAGGTAATCGACTTAGGTACACCATGCAGGCGTACCACTTCCTTGAAAAACAGCTTGGCAATGCCTTGTGCATCAGCCACCTTTCGACATGGAATGACGTGGGCCATCTTTGAGAACCTGGCAACAACCACAAAAACTGAATCCATACCTCGCTGAGTGGAATGTAACCCTAGCACAAAGTCCATGGACAGATCCTGCCAAATGTTGTTAGGGGCTGGGAGTGGCGTGTATAGTCCAGTATTTTGTGACTGTCTTTTTGATGTTTGGCACTGTGACACACATAACATCGCTGCACAATTCTACTCACATCTCTCCTCAAGTGAGGCCAATGAAACCTCTTTTGAACAGTTACGATTGTCTTGTCTCTGCCCAAATGACCTGCCAATCCACCACCATGTAGGTCTCGAATCAGCTTCTCCCTTAATGAGGAACAAGGGATGCACAGCTGATTATCCTTCATCAAGTACCCATCATGAATGTGAAAATCATCACATGGCTGGTTTGTGTCACATTTACTCCAAATATTTTTGAAGTCTTCATCAGTTCTGTACAAATTCTTCAACTGCTCAAAACCTATAATCTTATGCCTCAAAGTAACAAGCAAATTGGCCCTACGACTCAAAGCATCTGCTACTTTGTTTTGCATTCCAGCCTTGTGCTTTAACTTGAATGGGAATTTATGTAGGAATTGCACCCACCTTGCATGCATGTCCTTGCTGATTCGGGTTTGATTATTCAGATGTTTTAGTGCATCACAATCTGAATATAAAATAAACTCATGCCCGATCAGGTAGTACTCCCATGTCTTTAAAGCTCGTACCACCGAGTAGAATTCTTTGTCATAAGTGGACCAATTCCTTCTAGCATCTGCTAGTTTTTCACTAAAAAAGGCCACTGGCTGTTTCTCTTGAGATAAAACTGCTCCAACTCCCACTCCACTTGCATCACAATCAACCTCAAATAGTTTACCAAAATCTCGTAAGGCTAGAACTAGGGCTGAGCACAATTTCTCTTTCAACAAAGCAAAGCTCGACTCAACTTCTTCACTCCAATGAAATTTCCCTTTCTTCAAACATTCTGTCATTGGGGCTACTATAGTGCTGAAATTTTTAATGAAACGCCTGTAGAAACTGGCTAATCCCAAAAAACTCCTCAACTCAGTCACTGTTTTTGGTACTGGTCATTCTCTTATGGCTTTTACCTTCTCCTCGTCTACTTGGATACCTTCTGATCCAACAACAAAGCCAAGGAACAACAATCTTTTAGCCATAAAACTGCACTTTTTTAAATTGGCATAAAGTTTCTTCTCTTGCAAAACCACCAGTACTTCTCTCAAGTGTTTAAGGTGTTCTTCATTTGATTTACTATATATTAAAATGTCATCAAAGTAAACTACCACAAACTTCCCAATGAAAGGCTTCAATACCTTATTCATCACCCTCATGAAGGTACTTGGTGCATTTGACAGCCCAAATGGCATGACCAGCCACTCATACAGTCCTTCCTTGGTCTTGAAAGCAGTTTTCTATTCATCTCCAGGTCTAATTCGAATTTGATGGTAGCCGCTTCTCAAGTCAATCTTTAAGAACACCACCGACCCGCTTAACTGATCAAGCATATCATCAATCCTTGGAATGGGAAACTTGTAACCAATGGTGATTTTGTTGATTGCACGGCTGTCAACACACATTCTCCAACTACTGTCCTTCTTAGGTGTCAATAATGCAGGTACAACACATGGACTCATGCTGTCCCTAACATATCCTTTATTCAGCAACTCCTGCACCTTCTCTTGTAAGATTTCACTTTCCTTTGGGCTCATTCTGTAATGGGGTAAGTTTGGAAGGCTAGCACCTGGAATTAGATCAATATGGTGCTGTATTTCTCGCATGGGAGAAAGTCCATCTGGTAGGTCAGCAGGAATGACCTCCACAAACTCTTCTAATAGAGGCTTCACTGCCTCTGGTATTTCAGTGGCTTGCTCATCCAGCAATAATATTTGCTTCACAATTAATGCATGAACCACTTGAGACTCCCTCACAGCCACCTCCAATTCTTTTTCTGAATTCATAAATGTGATGTATGATTGCTCCTTAACTTTCGCAGTGTTTGGATGCTTGTTTACTCGTACAGGAAGTAGAGTAAATTTCACCCCTTCTCTCTCCAGCTTGTACACATTATCTCTACCTACATGCTGAGCATCAACATCAAACTGCCATGGTCTGCCAAAGAGTATGTGACATACATCCATGTCCACAACATCACAATAGACTTCATCCTTATATTTTCCAATAGAAAAAGGGTACCTTACACCGCTCAGTCACCTTAATCTTTTTTGCAGCTTTAATCCATCCAATTGAGTAAGGATTTGGATGTTTTTCAACAGCCAATTGCAGTGAATTCACCACGTCCCTGCCAATAATATTCTCACAACTATCGCTGTCTATGATTAACTCAAAGACACAGCCATTGATGGTGCATCTAGTTCTGAACAATTGGTGGCGTTGGGTAGCATCACCTTGCTTTGGAGCCAGCATCAATCTCCTGATAACAAAACTCTCTCCTTCATCATCACCTTTACCAAAATCGCCTTCTTCATCATCCCCATCAGGTTCACAATAAACCTCATCTTCTATCTCTCGCTCCACAATGTTAATTCCTCTCCTGTTAGGGCAGTCATTTGATCGATGGCCCGGCTGTAAACACCGGTAACATTTGCCCACCATTGATTTTGAAATAGGGTTGGCTGGTTTTTGGTTTTCACCTTTGTCCATCGACCTTTTCCATACTGGCTTATCCTCTTTTGTCATCTTCACCTCTTGCACTGCACCAGCTTTATCAATGGTGTTTCTATGAAAGCCTTCACTAACATGACCACGCCTGTTTGTATCCCACCTATTACCCTTCTCTTGCAACATCAATTCTGCCTTCATGGCCATTTTTTTTGCCTCATTCAGATTATACATAACCTGAACTCCAATTTTGTCTCGAAGTTGTGGTTTCAGCCCATCCAAATACCGTGCAACTTGCTGGCCTTCACTCTCACGCAAGTCATTCCTCTCTGCCAACCGCATGAACTCAGTGGTATAATCATGAACAGATCTTTGACCTTGGTTACACCTTTGATATTGTTGAAATAAAATCTACTCATAATCAAGAGGAAGAAAATCCCTCTGCAATAACTGCTTCATCCTGTACCAAGTTCGAACAGGTTGCTTCCCTTCACGGTACCTTCTGTTTTGTAACCTCTCCCACCATGCAGAGGCTCCTCCTTTCAACCTACATGCCACCAACTTCACCCTTTTCTCTTCAGGAATCTCCATATACTCAAAGAACCGATCAACTTCAGCCACCCAATAAATAAAATCCTCAATATTCAGCCCTCCATTAAAACTAGGAATATCAACCATCAACTTAAAGTCATAATTATCTCTTTCAAACTGGTTACCTTGATATCTGCCGCGACCATTATCACGCCCAGTGGCACGGTAACGGCCTAATCAGTCTTCCTATTCCTCCTCCGAGTCTTCTCCTTGGGTGGAGTTGTCTCGATGGCTCTCAGGAACAGGTCTATCATGAAAATCGCCTTGAGCAGCATCAACTCTTGGCCGATCTCTTCCTTCAGCCATGTTCCTATTAGGGTTCACTGCTAGCAAATCAAGTCGTGCGACAATACCCTCAAGGCTTCGTTGTATGCCCTGGACACTCTGTTCCAGAGTTGTAACTGCCTCCCTTTGAGCCTTAACCTCGGCTCTGAGATTTTCCATGTTCCGATCTGTTGGAGCCATGGCTGCCTTTTCCTACCATTGGTTATGGAAGGAAAACCCGCTCTGATACCACCTGACGCAACAAGTAGCGTGAAATAACCGATTTTCTCACGAGAGAAGAAAATAACGTAAAGACACAAATTTGAGTTTTTCCTATATTCTTCTTCAAACTGAAAAGATACATCCCCTATTAAGAGGTTCTGTCTACAGTAACATAGAAAGAAAATAACTGCTAGAGAAATAAAATAACCGCTAGAAATTAAAATAACTGCTACTACTTAATAAGTCTTTCTTTCGCCCCTCTGGACCATATATTTATTAGCAATATGGTCCGCATCAGACGGGGTTTCATAAATGAATCGTTTCGTTGACGGAGAGCTAAGGATCGTTAAATTTTAGCAGCTGCCGCTGAGATCAAGATCTGTCCGCTCTTTTATAACGGTCACTTAGTCGGAACCGTTGGATGAGGGGATTATTACTGAGCATTAATAGCTGTTGTTTTTACTTTTCGGAGTATTATAAATAGTCGCAACCGTTGGTTATCTGTTTTTTGTTTTTTGTTTCAGTATCTTAATGCTTTGTTGTTTTTAGGAGTAAGAACTTTGTTATCTAAGTCACTTTCCTGGTGACTTTACTCTGTAAACTCTTTGCATGCTTTAATAGAATGCAGGCACCTGTGTTTAGGGTGCTTTTTTCAAAAAAAAAAAAATAAATAGATGTAATGGATTGTAAAAACATTTATGGAAAATGAAATAAAGCTTTTATCTCTTTCTTTTATCAATTATCGCCATTACATTCCTATTTTCTCTCTCCGCTCCCTCATTTATCGCTCTTCTCTCTCCGACAACCCCAATCCCTCATTAAGTTCAATTAAAGTCACAGAATACTGCGACAATCATTCCACTCAGTGGCATGGAACAAGTGAATCTTTTATCAATGACAAGTTTTCGGTCAGTTTAGTAAATCTAAATGTTAGCAAAATTCAATATATGCACAAAAGAAAAAACCTTAACAAAAATTTTCATTTAGAACCAGTGTTTACCACATGCATGTTATATGTATGATGAGAAGCCAGAAGAATTTTTATTAAGTCCATAGAGACATGCATTTATCTGTTTCATATATCTAACTTGCTGTTTGGGATGGTAAATTGCAGGGATCAGTCTTGACTTGGCTACAGTTGGTTTGGAGTAACTTAGATTTTCAAAGTTCTCCAAAAATGAATGGTGTTATCGATACTGTTTCAAACAGGATCAAGCATGCTTTGAGGAGTGGGGCAACCAAACAAATTAAAAAGAAGTTATTTAAACGGGTGCCAATTCTGTTTGAGTTTGAAAAGCAGCTTAGGATTATTGACAATGAGTTTACCATAGTGAGGGGTCAATTAGTTGAAGGGTCTCGTCATGTGCCTGAAGATGAACTGAATAAAATTGGAGATGCAGCTAAGGAGGTTGAAAAAATTGTTAATTCTTACTTGTGCTTTCTTGCAGAAGCAGATAATCTCAGTGGTAGCGAGCATAATAACACTGTTGAGTATCTCCAAAGTCAGATCCTTAGAGTTGGTAGTATCTGTTTGAGAAATCCTCAGTGCGCTCGGAATGAACAATTGATTCAAAACGGGTCGGAGATCCAGCAAAACAGTAGGTTGACTGAATGGTTGATGGATTCAGCAACAGGTCGGACCATTATTTCAGTATGGGGCACAAGAAGTTCTAGTAAAAGAAACCTTGTGCGTGATGTTTATGAAAACCCTAAAATAAGAAGTAGCTTTGATTTATATGCATGTGTCCCTGTTGGGGGTTGTTATAAACAACAGCAATTACTGGAAAAAATAGCTGGCGAGCTCATAGAAGGAGACCAAATGATTGAAGATGATGATTTGCTGGCTGTGATACAGGGTTGTCTGCAAAATAAAAAGTACTTAATTATCCTAGATGATTTTGAGGCTGGAGAAGTTTGGCCAATCTTAGATTCTGCATTTCTCCAAAACATATTAGGAAATAAGGTGGTGCTTATAACTCGTTTTGAATCTATTGCTTCATTAGCAGATGAAGACCATATTATTAAGATGCATAGCTTTACTGACTTGCCAGATGAATTACAGAATTGCTTAAGGTACTGTGGGCTGATGCCTAGAAATTATTCAATAGGGAAAAAGTGGATAACTGGATTGTGGATTGCTGAGGAGTTTGTGAAGAAAGTGAGTCATGATCGTAAAACATTAGAGGAAGCGGCTGAAGATTATATCAGGGAACTCTTTGAATACTCTCATGTAAAAGTTGTCAAGAAGGATATACATGGAAACATAAAGCAGTTCATGCTGCAAGATTATGCTTCCCTCGGTGCATTTCGTGTAAAACATTTCGGTGTTATTTTGAGCAATTCAGATCCTGTGGAGTTGGGACAGAATATAAGCCGTGCATTTATTGAAAAAGGTAATGGGCACATAAAATTTGGTTCAAATGAAATGCTTCAGTCATTTATTTTGTTTGATGATAAAGCAACACACTCGTGGATCATAAAGACTTTATCAAACTTTGAATCTCTTCAAATCCTATGTCTAAGATTTACAGCCATTGAGGTGCTACCAGATACTATATATAAACTGCGTTTTTTAAGGTGTCTTGATCTGTCCTTTACAATGGTGAATGAGATAAAAAATGTAGTGCAGAACCTCATTCTTCTGCAAATACTGGATCTCAGGCATACTTTGGTAGGACGATTGCCTAAAAATATCAAATATCTTAAAAATCTACGGCATTTGTATGCTGCACATCCTTCATTACGTGCTATTCCTGTAGAGGGTGACATCAGTAGGTTAATATTTCTACAAACCTTACGCAAAATAAGAATCAAGTCCAGCTTGATCAAAAACCTCAAAGGCTTGACAGAATTAAGGAACCTTTTCATTATGGAGGTGAAACAAAAGTTTGTGGAGGAGTTGTTCAGATACCTTTCAAGTATGTGTCACCTCAATAAATTGGGTATTGTCATGTGCACTGGTGAAGTTCTGAATATGGTGGGAATTTCTATTATGAATAATTTGGAAAAGCTCTACTTGGAAGGCAGATTAGATAAAAGCGTCATTCCCACAATGTATGACCGATTTGGAATGCTCAAGGAATTTTGCATGGTTAATTCTGAACTAAGTGAGGACCCTGTACGTGGTCTTTCTGAAATGAGTAACCTGGTTAATCTTGAAATTAAGGGGGCCTATGATGGTGTGCAATTGATGTTTTGTGCGGATTGGTTCCCAAACCTTAAGAAACTCCATTTGTCTAATATGCCAAAACTTTCTCGTGTTGTAATAAGTTGCGGTAGCATGGAAAACCTACAATGCTTGCGATTTGCAATTTTAAGCAATCTTAAAGAGGTGCCAAGTGGCTTGAAATACCTGGAGAAACTTGAAGAAATAATCCTAATTAAGATGCCTGATGAGTTTGTACAGAGTGCCCAAGTTTACGTTCCACACATTCAAATTACCACAGTTCGTCAGTGACTCCTTGATAAAGTAAGTCTCATGCATTTTCATTTTTAATATGCTAAATAATGATGAACCTTAGTTCAATTTCACAACTTTTCAATTCCAAATTCTTGAGTTGTTATCTAATTTAGTTCTTATTTTATGACACACTTGCATCACAATTTAAGTTTAACCAACTTTGTTAGGCTCAGAAGTAGGCATTCTTGCCCTCCTATGATTCCTCATGTTACAATTGATACTGTCTAGTTAGTGGGATATAATATTCAGTCGTTGGAGAAATACTTAATTCTTAGCCTATGAGATTTAATTAAAGAAGCAATGTTACCCTTGACAATTGATGCAATGATTACCTTGTTATCAGATATTTGGTTTATACTGGTACATTTTTGGAAACAACAACTATGTTCATAGTCAGACCAATTCCATGGTGACTTAATTGATATGCTAATTCAAGAATGTAACCATCAAATTTGTCCTAGAAGAAAAAAAAAATCTTACCTAAAATGACCCCCTCCCCCCACCAAGGAGAAAAATATAAAATAAAATAATACAAATACACAAGCATACAAAAAGACAAGCCCACACAAAGCAAAATGAAACAAATAAGGGAAGTTGAACAGAAAGCAACACATGCACACAGAGACCTTTCAAGGAGAGGAAATGACCTACCAAAATAAATGTTACTTACAGGTTATGAGTCTAGTATTTGCACAGATGATCCATGACTCGGTCTTTCTCAGCCTGATATCTCACATAATATCTTATAGGGTGAGTCTAGTATCTTAGCACAATCTTGCACCTCAGCTTCTGCCTAAAGTAGGTTTGTATGAATTTTACATATCCACCAACTAGCTATTATATTCATTGTATAGGCTTGTATGTGTAATTGGACCTTTTTCAATTGCCAACCGATCTTCAAAAAGGGTAATTTGAACCTTTTCTGGTACTGAATATACCTTTAGGCTTGTATGTATAATTGTACAGACTTATTTACTATATAGACTTGTATGTATAATTGTACATACTTATTTATTAATGTCAGCAAGTCAACTCTCTGTTCAATTAGTGAACAATTCTTCATAACTGATTGATTAATGAGTCAAACCAATGTCCATATCAGCTTGACTTTTAGAAAAGTTAAGTTGAACCTCAAACCTAACACCTCGAGTTTACTAATTGTGATTGAGCTCACATTTCTCAATCATGAGCTCTATCTGTGTTCAGATCATTGAATAATTCCATATTTACTGGTCACACTATCTGAGCATAAGAACATAATATAAATTGTTCTTAATATAAATTAAATTGAGTAATATTAGAGTCAAACACATTTGATAGTGGAGCTCAACAAATGCGATTAGATCTCAATTTTCGAGTTGCAAATGAGCGATCCGAACCACTTATTGTGTCCGTCACATTGAAGTCTAGTTCGTGACAAAATTGTGTAATAAAATTGCTGTTACTATACAACAACCTGGGCTTAATTTCAACTTGATGATTATTATTTTGAAGGGCTTGGTTTATTATAAATCTGAGTACAATACTACAAAAAAAATAGTGAGATAGACCTAATCAATGCTCACAGCTCACTCTGCATGTAACATTATCAAGATTGAATTCACTTTTGTTCAGAGTTGAGTCATTCCAGCTAGCATTTTGATTGATACACAAACTGAACGTCTAGTCTATTGGTAAACACTAAGCAGCTGATATAGGTAGCAACAATATGTATGTAGGTCAGATATAAGGTGAACGTGCCACTTGAAGTTGTAGATTCTATAAAGCACGTGCATTTTCCATTTGAAGCAAGTACACTGCAAAATTTATAGTGAATTTCAATTTTATTCTTTTAGTTTTCGACTCATTTTCTTTTTTTCTCAGTCATAACAGATGGCATGTTGATGAAGGCCGTCTGGATAAGATTCTAGTTTTGATATTTGGGATGAAGCAAGTACACTGCAAAATTTCTAGTGAATTTTAGGTATTATTATTTTAGTTTGCACTCTTTGCCTTTTTCTCACTCTTAACAGAAGGCATGTTGATGGAAGACCGTCTGGATAGAGATTCTGGTTTTGATATTTGGGGTGTTATCTGTTTGTTTATGTTTCGTTAGTTTTTTTTTTTTTCGAAGTATTTGATTGTCTAGTTATTGATCATCTTTAAGAAATACTAGATTTTTCCATTGCGGCTCTGCCACAACGCATAATTTTACTAGAATGTTTGTCAATATTTCAAAGTATAATAAAATTTTCTGTGTGTGTTACTATTATTTGTGTGGGAGTTGACCTATTTATTTATTTATTTATTTTTGTTTTTGTACTACACAGGTCTTGAATTATGTTGGAATTGGTTAATTAGGAATTGTACTCGAAGGTCATTTTCAAAGCATATGCTCGTAGGTCTTGAATTATGAACCTATTTCCATGCACAAATGTTGTATATATCATCTTACTTTAAAAAAAATCTAGCTTACAATATTTTCTTTGATTCTTAAATGAGAACTGAAAGCTTTGACGTTGCGGCGTTGCCGCAACATTTCTTCCTATTCGATCCACCAGATGAACTTTGCTTGTAATTAATTCCCAAATAAAATACTTCTAGTTCGTTGCTTTTGCTGCAGTTGCAATTTTGAATTTTTATCTAGTTACAAAAAAAAAATGCTTCCACACATGAAACATATGTAAAATTACAAACACAAAATATACACAAACTATCAGACAAGACGCATATGCATTGAGAGTCTATAAATGAAAATGTTGGAGTCATGTCTATATATAAGTGAATATTTAATGACTTATTTTTTTAGTTTATGTTATTCATGATATTTGATCATTTGTTCATAGAGTTTATTATTGACAGATCATTCAGGTTAAGGATCTGAATTGTAGATCTCTGTAGATCATTCATTAGAATGACAATAATAAATCTAAATCGTCCATAATCTTGATAATTAACAATGAACATTAATTATCTTAAAAGATTAGTATGCAAGTTAAGTGATGATTATGCTCTACAAATCATGGGTAAGGAGTTACCAACTTAATTGCATATGTGTATGTTATTGGAACATAATACATGACATGATCCAATGAAATAAACATATAGATTGTATTATGTGTCATTGTTTATTTCATATGAGTTTGATTCTAAGTTTGAGATGTTCAATTTTTTTACATGAGGATAGGTTCTATAAATATCATCTAGCGTTGATTCATAATAAAAATTGTTATACGGACTTTATTTATGCTCTCTTGAATTATGCGGAAAAAAGTTGTTCATCAATAAAATCGTGTCCCTCATTAGTATACCTAGTGAGTGATGATATCTATTTGGGCCCATTGATAGAGTTGGATTGTTTAACCAACTAGTACAATCAACTCTAAATCAAGAAATATATAATATGCAAAAATGAAACATTCCTATCTTGGATTATTCAATGATATCATGTGACATAGGAATTAGACAAGGAAATACTTTTATTTCTTATGCAGGATTGAGATATTGTAGCAGTACATTATTTATGCGAATTGGAAATCATAACGTGTTGCTAGATAACGCTTATGATTATTGGAAATAAATGGTGATTTGTTTTCCATGGCTAACATAGCACAAATCTCCAAAGGATCACACAAATATGATTTTGACCACACAGTGCATTATTTATTTATTCGCAACAGTGAGTATTGCGGAAATATAATAAGTCGACTAATTATATATTGTTGTGAACCGTTATAATTAATTAAGTCAAAGGGATCATATAAAAATAGATTAATGCATTATCTAATCCCAAAATAATTATTAATGAGTTAATAATTAATTTTAAATTAATACATTTTAATATAAATGGTTATATTAATTAATCGGACCGTTATTTAATAAGAAAATATATAGCCCAATTAAAAGGCAAACTAATGAGACATTAATTATATGAATTTTTGACCCAATTAAAGATAGGAGATGACCCATTTTAGGCCCAAAATGTGGCAGCCATGAGGAATGGCATGAGGTGTAATTTTGGGAAAGTTTTCTTAGAGTTTGAGCTCTATATAAGGACCCCTTTGGAGGCTCCAACCCTAGTCCCCTTTCTCTCTCATCTCTTCCTCTTTGAGGCCGCCACCCACCTCTTTCTCCCTCTCCATTTGCTCATGTGTTGAGCTCTCTTCTCCACTTAATTAATGAAATTAATTTCTAAAATGGAGAAAGCTAAAGGGATTAGGCTTGTTCTTTGGTGTGCTAGAACATACCTTGAGAACGTGCTTAATCTCCTTGGTGGACTCGAGGCCGGCGAGTTGACGGCGGCGGTGGTGGTGAAGGCACGCCATCGACTCAGGATTCGAGCCTCACGAATATAATTTCGTGAGAGGTAAAACTCCTACTCTTCTCCCTTGATTTTGTGTGTTAATGGCTTTTGCACTAGATCCATGGTGTTTGGTTGTTGTTTGTGGCTAATTAGTAGTTTAAAATAAATATTGAGCATCTAAACCTACTTTCTAATAGTGGTATCAGAGCCTTAGGTCGTGCTTAAGCATTTTAACACATTAATTAAGTGAGAAATGGTTAATTACTGGACTAATAGAGTTGATGTTATTGCTTGTTGGCTGGAAGTTCTTTTTTCTTTGTTTTTGCGTGATTTTCTCTGTGTGAAGCATTCGATTTTTTTTGTGTTTATTGGAGTTGATAAATGGATGAGATTTGAGTATTTAGCCCCTGGTTTCACCTTCATCCGAGATTTAATGATTTATGGTGATTTTTCTCGTGACGGAGCGCAGAACAAGTTTATGTATTACCAGATCTGAGTGTGAGGGCTTTATTTGAATTATTTTTTGAATAAGCTACCTGTTTATGTGTTTATGTGGCTAGGAATAAATTAGACGTGTTGTACTTCCTTCTATATCAATTTGATGGTGTGGTTTGAAGTCTTTTTATTTATTTGAAGTTGTGAAAGATCTAAATCGTTTGACTGGTTTTTGGTACCGGCTGGATAGTTTAGTAAACTGGTATTGATTGAGACCTATTTTGTAAGTAAACTGGTATTGATTGATACGTCTAGCTAGATAGAGGGATCAACAATATGTAGAGATTGAGATTGAGAGGAGCAAAATAGATCTTTATTGATTTAATATGTGATTACAGTGGATGATAGTGGTGTCTGTGTGTGCATAATAAAAGTCCAACCCCTTATACAATGATCTACCCTTTCTATTTATAGCTTTCTACCTGGGGAACACCTTTGCTGACGTCACCTGACAACGGTTATGCCACTTGATTCTCTTGGTTCCTCCAAGCTCACCTCGGGCCATCTTATATGGACAGAGGATTATACGCTCCATTAATATCCCCTTGTCTTTCTTTGTTCAGTTATTTTTCAGCCCTGATGTGGGAAGATTCCTCGACAGGTTTGTTATCCCTCATAATTGCTTAACTTCCTCTTATTCCTCCCTTTTTTTCCAGAAATTATATACACCATCCAACAAAATACCATCCAATACCATCCAGTTGAACTAGCGCCATCCAACAGGCCAAAAATTTTTTTTTCCGCATGCTGACGTCAGCAAAATTTTTTGACCAATTTTCGAAATTTTTTTGGTGCTGATGTCATCAAATATGCTGATTTAAGGGTTCTGTTAAATGTTTTAAGGGTTCAGTTAAATGTTTTAAGGGTTGAATTAAAGTGTATAAGTGTTCAGTTAGATGCACCAATAATTTGAAATTTTAGTGTTTTGTGTTCAGTTAAATAGGTTAAGGGATTATTTAAAAGTATGTATGTTTCAGTTAGATGCAGCAATAATTTAGAATTTTAGTGTTTTGTGTTCAGTTAAATACGTTAGGGGATGAACTTAAAGTGTCTATATGTTCAGTTAGTTGCAGCAGAAATTTGATTTCGTAGTTTTTGTGTTCAATTAAACTAGTTAAATAAAAAAACAAAATGAACAGATACAACAAACATAGCAAACATTTACAGTAACAATATGAACATTTACAACAATAAATTGAACATATATACAAATTTCGTAAGTAAGAAATAAACGATCATATTCAACATACAAAGTGAAATAAATTATTGTTGCATCTAACTGAACATTTACACACTTTAATTCAACCCTTAAAACATTTAACAGAACCCTTAAATCAGCATATTTGATGACGTCAGCACAAAATTTTTTTCGAAACTTGGTCAAAAAATTATTGGTGCATCTAACTGAACACTTATACACTTTAATTCAACCCTTAAAACATTTAACTGAACCCTCAAAACATTTAACAGAACCCTTAAATCAGCATATTTGATGACGTCAGCACAAAAATTTTTCGAAAATTAGTCAAAAATTTTTTGCTGACGTCAGCAGCTGACGCGGAAAATTGGATGGCGCTGGATGGTAATTCAGTGGATGGTAGATAGTAATTACCCTTTTTTTTCCCGCCTTATCTGTCCTGCTGCCAGTGTATTTCCGATCTCCTCCTTCTGGGCCGTTTTACATATACAGGCCTCATCATATTTGGGCTTAGCCCTATCAGCATGTAAACGTTAATTACCTATTAGTAATTTCCACGAGTCCTATTTGAAAATGAAAATTGACTAGTATCAACCGAAATGAAACAGAAAGTTGCCTAATAACGTAAAGTTTATATAACAAATTGAATGCATATATAATTAATTAACGAGCGTATAAGTTCAACAATAACAAAAGAAGAATAAAAATTAACAAAAATGATCCTGCAAACACAATCGAATTACTTTCCAGTTGTCTAGCATTCATTACTACAAAAGATACTTTATATAATAACCTTACAGATTAATATTAATATTTTTCTATAGTTATAGATGGGATATGTTTGAGTTTGTGTCGATCTGGTCCTTCCAACAAACAATTGAAGACGGGACGGCAAAGCATTCTCGCGCCCTTTAACTTTAACTCTCTGAGGTTGGTCAGATATTGCAAGTCAGGAAACATCTCAAGTTTGTCACAAGATACTATTTCAAGTAGGTTAAGCAGGGGCATGGCACCCGCCTCTACTTTCAATTCCTTGAGAGGTTCGACAAAGAGTTTCAGTTGCTGCAGGCATTTGAATCCTCCTGCAGAACAAATGAGTTTTCTTCCATTGTACGCTGCACAAGCCAGGAGAAGTACCCTGAGTTTGGGCAACTTCTGTAGTTCTTGCATCGAATCTTGCTTAAGGTAAGTATGTTCAAGCGAGAGCTTAATAAGACTAGGTGGGAATAGGCTAGAATCACCAATTTGCCTCTCAGGCTTAGAGTCAAAACAATACAGGTATAAGGAATGCATCCGCTCGTAGTTTTTCAAAGCTCGAGTGATAGCAGGATGGCTCAAATTATCTAATCCTAGAAAGAGGGACTCAAGATTCTCTAGCTTTCTCATTGAATTTGCTATTGCTTCCAATGCAGTATGTGATGAGTCACGTACCCGTATCTTAATCCCCAACTTACGGATACGTGGAAAGTGAGGAAATTCGTCTCTTGCAATCATACCCTTTAACATTTCCAGATTTTCTAATTTTACTGATGATGATGGCCCCGTCACAAAGCCGGGTAATATGCAATTCTCTATTTTGACATACCTCAACATCTTGTTATTCCAAAAAGAATCAGGAAGTTTAACTACATAACCACGGTTAATACATCGAAAGTACCTTAGAGTGGTCAATTTCTCCATCCGTAGGTAAACTTCATGTGTGTTTGAAGTTTCCAAGTGCATAACTCTAACCATTCGGAGTTTCTTAAAGCTTGGAAAATGTTTGCCAAAATAAATTAGAGTACGAAGTTTTGGACCTACGATTGATACTTTTGGTAATTCTGTATCACCAAAATTATGAAATGCAATGCGCCGTGCCGAGGTACTAGTTCTAGAAGTTAAATTTGCATCGGACTCGGAGAATATCTGAAGAAAATTTTCCTCTGTAGCCTTCTGAATTGCCAATTCACGTAGAATATCATTCAAACAGCAGTACTTGATTCTACCCGACCACGATCTCTTTGAGACTTGAACCATGCACCTGTCAGCGAACACGTGTGAATTAAACTTTATTATGTTTTCCAAATATGTAACTTTAACATATTAATTATTTTTTGAGGAAGTAAATTCTTTATTTTAAGTACGAAATATGTGCCTTTGACAGTTTCAATGGTTACAATAATAAGTATACCTTTAATTTTATGTAAACCACAATAACAAACTATGTTATATTCGACGGGTTTTTAAGTTCTAAATTTTAAATATTGGCAAAGTATAATTTCGTTGAGAAAAATAATTGCTTTATTTCTCCTTTTAATGTTTCATGTCTGACGTAAGCATAAACATTATTTGGGATTTTGAATATATTTAAAAGAAATTACATATGATCCGCAATGGTTTTAATGCTCATGAATCTTTGATACATAAATTAGCTCTAAATCATAATTTACTTCGAATACAAAATCAAAGTAGCGTGGTAACCATTTATAATGCCGTCTTGTCTTTATATTTTGCATATATAAGCACCTCATCAAATTTATTTTTCGTTTTCATTGCACTACGCAGTAATTTTCGCAAAATCCATTTAATTATTATTTCTTTGCAATTTTCTTTTTTTTTTTTATATTCTCTCACTTTATCATGTAAAACATGTCCTTTCTTGTGAAAGTCGCCCATTATCACACTAAACGATTAAACGTCTAAACCAGCATATACTTGATTCTCCAAAATTATTTAAACTCCGTTTTTTCATCCAGGGTGGAAAATTAAGAAAAATGGAAAAGAAATTCTAGATTTATTATCCATGCGGCTTTTTTTTTTTACTTTAATTCCACTAATACACAAAAATGGTCTCAATTTTGGAAAAAGTTTGAGTATGAACATATTATAGACATACATAGATATATCAAGATAGGTAACAGGAAGAGTATTTTATTTTGGCAAGATAAATGGTGTGATCAAATTCCCTTACGAATTTCTTTTCCTTCCCTATATGAGATCTGTACCACTCAACAAATTACTGTTGCAGCTGCTATTGATAGTGAACTTTCAGAGATCACATTTAGGAGTTGTCTCATGTTCAAAGAATAGATTTTTAGCAGTTGCAACTTGTTATACATCCTTTTAGGTATTTAACTGATCAACCAGATAAAGTGATGTGGAACCATAAGTGATGTGGAATGGTTCAGATAAAGATAGTTTCTCCACGAAAAGTTTATATAATTGGCTGGATGACAGGGGGATTCAAAGAACTTTCTATAAGGAGATATGGGACTTAAAATACATTTGAAAATTAAAATTTTCCTTTGGTAACTTAGTCATAGAAAGTTATTTTATAATGAAAATAATACTTTCGAATATTATAAACAAAAATAAATTAGTGATTGATATAATTTGTTATAAAGTACCTTTGCACTAGATATTCCAAGAACATCTTAGCCGTGTCCTCCAGCGTTTTGTTTTCTTGTTGCGGTATGAATCCCTCTGCAACCCACATCTGAAGTAATGATGTCGCATTGATTATGTAATTTTCGGGAAATGCAGCAAAATACATAAAGCATGACTTGAGAGCAACTGGCAAGTCCTCATAGCTAGTGCCTATAATAGCAATACACTCTTTTCCATCGTTAACCCAGTCCATTGTTTCCATCTGCCTACGCCAATTTTCAGCAGATTTTCTAAACAATAGACCCCCCAGAACTCTCAATGCAAGAGGCAAACCACCACATTTTCTAGTCAATTCTTTGCCGATATCATACAAATCATCAGGAATTTTTCCATTTGTATCTGGAAGAGCTTGCTTGAAAAAAAGCTCTAAGCTTAATTCCTCAGTTAAATACTCAAGTTCATATACCTTTTCGATATGAGCTTTTGGAACAACTGATCCTTTTCTAGTGGTTATGAGTATCCTACTCCCATTGTTTTCATCGGGAAAAAATATTTCAATTATATCCCAAAATTTTTCTTCCCGAATATCATCTAAGATCATTAGGTATTTTTCCTGGGTAAGTAACTCACGAAGCTCAGAGAGCTGGTCATCATCATTAAGGTCTCTAGGCGGATTGATATGGAGTTGCATTACTATCATTCTTAAAATATCGATCAAATTGAATTTTTGAGAGATAGTCACCCATATGCGAATGGGAAACTGCTGCTTGACTGCTTCGCTGCAGAAAACATAGATGTAAATTTTAGCTTCTAAGCTTGAACAAATGAGTATATAATTTCGAAGAGCACAGACAACTAGCAAAATAAAAATCAAAGGGGTAACAAAAATGAAGAAGTGCCACCCGGTTGAAGAAATAAGTATATACTTACGAAGTGTACAGACAACCAGCAAAAGAAAAATCAAAAGGGTAACAAAAAGTGCTACCACGCATGGACCCAAGCCACTCAACCATTCTAGCAAGAATTTAATTTATTTTTCGCGATTATGTAATATTTACAATTTTAAAAGCCTATGTTAACATATTAATTTCAAGGTCAACCTTTCAAGGAAAATTCATATATCAAAAGGTGAGAAAAGTTTATCATTCTATTAGAAGTATTTATTAATTTAACAATAAAGTTTTTATACCTATTATATACTTTCCGAGCTAGAGTTGTCTTGCCAAGCCCGCCTTGACCTACGATTGAGATCACAGAACGGCTCTTGTTCTCTTCATCAAGCAATAAGCTGCGAATTACATCTCTCTCTGCTTCAAAACCGACAATTCCCTCTTCATCAACGTCTGGAAGCACAATAGGCTGAAACGGTAGTCTCATTTCTCCTTCAGTACCCTCACCTAGATTGGTTAATCCAAACATGATTCTCATTTCCTCAATTTCTTGGAGCCTTTCCTCGATTATATTGATCTCACTTCCAAGTCTGTTAACAAGTCTGTTAAAATTTCTGCATTTGTAAATTCTCTTCAACCACCTCTTGACAGCCTCCTCAATGCCAGGTTTTTTTCCTTTAAATATCTCTGACTCTGAGAGGATGGTGTCGATGACATCTTCTATATCGTAGGCAACATCTCTGACCTCCTTCACCCATTGCTTCACCCTCTTGTCCACAATCTGCTTCCTGCCGGCATCTTTGAGGAAAGGCTGAATCTGCCTCAGTTTACTGGTCAATTTCTCCACTTTCTCGGTAAAACCGTATAGGTGCAGCACCTCCTTAACGGTAACATCTCTAAGCTTTTCAAGAACAAAACTCTCTACACCAACGTCTGGAAGTACAATCCACTTGACCGGCTGTCCAATTTCTCCATCAATACCCTCACCTAGATTCTTTATTTCTTCTTCCTTTCCTACCATCTCATCTTTAGCCTCTATGTTTACAGAGGAGGTTATCTGTCTAGCTGCATCCATAGTGCTTAAAGTACCATTGTTATCTTTCTGACTTCCATGCTCAAGCCATCTACTCTGCTCCCTCCCAGCCAATGAAATTTCTTGATTCAATTCCAGTAGATTTTGAAGAACAGAACTCATTTGTTTGAGCTGTTCAGCAATATAAATCAATAAATAATCAACACTATAATCATCACTATCATTGCTTGTTGGTTCTTTTGTCTCTCCTATCAGACATGCAAACTCGTCAATTATCTCCTCAACATCTTTTACAACATGTGTTGTCTGATTTAACCATGATTTAAAAGTTACACCATTTGACAATTGTTCTCCAGTCATGCATGTTTGGATAACCAAAAGCATTTTCTCTATTTCTTTCATGTAACCTTTCAGTTTTATAAAAGCTGGTTCGGAAGTAGGGAAGGTGAATCCTATTTGTTGCAGAACTTCTGGTAACATGCAGGCTTCAATTTTTGTTAGAACCACAGATATGCAGCATTCTTCTGTGCTTAAACTTCCAGAGTGGGAGTTGGTTGATGCCTGCAATTAGTTTCAACGAACAAATATTAGAAACGACACATTACTTATGTGCTGATACATGTACCATGTTGTGAAATATTCAATGTATTGAAATGACACAAAATTAAATTTTGGTGTAGTAGGTAACATATCCACAACATAATGTGAAGAAAAAAAAAAACAGCAGTGAACATTAAAAAGAAAAAATAAAAAAATAAAAAAATAAAAAAATAATAGAAAAAAAACATACACCCAATGGAGCATTTAAACATAAGGAAGATCAATGATGAAGATATGAAAAGATAAAATCTACTTAACCAAACCAACTGTTTAAAATTCAGCTATCAACTTGTTGAAATTGCACATACACAATTGCTTGATAAGCATCAGCCAAAAAACACAAGTAGATAAAATATAAAAATAGTTTTGGCAAGCTTATAGACTGAAAAAGCAAATATAATCATCATTATCTCTGGAATGCTCGCCACCATAGTAAGCTATTTAGGTTAATTTTCTTTTCTAGCATTACATCAAAACAATATTGAGATCAGATATAGTTTAATTAATGATGAACCCACCGGATGTCAGGAAAATAGATGCATCAAAAATTAAACAATATATTGTATATACAAGGAAAAAAAGCTTAAATTGTGACAACTGTTAGAGACAAGTCTTGCCAAGTAAAGATAAACCAAACTGGTAATGAGAAACAATAGAAATGTTCGTAGCCAAGGACCATCCATTAATAAGTATTGCACGAACCAACAAACAAGAAATTAGTAGTAAATCCCGCCTCTGAAAACAAGCAAAGGCATGATATCACAGTCAAGCCCAGGAAAATATAGACTTGGGAGTCCCTACTTGATTTGAAATTAATTTGAGTTGAGTAGCTGACCTTAGTCCAAGCTTGACTTGAAATTAATTCGAGTTTTATCGAATCAAAATCGAGCTAGGTTCGAGTTTCTTAACGAGCTATCGAGCTGAATTTCTAGCAATATATATATATATAGAGTTTAGCTAGGGTGAGTCGCGACTGACCAAGTCTTCCGTGAGTCGCGATCAAAACTCTTTGATCTGATTCAAAATGACTGATCCAAACCGTTCAATATGATCTCCTTATTGAAATCGTCATGTAGACCAAATTTTATATTTTTCTGAAATTTTCAAGTATTTTTTTTTTGAATTTTAGAAAATCGCTAATCTAATTAATTATGCACCATTAAAAAACAACAGTTTTTTAAAATCTGAAAAAAAATAATTATAAATTTTTAAAAAATATAAAACTTGGTCTGTAAGGAGATTTCAATATGGAGATCATATTGGACGGTTTGGATCGGTCATTTTGAATCAAATCCAGGAGCTTTGACCATGACTCACGGAAGGCTTGGTGAGTCGCGACTCACCCTAGCAAAACTCTATATATATATACACACACACACACATATATAGAGAGAGAGTATTGCTAACGTGCCATCAATTTTCTATGGACTTCAGCACACAGAGGGCCTGTGTGCTCAAATATTTAAACCGTCCGATCTAAAATTGGATGGTTCAAATTTAGTCGCTGGGGAGAGATGAAGTTCCGTTTATTCTCTGTATTCCATGAGTGTGCTTCTCCGTTTGCTCTCTAATTCCTCTCCATCTCACCCTCGCTCTCTTCCTCAACCTTTGAAAGAGGACAAAACCTAGGCGACAGTACACTCGTCGCTGCTGCCGTGCTTCTTCGCAGTTCGCGGCTCTCCAGAAAATCTAAATCGCAACTCTCTGCCGCCAGATCGAACCCGTGCCTCTCTCGTCGCTAGATCGAACTCTCCTTTGTCACATCTCTCTTCGCTTGCTCAGAGCCCACCTTCGACTCAGTAATCACGAGGAAAGGTGCGACGAACCATAAACACTAGGTTTGCAAGTTGAAACAGATGGGATATTGAGGCCAGATTAGTAGTTGTGACCGGTAATTTTTTGCATTTTTTTTTTTTGTTCCTGAGTTGTAAAACTTGAACGTACTTGTAAATTTCTACAATGTTTGGCCTCAATCCCACTTGTTTTCAATATTTTATTTGTGTGATTTTTCCAATGTAGATAATTAGAACAGTGTTCTAATTATTAGGCAATAATTGCAAATAAGAAGGTAAATTTAAGGTTTACATATCCAACCTTGTAACATATCAGGAAATGTTGCTTGTTACTAATTATTTCTGTATTTTGTCAGTGCTGATATTAAAAATTACAAAATTAAAAATAAAGGAAGAGAACAAAGAGACTTGAGAATGATCTTGTTTTGTAAGTTTTAGCTAGAGAATTGTTAAAACCTTGTTAGATATTGTTTATAGAATGTGTTCTGATATCGATTTAGTCCCTTAAGTACATACAAGATTATCTATTCCAGGACAAGACCTGACAAACTAAGCTACTAGGTTTGTGAAATTAGGTTGAGATGCTTTTTCTTTATTTGAGATTCAACATATCAGAATAGATTTTATTTGAAATTAAAATTTATCATTTAACAGTATTGTTGCTGATTTTCTTATTAGGGTCTGGGCAAAGAGAAGGAAAAGGCTGAGGAACAAGTTAATGAAGAAGCGACTGGTGAATAGGAATTTGTGAGGGAAGAGTTGGACTAAAAAGCAATTATGTTAAATTCCAGGGTCTAGTGCTTGTATTTGTATCAATTTGAGTTTAGAGAATCTAGATTTTCAGTTTTAGTGTCTTTTTTCTATTCTTGTTTTTGGTACCAAGTGCGGTATTTATAGACTCTATACTCTAGCTCTTTAAGCATTTACTTGATTTGTATTTCATAGACAATATCAAATTAGAGAAATCATATGATTTACCATTTTTTGTATTTGGATCATATGATTTACCATTTTTTGTATCCTATTGACGATGCTTTACTTTTTAGGAATGGCTGTTTCTTTCATAAAATGGGTTTTTTTTTTTTTTTTTTTTTTGTATCCTATTGTGCTTCTGACTATGAAGAATTGTCAAGATGAAGTTGCATGATTTTTTTTTTTTTAATTTAGACAATTTTGAACAATGCAAATTCTGAAGTTGTTCGTTGGGTTAATTTAATTGCGCTTGTATGCATGTTCTTTTGAATTCCGACCATTTTGAACAATGGAAATGTTGTTCTTTGAATTCAGACAATTTTGGATCTATTTTTATTGTTGAAGTTTGAATGGATTAAATTTCTGTGTTAAATTTTTAAAAGTTCATTACTAGCTTGTGCTAAGGGGTCACAAATGGTTAAATTTCTATAAGTGCTTGTGTGCATTTTGGACTGTCAGAGGTCTGAGAATTGTGGTTGAATGAATCTATTCTCTTTTGCTCAAATGGTGAAATTTACTTCAAACACATTTCATGTATACCGTGAAGGTTATAATTAGTTTGAAAAAAGGTTGATTTAAATTATGATGAATAGCCAATCTGAAAATGTTTCTCGTTCCAATTATTCACCTCTTTGTACCAGACCTTTGTGTCCCCACTAAACCAAAGAGACGCAAGTAAAATCAACCTTCAAACCGACTTCTCCATCCTTCCACGAAGCCCTAGAACCTACTCGCATGCCTTGCGGTGGTCAGAAATGGCTGGTAGTATTAACGGGTTCGAATCATTTACCTCACGAACCCAATAGCTGAAATGAATTCGTTCTCCTTTGTTTAAACCCCAGGCCCGAAGGCGCAGAAACCAAACGGAGACGGCAAACGGAAAATGAAAAAAAATAACGGAGACGGAGTCAGTTTTGCTCCTCCAACGCCTGAATCAAGACCATTAAATATTTTTTTCGAATTTTAGAAAATCACTAATCTAATTAATTATGTACCGTTCAAAAATAGCAGTTTTTTAAAATCCGAAAAAAATACTTTAAAATTTCGAAAAAATATAAAATTTGGTCTATATGGAGATTTCAATAAGGAGATCATATTGGACGGTTTGGATCGGTCATTTTGAATCAAATCCAAGAGTTTTTATCACAATTGCAACTCACCGTAGCTAAACTCTCTCTCTCTATATATATATATATATATTAAGCAAGTAATATACAAATTAGTTAATATTTATTAGTTTTTATTATATTCTTATTTATAAATTAAAGTTTTATTCATTTTATAATAAGAATTTAAAGTTTTATAAATATGTAAGAAATAAATATATTATATATCAAATTAGGTACTAAATATTACAAATTAGTTAATAAAATTGTATATTGAGCAAATTTCGAGTTAAATTCGAGCGAACCGAGTTAGCTTCGAGCCCAAACGAATCGAGTCAATTTCGAATAAAAGACGAATCAACCTCAAGTGAGACACGAGCCACGAGCTTTTTTGCTACTCCTACTTGGGACTGGACTAGTATATTTTCAGGCCTAAAAATAAGATATACTAAATTGCCAATAGTGTCTAAAAATTGAGCCCCAAAGGCTAGATCCACCTAGGAAACATGAATTTCACTATATGCGAGATGTGGCAGAAAGCACTTCGTTTTTTAAGCCAGAAAACATTATTCATTCAAGAAAACTTAAGGGTGTCAAAAAATAATTATATTCTGTTAGTTTGAGCTTTTGTAGCAATCAATACTTCAAAAAGAAATAAGATTAAGAATGACAGGATTTATTTCAACTTGCTGCATTCACAAACATTCTGTAGAATAATAGAGAAAAGGGGACTCTACTTTTGATAAAAGGAACCAGTAACATGACTCCCTTATAACAAATCTTTCATTTATATGATGTGAATGACATGCTGGTGTGTGATCAGACAATCAAGAGTTTACTATCATTCTCAAGAAGCAGAAGCTTAAAAGTAATCATTTTGTTGCGTTTGGTTGGAGTCTGGATTAGCTGAGTTCAGAGATCTAGCTTTTTATACTAACTCCAAAAACCTCAACCACTTACCCCAAAAATACTAACCTCACTATTTTTAGCTCCACCAAAATACCCTTAGTTCTATGATAGTACAAAGACTTACTGATACATACTTTCCCTTCCATGACAATACATAGGCCCGTTCAAAATTATCTTGATCATCTTGTTCATGTTTTTCCAGGGATTTTTCTACTTTTCATCTGGTAATTTTCTCCAGGTTGTAAACATTGAGTTTCAGATAATAGCAGCTGGTGCTACTATAAATCACTTTTCCAAAAAGGAAACAACAAGAGTTTCCTAATTAACTGAATCTGATGAACATATTAAGCTAATTAAATTACTGATTGTGGTTCCTACAACAAAATTTTGGCTATCAACTGTAACGCTGTGTTCAAGGTTGAGTGCCCAATTGACGTTAACTGATGCCAATAAAAGATTTGAAAAATCAGAGATGATGCTTAATGATTAAATAAAAAAAATATCAAAACAGTGGTACAATAATTTCGAATGTTGTAAATTCAGAAGTTTGATAGACTGGGTGAAGGGCCAAGAAGTAGAGATAGAGAAGAAATAAGAAAGACGGCAAAAAATTAAACAAATCATACCATAAGACTATTGTGTGCTTCCAAGGGGAAAGAACTCTTCGATATATGGAGCCAAGACGACTAGATCTGGGAAGGAAAGCCGACGAATCCACGACGACCTCCCATAAAATCCCCTTTTTCCCCCCCGATGCGTCGACCGAGAGCCGTATCCAATTATCCAAAGTCAACAGCGGAAGCAACTAATTGAATTAATCGATTGGCATAGATCCATCGGTTTTCAGCTCGTTGAGATCCGTGCTGTTGCATCTCAACACCCAACCAAACCTTCCTTGACGGCCACTGTCAAGCCTTCTATAAAAAATACCCAACCAAACCAAAGTGGTTACTTAAGGCTTAATTTTTTGTATGCCCCTAAACTCTTTCATATTTATTTTTTTTTCTCTATACTCTTATGTTTTTATTTATCATTAAACTCTTCTAAATGATTTCTTATTGTCCTTCAACTTAATCATATAGAATTAACTATTGTTATTTTATAAAAAAACTAAAAATTAATTCCGAACTAAATTAGAAGGACAAAAATACCCTTAGACATTTTTATTTTATCTCGTTTTCCAGTATGGGGCAAAGGGGCCTGCCCCCCCCCCTAAGATTTTAAAATTGTGTGGAAAGCTTTTCAATTATACATTAAATTTTATTAATATATAACATATTGCACCCCTAATAAAAGAGTTCAAATACAATAAATATAGCCCAAATACAATCTAGTTAAGTTTATTGTTTATTCAAACTAATTTAATTATAATTTTTTTCTTTTAGAGCAAATTTAGAAGGCGTAAAATTACAAATAAAGCATTGCTCAAATATGAAAATCTTTGCTTATTATTTTTTTTTAAAAAAATATTACTTCTTTATTGTATTTGATACAATTTATATTAAAAAATTTACTAACATAAAATAATGCAATATTAATTTGCGTTGTCAATTTGTTTTAGCTTTTTAAACTTTCAAACTTTAGTCCACCACACCCCGCCCTAAGTTGAAATCCTGACTCCGCCCATGTTATTTTTCCTTCTCCAGAATTTTTCCCGCTAACCCATTCCTCTTTTCTCATTACAGGAAAAATGATTAACATGCTCTAAACTCTCGCTGAAAATTGTTGACCCTAGCAAACTATCAAGTAATTCGGCTTCGTAACTGTCCTCTAAGGTTAATCTTACGAACCAAATATAGGGTTCCAGTCCATGACCAAACAAAGTCCATTATATATTATTATCCGGTCTATGTTCAGTTCATCTTCTAACCAAATAAAGTTCACTATTTGTCCATAAAATAACCATATGAACGAAAGTTTGGACGTTTTTTATAGTGCATAATGTAAAAGGCTTTTCAAATAATATCTTAATATCAATATATTGATCCTAGTCTCTAATGATTAAGTAATCACTAAATTTATCCAAAATTTTGGAACTTTAATATTCGAAATTTTTTAAATTTAAAATTTGAAAATTTAGGAAATAATTTTTAAAAAGTATAAATGTGAACTTTGAAATTTTATAAAATTTCAAATTTCAAATTTCAAATTTTGAATTTCAAAATTTGACTAATGATGTAATTTTCTTATGTTTTAAATAGTGGATGCCATTATTAATAGAATTGTTCAGTTTGTTGCAATAATGGATATTATTTTAACTCATCAGTCATAATCATAACTGAAAACATCATATTACGAATGCATCTAACTGAACACATATACAATATAACTTCAACCCTTAATGTGCTTAACTGAATACAAAAATTATAAATTTAAATTTCGGATACATCTGATCTAACTCAACACATATACAATTTAACTTCATCTCTTGAGGTGATTAACTGAACATAAAATACTATAATTCAAATAACGGATGCACCTAATTGAACACATACATAATTTTAAAACATTCTTTGAGGAGTTTAACTAAACACAAAATACTATAAATCCAAATTATGGATGCATATAACTGAACACATACATAATTTGAAAACATCCCTTGAGGAGCTTAACTGGACACAAAAACTTAAAATCTAAATTATGTATGTGTTCATATGGATGCATCTAACTTAACATATACGTAATTTTAAAACATCTCTTGGGAGTTTTAACTGAACAAAACAACCCAGTCCATTTGATGATTTTTGTGCCTAAAAATATTTCAGAAAAATTTTGATGACTTCAACATGCGGGTTGATGACATCATTGCGCGAAAAATATCGCTGAAACCCAATTTGGACTGTTGGATGGTATTGGATGGTGCATATCACACCTGACTATTCAGTATGCGTGATCTATTTAAAATTTTAAATAGAAGACCTGTCAGGTAACGATGGTATGATATTTACAAGATCAAGTGCTGCTTCAGACGGAAATTAAAGCTAAGAGAAAAAGATAAGAAAAAAGGTTGAGTGTTACACAAAAAGTAAACACGAATCTTTATTTCAAAGGAATTAGAAATCAAGAGAATTACAATTTGTTCTTAAAACAGGAGTAATGACTAACGAATTATCAGATCTTGTATATCACAATGTTTTCTCCCTCCACTGTTGCCAGAAATTCAATAGCACCACGATAATACCACCTGCTCTTGCCTTATCCTTTCTGGCTATCCTAAAAACTAAACCTTCTGACGATTATATCCCACTGTCTCGGTGCATGAAATACATGCCAAAAAAATCTTGCACACATAGAGAATTAATCAAGGCCTATTCCTGCTATACAAGAGCCTGATTTGAAGAAAAAATAAAAAAATAAATGAAAAGAGAAATATACAATGCCAAAAGAAAAATGGGCGATCTCATCAATCATTCATGAAACAGTGTTGGATGTAGGGGTTATCAAATTTAACATGGTTAGACCAGTACTGCTTGTACTTGCCAATAGCAAGATCTAGCCATGGCTTGTAGTTTCCATTGTAGTGCACCACAGCTGCACGCTCGATCACTTTTGGGTCCACTGCCGGGTCATAACCAAGACCAAGCACGTGCCAGTTTCGATCAAGTGGGTATGTTAGGCTGTAAAAGGTGATCAGGCCAGGTGGCAGTGATCCCAGCTTCCACAGCTTTCTGTCCTCATTCTACAAAAAGGAAAGTAATTGTATTTTTGTTTCAAGAAACTGTGCATCAGAACAAATTTCATTATATAATAGGTAAAAAGTATAATGATTAAGTATCACCCGCCGATATACCCCACTTGTTACTTTAAAGTAGATCCAAATATGAAGATTGACAGATTAATAAATGTGGTACTCATCAAGTACCAACTAGTAGCTTACCGATCAGAACGGTACAAGTATGACATCCAATGCCAATTGGAAACACAGATTAAGAACTTTTAAGGAAAACATATCAAATCTCTCCCTTGGTTCTCGCATTCAGTAATATGGTTGAATTAAGAAATAAGATTCATGATGAGTTTTAGTATTATACTTGGTGTAAAGACCAAATTGCCCTTAGATTACCTACTAATAATCAGATTAAGTTATACTTATAGTTTAAAACATTGGAGTACTTTAATTAGATTAGTTTATAAATAACAACCTTGCTCCCAAATGAACATGCATGGATAAAAAATCTAAAAAAGAGCATAAAAGATTGTATTTGTACCAAGTCTTGCCAATAGTGATAAATCCCTGTGATGTTCCTCTTCTTCCACTCCTTCAGATCAAACAAATTCATTCCAAAGGCCCAGCCACAGGCCCGTGGATCAAAATTTTTTGAAATTTTGGGATGCGAAAAATTCAAGTATGTGTCAAATCGGTGAAAGCTCTCCTTGCATGTTTCAACTGCCCCATTGACCATCCCTTTCATATTTACTGAAAAAAGAGGTGTGAGGTCCCGTTGTACCACCACGTCATCATCCAAAAATAATATTTTATCCAACTTTGGGTACACCTCTGGCATATAAAACCTCAAGTGGTTCAGCATAGAGAGGTACTTAGGGTTTCGGTACTTCAAGTTCTCATGCCCAGCCGAAAGGGAAGAGGGATGGTTGAATTTGAAATAATATTCTTTAATCTGTGCAGATTCAAGTTGGCGCAGAACTGAACAATAAGAGGAATTTAGCCATTTGAACTCATCTATATTTTGCACGTTAATGGTTGCATGGCCAGGTGGGTGCATCATGAACCACATTTTCATGGCTGGGAAATTTAATCTATCAGTTACTATATGAAAGACATGTTTATGCGGTTCCGTGGCATGCATTACAGTTGAATTGACAACAACTGATGTAGCAAGTACATTGTCAGAGAAGACGGCATAATGGTACAGAGAGGCATCTTCGAGTTTAGACTTCTCTTCTTCAAATATTCCTTCC
Organism: Rhynchospora tenuis; assembly: GCA_027725995.1. Taxonomy (NCBI): domain Eukaryota; kingdom Viridiplantae; phylum Streptophyta; class Magnoliopsida; order Poales; family Cyperaceae; genus Rhynchospora; species Rhynchospora tenuis. The sequence goes on from CM050889.1 coordinate 125,491,892, forward strand.
TTGTAGTTGTAATAATCATTGGTAAGTTGTAAATGAAGGCAGTGTAAGGGTTTTGGCACCGTTTTGGCTGCATGTTGAACTAGGAAGGTGTTTTGTTTTTTGGCTGTATTTATGTTTTCTTCTGACAACTGAAGCATTGCTCGTATCTTTCTCTCAATCTCTTCTGATTGATGGAGTTTGTCTTTTGCTGAGGTTAAAGCATGGCCCATTGCTTTGGCCCGTGCAAGGGCACTGGAACAGAGAAAAAGAACAAAAGATAGCATATGAAGATAATTAGAAACATAAAGTAATACATGAAGCCCTTATGATAACAGGTTAATATTTTGCATTTTGATTACAAGACTCTTGGATGTTCAAGTATTTTGATCCTGCAAAACCTCAAAGCATATTGTACAACCCATTAACCCTACAAATTCATGGTAGAGGTGAAATTTCTCTTGCATTAAAGTAGTGAATAGAAAATTTCTAGCTTAAGGATATACATGAAATCTCAGGTCCTGAGTAGATATGAAATTTATCTCCAACTAAAGTATCATGACTTCCATCTAACATATGCTGACAAAGGGGAATAGCAGGATCAATAAAGAATTTCTAACATCACTAATTCGTAATGAAAAAGAATGACATTGAGAGGTAGCAGTCAAAATCTAAGATGCTATCAGTAATACTTATATTGTACTGTTGACAAAAGAGAAGGTAATTTTAAATTTTGACATCATCACTAATATACCTCTCATGAAGTTCATTGTCTGAGCTGGCATCTCCAATGGCATCATGGCTCTCTTTGATTCTCATGATAAGCAATTGATAAAGATCAAGCTCTTTCTTGGAAAAAAATATGCTAGCATAAATCTTGGCCATTATTATCTGATCTTTCATGAGCTTCAGTACTGAGGTTGACATGGGATTTTGGTACTCTATTCTCCATATACTATACCGGTCTTGTGCCTTGTTGACAAAATTTTTGGCACGGTTTATTGCAGCATCTTGTATATTGAGTTCATTTTCTTCGCTCATATGGATAAGATACATCTTTCTTCTTTCCCTTCTCTTCTGCCTCAGCAACTGGAATTAAAATTTAAACATACTATAATTCAAAATAGAGTTGAAAATTCATGAACAAATCAAGGTTCTCATCTAAAGATTAATCAGCTTGCATATAGCTGTATCAGCAGGAACCAGAATCAAACCAGTCAAACTGGTCGTGCATCGGTCACTGTCAGTTCTTCCTGTTGCTTTTATACACTAGTTGGATATTTAATTACAGACAAATTGATACTTAATATTATTACTTAATTCTGCATTCAGTATTAGTCAAGCCCCTGTCTCCTTCACAACAAGCATGTTGGTGCCAGGTGGCATGATCCTTAATCTGAGCAGCTAGTTTAGCCTTTTAAACTGTTCCCTATATGCAAATAAAAAAGAAACAAAAATATTAAGACACTCACCTCGCGCTTACGTTGGATTGGGTCAATTGGTTTGTCATTTTGATCTTGAAATCCAATTAGATCACCTGCTTCTGATCTATTTGTCAAACTCAGCTCTGATCTGTTCCCAAGCTGTTCATTTGAAGTTACTCCCTGTTAGAAATTTTAGTTACAGAAGAACAAGCTAACTAGGTTGAGAAATTGTAACAAATGCCCAATGAATGTGTGCATATATTATTCTAAATGTGAACAACAAAAATTTATCCCATCTTCTAAGAAAAATAAACAGTTCATCATGTGGTAATTTACACCAAACAAATGTTTGGAGTAATTTGCAAATAACACCCAATTATTGAAACCAAGAAAATAAAAAAAAAAGTTTTAAGGCTGCTTAACTTTAATATAGAGTAAACTACATATAATGGTCCTTAAAGTTTGAAAAGTATCACTTTGGTCCTATAAATTTCCAATTTGAAGCAAATCAATCCTACTTTCAACTTCTATTGACAAAATAGTATTTTCATATATTCTGGCTTCATCTTTTAGCATGATAACTTGTGTTGATGCAGTCGCTCCAACAATACAAATAATGTGGAAACCAGCATAATAAATCATAAAATTAGATATCAGTTAAACTGATACTTGCAACAATGTTTATATTATCATAAATCAATTGAAAAGAAAAACTAATGTACATCACACCGTAAATATCAATATGACATGAATGCTAACATGAATCTTCTTCGTCTTTTGGTTAATTATATATAATAGTACCAACTAGTTACAAATTGAAAACATTAAGAATTAACCTTACATCTTTTGAGACCGAAATGACAAATGAGTGATGATTTATGGACCATTTATGATCTATTTTATTTTCATCTAATTATTCATATAACTTTTATAACTAATATTCATAAACTTGGCATGTAATAATCAGGCATTATAACAAGATTTTAATTTAAGCATGTTCTGAGAAGAGGGCTTTTCAGAGTTAGGAGCAGAATAATCAAATTTTGAAGTGCACACACCTCTTCCATCACATTAATCTACATGATGGCATAATTGCAAGTATCTTAAATAAATGTTCGTGGTTAGTTGCAACATTAAATTTTAGGTGTCATCCTAAGATGCTAACATCATGGGTATTATTTGTGAAAATATTATCAAATTGTATCTATCAGTATTAATAGAGGAAACAATGAATACCAAGCCAGCTGTTTCTTTAGTCTGATTCAGAGAAGAAAGCTCGTTGAAGTTCATTTTAAAAGTTCTTATAGCACCTGATGGATCAGTGTAGGCAACTGTTATTGATCCCTGCCATGTATTTGAAAGAATATAATAAAAAAAGAATTATGATAATATGAGGGACACAGGTAATAACTTCAAACACATGAACCCCACCATCGTTTTTGGTAGGTGCATAATTAGAAAGCAATGAAACTCTAACAAGTAACATGCATTAACTTATATACAATACTCAGCGATTTACAACTCTACAAAATTTAGTGATTCTTGTGCATAAAATGCAGCGGCCAAACTAACTTTTCTTATCAACAAATCCAGTGCAGCCACATGCTTGCCTCATTTTAATTCCTAATAGTAACCATTTTTAAAAATATAATTTGTACACAACTTTGTATAGTACTTCTACAGTCCCAAATGAGTTTTCTGATGAAAAAAAAAATAAATTTTTAACTTTAACTGGGAACTCATTACAGGCACCAATGGACCTAATTTGTATCAACTAAAGCTTAAGAATTTTTGCATACAGCTTTAACACTATCAACAGAAATTGAGTAAAAAAAAACGGCATAATAGTTGGTACCAATTACAAGAGGTATCATATGATCCAATTGGTACCATGTTATCATCCGCACCTGCTCATCATGGCAGCCTTTACAATTTTGATCATGACCATCTCCACCATTTTCTTCAGTTCTGCGACTGAGAGCTCATAAGTTACAGAAAAGGAAAAAAAAAATCAAATTGAGGCACAAAGGAAAATTGAAAAGAATTAATTACTTACATAATATCATAAAATGTAAAGGTGAAGTTGCTATATATAACTATCAAGTTCAGTATCAAAGGTGTAACAATAGTAGAGCTTTATTTCAAGAAGAAAAGAGAAGGAAAAAAAAAATGAATGAACAATGGAGGCTACTAACCGGTTGGAAAAGGAGAATTTCCTCAGAAATGAAAACTCTGATTTGGCAGAGGAAGCAACAATCATCCCCTAAACAAGAAAGTTCATTCAAACAACTAGAAAATTATCTTTTGTAAAAGTGAAAAAAAAATGCGCATCATTTGTGCCTCAATTAGAAATGAACTCAATTATACGACGTGAACAGTACAAATATAATTCCAAACATTGATTTACTCGTCCTGATACATATACTGGTTAGCAACTTAGCATTATCAACCTAATGGCAAATTACCAAGGCGTAACTAGGATTGTACTAACATTATCATCCAAATGCATGAATTTTGAAGTAAAATTAGAATTTCTAGGAAATTAAATGTACAGATCAGATAATGATAGAGATTAAGAGAAAGATATTATTACCTGAAAGAGGAGAAAGAAGAAGAGAATCAAAATTGAACGACTAAATTCCATCTCTAATCGAGATTTGGGAAGGATTTTTGGTTTTCTCGGCGAGAAATGTGGTTAGCGATTCGCCTTCGCCATCGCCGAATGGCACCACCTTTCGTGCACTTGTTCCGATTTTGCCCTCAGTAAAGAAAGTTCAATATTAAGCAAGCAATGCGGAGTAATGGTAATTACCCCGATAATTTTATTTCGATTTACTAAACAGTAATTTCTTGTTTTTCAGATTTGAATGAGAAAAGAAAAGGGGATGCCATGTCATGTCAGTCCGGCGGGGTGTCAGGTGTTATTAGATGCGAACGGTGAAGAAGAGAGAACAAAAGAGTTGCGATAATAACTAATATGGGCCGACTTTTTACTAGTAAATGGGCTTTAGAAATTATCAACTTCAATACAATGAAACAAGAGAGAGCGAAGTTCAGAGTAGGATGGGCTTTCTTCTAGTCCTCTGAAATTTCTACTTGAAGTTTAGTTCCAATGTTCCATTGGTTTAACTTTACAATTTGCTGTGCAGCAGCCTGTGCTAATATCAACTTTTAACTAATCGCTCCATTTAGCCTTATGTTTGAACTTAAATTTGACAATTTCCTTTGTACCAAATTAATGGTTAATTAAAATTGAATAATTGAATTAAAAAAATACAGTGCTAGGTGAAAATGGATAATATAAATAAATAATGTCCCATTGCTTGTAGTATTTCTTTAAGAGTCCGTCGCTTATTAAAGTTGTGTGCACTAATTAAAGTTGTTTAACAATGCACTTACGAAATATTAAAGTACCAAAAAATTTAAATTTCCAATATATAGCCTCTTAAATAATATCAATCTGCTTTTAACAATTATTAATTTTATTTAGTATTCCAGAATTACGTAACTAACTAATTGTTAGTTTCTAGTATTCTATACTCTACAAGAATAATTAACAAAATATATTATTAATTGATTTTTTTAAACTTACAAATTGAGAAAGAAACTTGATGTGATTGTATATAGAAAAGAAAAAGTCAAATAATTTCTACAATTATTCAAAAACGTGTTATCAAAATGTTTGACCGAATATGTATCATGAATAGGATATGATATTATGAATATAATTGTGCGTAATTGTTAAAGTTAGAGTTTAATTAATGCAAAGGACCATTTAATTTGGAAAAATAAAAGATAGGCGCATAGAGATGCCATGAACCATTCAACCAGGATCCTCGGCAGTCATTTTTTGACTGCCGAGAGCAGTCATTTAGGTTTTTTCATAATATTTAACAATTCTAAAATTCAATTGTCCAATCCAAACCGTTGATTTTGTTAAATTTTATGGGCGATGCATTTTTATATAAGTTTTATAAAATTTCGAGTTGATTTGATACTCGATTAAGTGTTCAACAAATGAACGAACCTGGTTTGATTAATTCTAATACGTTCATTTGTTGAGTACTTAATCGAGTATCAAATCAACTCAAAATTTTATAAAACTTATGTGAAAATGCATCGCCCGTACAATTGAACAAAATTAACGGTTTGAATTGGACAATTGAATTTTAAAATTGTTAAATATTATGAAAAAACACCAAGGACTGCTCTCGGCAGTCATTTTTTTTGACTGCCGAGGATCCTGGTCTATGAACCATTGGCTCTTCTGGAAAAATTTATAAGTTCATAGCCCTTTTGGATATTTCATAAAAAAATTCGGCCCTTCCAGTAAAAAGCCCAAGACGTTCCATTGTTTGTAGTTGCTTCTTCATGAATTCATTTTCTCTGTCTATTCCTGATTTTCAGAAATGAACACTAATATTATATGTCACAATTTTATACCTACAATGAGTATTGAGTTCTTGTCTAATATCTAGGCACAATAACATGAAAGAGGTGGTACCAAAGCGTTACGATTGTAGATTTGGATGAGAACTCGAACTTCATCCAGAACCATATATTTGTTCGGCTTTTAATTCTGGCGTAGGCAAACTTTTTCACTGTTATTGGACACAAGTATTAGCTAAAATATTTGTCTGTCTGTGTTAAAAAATTTAGGGATATATTGTTTTGTCAAATATTTGAACGCAAGAAAAGCATTATTATTGTTTTTTGTTTTCAAGACAATCAAAATAATGCCGTACTGTTCATATAACACATTTAAACAAAAAGGAAGGGTATCGCCTAGATTTCGCCCACCAATAGACTTGCCCGGCGCCATGTTATTGAGTTCATAACAGAGTTGAATCATATTCCAAGGGTTTCTTAGGTGGCAGTTAGTAACCATCTTTAAACAATATATATACATCAAATGTTGAGATATGATTTCGTGTCCAGATACAGTGTGAAAATTTCTTGAAGATGTGTGATAAATCATAAAAGAAAAAATATACGTGTGAATCATCCAAGCAAAATTCATGTGACAAATAATCCCTGTAATTTTTATATCTAAATAGGGAGTAAAAAAAATGAATATGTGTCATCAGACGTGGAAATATACACTATATCTTGTTAAAGCCTTCATTTATTAAATAATGATTAATGATCAGTACAATGCAACTTACACACCCAAAAAATTGACCGCCACATAGAAAAACAAAATGAGGCCGCAAAATATACAATCTGAACAACAGAAATGAAACTCATTACACAACTTCATCATCTCTCTCGTTGAGATCTAGTGCCTGTACCAGTACCGGTACGGCGTAATGAATTTGAACTTAGTCTAGTATCTTTCGACCTTCGCTTTATAGCCTCGATCTGCTCTAAAGTCTCCAAAACCTCTTTCATCGAGGGTCGGCTTTTAGGGTCGTCATTGATGCATTGCAAACTTAGTTGTGCGGCTTTTAAGGCCCCTTTAGTGTTGTATTGTCCCTCAAGCCGCTGGTCCATAATACGTGCCAATTTACGACGGTCGGCTAAGAATGGCTTTGCATACTTCACTAAGTTATGTTGGCCTTGAGGCCGATTTGGGTCTAGTGCTCTTAACCCTGTTAGCATCTCTAGTAGTACTACACCAAACCCATAAACATCGCTTTTGACATATAAATGACCTACAATTGGTACCAAAGTTCACTTAATGGGATGCAAAATTTAAAAATATTGTATAATAAAGAATGGCAGTCTGGTAGATATACTATACAGGTAAAAAATCTGTCATACACCAGCCTAAGACAGTTAATAATATCCTAAAATTGCACAAGCCTAAATGTAAATGTGATGTGCAATACTTGCGTTAGTGCATTATAGACGCGCACACTGCTAAACAGTCTCATCTGGTAGCTACTGAACAGTAGTTTGTGTAACTGGGTCACTGCACTGAAAGACTGACTCGGTACCTAAATGAGTCAGGTGGTGTGAGGCTAGTGACACAGAAAGCCGCATTTCCAGTGGCACAAGAGAACCAGAGACAAATTATGGCCTATCTAAGTGCCAAAACCACCAAATCTTGGAAGAATGAACTGATTCGCTTTTTTATTCCATTTTATTCAGTAATCAATTATGCACTTGTTGAAAGGTTGAGAGAGATTATTCTTCCCTCCAACCAAAGGCACCAAAAGATATTTGAATTTTGACCACCGTTTTCAGATTGGCCACTTGGATTTTCTGTACATTAAAAAAAAAAAAAATCTTGTTGTCCCATTTTATAAGGGCCCACATGCTATATGCCATTAATTATGGTAGGCAATATTGATTAGTACCCGATTCCACTACTTTATAACTAATTCTCTCTTGTAATCTTCTAAAACCACAATGTTCCTCTTTACCCCTCTGAAAATGACACAATAGAAGCCCATCTAAACTATTTTGCGTTAATGATTGCCCTTTTTTTTTTCCCCATCTAGTTCTTCCAAAATTAAATAGCAGACAAATGCATAATTTAATTCAAAGATATATACACAAAAGATTAGTTTTGTTTCCCCTTTTTTGTAGGGAATATAATGAGATTGTGGATCATGCACAGTAGAAAAAAAAATGTTGCTGTATTTTAAAGCAGTACATTTTAGCTTTTTGCAAAATTAATATATTATAAGTACAGTATATTGTCGGTCATAAGAATCAACAAATATTAAATAAAGAAATAAATAGTATAATAATTGAAATTTCATACCAGTAGCAACATATTCTGGAGCAGCATAACCAAAAGTTCCCATGACCCTTGTTGTCACATGCGACTCGCCACCGTCCGGGCCATGTTTCGCAAGACCAAAATCAGAGAGCTTTGCATTATAGTTCTATAAAAAAAAAAATTAAATGTTTACCATACATTAATTCTGGGTCAATTAAATGATTCTCCGAAATTGTCCAAAACAGATGTTTTACTGCTAATATTTTGATAGAAAGGTGTTTATTTACAGAGTCTAAGAGGATGTTTGAGGCCTTGAAATCTCTATAGATGACTTGTCTCTCTGACGAGTGAAGAAAGGCAAGGCCACGAGCTGCGCCTATAAGGATTTTTAGCCTCAGGTCCCAAGATAACGTTTCATTGGATGTTCCTCCTATCAGAAGCAAATTATAAGAAAAATAATCGAAATAACAAACATTAGGGAAGATTTGTAGATAATCTTTATTGATATTCTTCATGCCTACCAGTATCATTTCAATAAGAAAGAAAAGGACGATTGCATGAACATGCATTTTGTCTGGATAAAAGAATGTAGATAACATATTAGAAACCTAAAGAGTTCAATCAGAAGAAGGCATTCAGTAAAGAACAGGTCCATAACAATAGTTGGACCCATATTTTTGTACAAGATCATAAGTTGAGTTCACTATGTTAGCAAGTTAATTTAGATTTTTAATCAAAATTGTCACTAATCTAATTTTTTGGTCGAACAGCAGAACAACAAAGGTAATTAGCGACTACTTTGAAAATTTATCTCTTCATCCAAACCCAAATAATATTTTTCAATAGTTGCTAACCCAGATTAACACTACTCCATGTCACTTTCGAAAAGGACACCATTCACTAGAGGCTGATATGTCATTTTCAGATGTTAATCATTATGCAAAGCAGCAGGATGGCACATTATGCTCAACAAACATTCTCAGTAACTCTTGCAGTTGCATTTTACAGGCAAGGACATTATATGTACCTTACTATTTTAGCTTTTTTTGATGTAATAAAGTCAGCTAGTTGGTATAAAGCAATCACTGCTGTATTGCACAACAAATCAATTTCAACTTTCTTATTTTCTCACTTGCATAAATTGCTAAACTTTAGAAAAGAAAAAGTTAATGTATCCTTACTCCGGAAAAGATGGTTTTCTAAACTGCCTTTCGCCATAAACTCATAAACCAGCAAAAGCTCCTTGTCCTCCCAACAATAGCCCAACAGCTTGACTAGGTTTGGATGAGACAACCTCCCTAGAAAATTCACCTCTGACTGCAAAAATATCAAAACAAAAAAAATATAATTAAAGCATACTGGATTGAACGAACTATGTATGTCAAGATTGAAGAGACCAAACTATTGCTTACTATAGAAGAACATAGAGATGTGTGTGTGTGTGTGGGGGGGGGGGGGGGGGGGGTGTTTCTGTATAAACTATTATAATAAAATTAAGATAACAATTCTGTGGAAAAGTATTTACTAATAATTAATTGGATCCACATATGTCAAGCCACTGCATGAGTACAAAAAATGTACCTGCCATTCCTCCAAACCTTGCACACTCTCAGGATTGAGTTTCTTCACGGCTACGAAGATTCCAATCCCACTCTTACTTGGATTTAAGGTCTTTTCTTCGACCCATCCTTTGTATACCTTACCAAACCCACCTTCTCCGAGCACCGTCTCAGGTTTAAAATTTCTCGTGGCGCCTTTCAACTCAGCGAATGTGAAAGTCTTGATGTTTGATGACTCAAGGATGCGTCCGTCAGGGTACACTAAGGAGTCGTCCATACTGAGGCGGCTACTTCCAGTAGATTGGCCAAAAGTGCCGGTGCTGATGGTTGATAGTTCACTAGTCATGGTTGTGCTGGTACTCGCCTTTGATGTTAAGCGACCTGTGTTTTTGTCAGTGGATATTATATGTTGTCATTTTGTTAGCTAGCTATAGTACTCTTACAGTCTTACTAATAGCATATGTTTAGTTAGTACTTTAATTACCACCAATTTCATCATTCTTGGATTTGTATTTCCTTTTTAATTTGAGTACCTAACATCTTGGATTGGACGCTTTTGCATTGGGAGGTTCATAATGCTCCAGCAATATGGCAAGATGCTAAATGAATAATACATTGAAATATTGAATCCAGCTCAATGAAATGGTCGCTTTTGAAAGGAATATATTGAAGATAGGACATGACTTCTTTCTCCGATTAAATAAATGTATTGCAAAACCATCCTTTCCACATATTGATTATTTCAAGTGTGCCAAGGAAGGGTTGGCGAAAAACTAATAATTGGTAGGGAAATAGCAACTACGAACCAATTTATTAAATATCATGCATGATTTCTATTCTAGTGAGACTTAACTGACATGTCTTGAAATTGTTGTAGTGAAACGATAATTGGTTTTATTGGAAATAGCTAAGATGTAGTTGGGTTAATTACTTAATTATAATTGATAAATTAATTGTTTAGAAAATTCAACAAGAAACTTGAATTGCAGAAAAGATGTCTCATAACTCAAAGAAGCTTTAATGAAGTCCTACACAAAATTAATAAATCGTTCAATTTTTAAGTATAGCAGTTAAACATGCATAATGACTTGAACATTCCAACTTGTTAATGAGGAAAATAAAAGTCTAATGAGCTACTCCTCTGTACTACAGAAAAATAAACTTACAGTTACCTATAATAGATGGTCTTGAAGTCAGTGAAGGGCCAGACTTCCATTGCAGCACAAGACAATTCCCCATCTCTCTCTTGCTCCCTCTTTGGTGACACCGCTGATAAATAACTAACGAAATGGAAGGAGTTGAAGAGAGGAAATAACGAGGCAAGTTATATGCCTCAAATGAGAAAGAGAAAGGAAAGAATAGTAAAAGTGAGAGAGAAAAAGAGAGAGTCCAGAGCGAATGATTTTTCGACTTTCGTTCGTTCCTTTCCCAATACTCTCTCTTTGGCTTCTGAGTCAGCAGAGTCAACCATTTCTCATATTTTCACATTTCATGGACTATGTCTTCTATGTTGTAGTCAATGTGAGCCAATATCAATGCTTCGGTTTGTTGAGGACCTGAGGTATGTCATTCATGTACATCCGTGTAGCGAGTCAATGTGAAAAAAGGCCTATTTATAGTTGGTTTTTTTTTTTCTGCCACAATTAATGGATGAATAATTAAGTTGGAATGAACCCAACATTTTTTTAAAGCGCCATATAGGTTGATTGAACCTTTCTTCATATAAAATTGAAAAAATTCGATTTATGCCATTGAAAAACACTCAAATTTGAAATATGCCATCACAAAACAACTAATTAGTTTTATGCCATCATAAATCTATACAAATTTGAAATTTGCCACTATTTTTAATAAAAAGTCATTAAAAATATTTTTTTATATAAAATTCACATGTCAATCTTTTAAAAATTCCACTATTGCCCTTATTAATATTTCGCTTCTCTGGAAATTCACAAAAACAAAAAAAATCGTAATTTTCTTTTCTTGGTTTCTCTGCATCTGAGAAGAGGTGATAGGAACATTTTTAAAAGTTGGTTTGAAACCAACGATTTTGGAATATGAATTTGAAAATAAATGCTCTTTCCGTGAATCGAACCAAGGACCACTTAGTTGGCGGATTAGAGCGAAACCACTGGGTCGAACAACCCAGCTTAGGTGATAGGAATATTGATCCCTTACATTTTTTTTACATGTTTCTGGCTCTCTAAACTGTATGCTTATTGGCAAAAATTGGAGAACTTCAATTGCTCGATACATCAGGCGAAGAGGAAGATTGGCACCAATTTCTCAAGAGTGATGTCTCAAGTAACAACGTTAATGAATTTTTTTAATCAATGATTTTCTCTTCCGTTTATCTATTCCTTCTAATCATTCTACATTTCCAACAATTAATTATTCAAATTTGTACAATCCCAGATTTTGGGTTGTTATTGAAGAATTTTCCTCCTTTTTTGATATTTTCTTGTGTAATTCTTGGTTAATATAGTCTCCAAATCTCTTTTGTGGGCTACACCTAAGTGTAATTTTCAAAGATCTTAACAGCACAGGCATAATTGGCTTGATATAAATTTGAATTTTCGCGAATAACTTGTTGTAAATTAACGAATTATTAATGCACAGTGAAATATTCAATGGGTAGTACGGTCATTTTAATTGATTAATGACATAAAACCAATTTTCGTTGTTTTATAATGGCCCAAAACTAATTAGTTGTTTTGTGATGACATATATTGAATTTTTCACTTATCCGATGGCATAAATCAAAATGCCCCTATTAAATTTTATATAGCAAATCATGATACCTTTTTATAGTTTTATATTTAATTTAAAACATTATTCGGAACTAAATATAAAAATATTTTATTTGATGTTCACTTGTGTTACTGAAAAAACATATGCTCAAAATTTAGTATTTGGACATTGCGTACTTATTATATATGATATGACAAGCTAATTTAGAAAACAAAAGTCCACACTTAAATTTGAAGGATGCTATAATAATATTGACAATAGAACAAAATGAACTCCAAATTTTATTAACTAGAAGAGGGGGACAAACAGAGATTAGTGCTGTTATAATTAGTTAAAGGATTTACATGTTGGTTCTCTCGTTGCAAATTGTTGTTTTTGAGTCTTCATATCCCAGCTGATCATCTTTTAGGACTTTAGTGTTGACGAGGAGTCAAGTGTATATACAATAACTATGAATTTTAAAAATACAATGGTAAAATACGTCTGTTATATCTGATTTACATCATCATCTCTACGCGCGCATAGTTACTGTAATCTTATTGATTGTAATGACAATCATAAACTCCAAATAAACAATTAAAAATAATTTACATACTTGAAGTTTTACAAGCTGTTGATGCAAATCAAAATGATTTCGAACTGTCATAAATTGTTATGGGTATATAGAAGAAAGAAAAACGTATATCACATACTATCACATACTATCGGTTTTGTTTTGATACTTAAGTTTTTTCTTTTGTTCCCCTTTTGAAGCATGTCTAAAAAAAATTCTTTTTTTGAAATATAAAAACCATTAAAATGGATATAGTTTTTTTTCGAAAAATTTGACAGCGGCTGTCAAATGGATATAGTTGAGGCACCGAATAGGGAGGAAGTTGGGGCTTCATCCCTAGTATTTTTATCTTTTTTTAGAGGACAATACCTGGTGACCTAAGGCACCAAATTTCTCTTTTTTGTACACCACAGGCTTCAATTTAGTATTTATTTTATCTTATTATTAACTTATTTGTGACTCTCGGGTTATTGATTCTACGTTGACGCATAATAGAGAATCTAAAAAAAATAAAACAAAAGATTTCCTTTCCCTAATAGCCATTGATCCGGAGTAACAATCCTTTAATTAAACACCAAAATGATTACATCAAATCTAACATTAACAATCCTTTAATTAAACACCAAAATGATTACATCAAATCTAACATTAACAATCCTTTAATTATACACCAAAATGATTACATCAAATCTAACATTAATCATATTTGAGGTGCTAGGAAAGCACCGATTCACAACAAATGCAATGAAACAGGTTCATCCAACATTTTATCTAACAATCTGCCGTTAACAAAATCTTTCGGCACCTTCTATAATGGGTGTTGCCTACTTAGTGACGAGGTACCTTTATTGACAGGATGCAATATCTGTGTTAGCACAGCGTAGTCTACACCAATCAATCAGGTTTGACCACGTAGCAGTTCTAACCAACGCGACTGACTTGGAGGAAGACTCTGTTTGTATTGATGCTAACAGCAGATCAAGATGTCTCTGGGGTTAACATTAATTATCTAATTAAACTAGTCGACTGTAATATTGCGTGCAATCCGGGTAAATAATGGAAGGAAGATAAAATTTCTATATCTGGGAGTTTTGGTCCAAAAGGGGAAAAAAAAAAGGATAACTTCAACCCAAAAAAGACAGCGCACTTTGATAAGATATTTTCGAAAAAAGTATATGGTAAAAAGAGAGAGAGAAAGTGCCCTGAAACGAAAGAAAATAAAAACTTACTTAATGTATCAAAAATATTGGTGTCGTTTGGGATGCATGAGAATTGGCAATTTCATTTCCCAATTTTTCATCCAAACGGTTTTGGAATAGCCAATTTCATTTCTAACACAATTTTCAATAACACTCTTCTTAATAACATTTTTCTCTCTACTTTTCACACTTCCCAACGCTATTTCTAAACTTACCATCCAAACAACATTTCCAATTCCCGGAATAGCCAATTCCCACAATTTCTGTGAATAGTATTTTTTTCTAAATTTATGCTATTCCTACCGTATTTCTAACTCATCCAAACGACACCATTAGTTTTAAAAAACTGAAAATATATTTATGATAAACATATCTTGCAACTTAAAAAATTTTTTAGCAGGATAGGAAATAAATCGTCAAATTTGCTTTCAGCAGAAAGTAATCTTCTTTTGTTATCTGGAATCAAATCTTAACAAGTGGAGAAGATAGCTCGCTTTCTGCTCTAATCTCCTCCAGAATTTTTACTGAAAAAGTCAAGACGGATTAAATTATGTACATGGATTTATAGTATTAAAAAAGTCATGACGGATTAAATATGTACATGGATTTATAGTATTATACTATTACAGAAATTATGATTGATTGAGGTCTTTGCTATTATAAAATGTGGAAAAAAAAACAAGGCCATCAAAAAAGACAATAATTTCGATGTATAGTTTTTGAACTTCGTAACAGTCATGGTACATGCACTTATGTTGTGCTCTTTTACATCATTGGTTTACAACTTTTTATACACCTACCAAACATATACGCTTCAAGTACGAGAGAAAATGCCAAATATTTAACACTTAACAGCATTTTTCTCAATAGGTACAGCATATATGCATTACTGTTGGTACTTAGCCAATACTAATTGGCCCTGTATATACAAGTACCTGTGAAAAAAAGTCAGTTGGCTAACAAATTTTGGTTTTCTTTTGTTAGTTTCAGCGCAGAGAAAGGCTGTTCTTCCTGAGTCGGGATTTTGAGCTTGAGACTGGCGCAGCATAGGGCTGAGCCACAACATGCTCAAGTGCTAATGTCAAGTCAGACATGCTGGGTCGCATATGGGGTTGTTCTCTGAGGCACAGCGTGATAACCTCGGCTAGTTGGTATAGTGCACGCTTTGGGTAGCACCCGTTAAGCAATGGATCCGCCAAGTGCATGTATCCTCTACTGTTGAGGAAAGGGCGGGACTGCAGAGAACAAGAGCAGCATTGTTAAATGAGAAAAAAAATGTCTATACCAGTTTGCAATCTTAAAAAAACAATGTTGACTAGTCTGCTGGAATTCTGGTGTTTACTTAAAATCATGCCCACAGTTTTTAAGTACCATGACAATAATTGTACCTCTTTTAGTTATTTTGCGTTTATACGTATCCAAATGTACTGAGTGATTATAGTAAATTAGGGTAAATAGAGTACATAATATTTTTGCCAACAGTTAAAAAAAAAAAAATTGCTTTAGTATCAATATGGTTTTGGTCAAATTAAACAAGCTAAAACTTGAGGTGGTAACCAACCAACAAGCTTGAAAAGGTAACTTTAGTTTTAAACAAGACCAAAGCTCCAGTATAAGACCTATTGTAACACTCATTTCGAATTCCCAAATAAATAACAAGTGAATAATATTTTCAGAAAAAGAGTAACCTACCCAAACTATCAAATTCTGCTCAGCTTCTTCCCTCGACTCATCATATGCCATTCTGCCAGTAATCAGCTCAAGGAGAACAACACCAAAGCTATACACATCAGACTTTATATTGAGCTTCCCACTCATGTAATAATCAGGCGCGCAGTATCCATATGTACCCATGACTCGTGTAGACACATGTGTGCTGTCCCCTGTGGGCCCCAGCTTGGCTAGACCGAAGTCTGACAGCTTGGCATTGAAATCATCATCCAGTAATATGTTCGAGGATTTCAAGTCCCGGTATATAACAGGTGGCTTAACTTCATGCAAGTACTTCAAGCCATTAGCTGCACCAGCAGCAATCTTCATTCGAGTGCTCCAATCAAGTGGCTTTCTGTCAGGGGCAACATCTAGGAGGTAAGTTGAAATGTGGTTAGTAACTTAGTATAGTCAAAAACAATACAAGAACAACTGAAATGACTACACACACAAGGAACTAGCACCTCACCAACTCACAATAGAAGCTAACAATTATTGGTTAATATGAGGTCTTGCTTTGTTCATTCTATTCTAACTTTGTAGTAAGTAATACTCCATAGATGTGCGACAGTTCGTATGCATCAATTGTCATCCAAGAGTATTACAAGGAAAACTTGGCCATTACCAAAACCTGGTGAGATCTGAATGAAAAACCTCCGGCAAACAAACAACTGCTCTAAAGGCTTATTCTCAGAGTGCAATGAAGGCTGCTTTTCATTGTTTTCATTACATTGTTTTCATTATTAACTCAATTGCAGAAACATCACATAAAGGCTTGCAATTGGAAGGACTTTTTGGTCAATTAGCTAATTTGTAAACTTACCTTTCTACAGGGGAATTGGGTACCTAAAGTACTGAACACTGGTGATTACATCACAGAACTGCACCAAATTTTAAGCAGAGAATGGTTAAATGCTAAATGGCAAATATATTCATGAGAAGGAACTGACTGAATAGATGATCTTCGAGGCTTCCCTGAGACATATACTCATAAACCAAGATACGCTGGTCACCTTCAGCACAGTAACCTATCATTCTGACGAGATTGGGGTGGTGCAGCATGATAAGCATCAGGCACTCCACCACAAATTCATGGGTGCCATCTGCTCCCATCTTCTTCAGCTGTTTGATAGCCACAGTCTGTCCGCAATATAACAAAAAGAAATAAATGGAATTGAGTAATTGTTCACTTATGAAGACCAATCCATTAACAGCAACCATCCCCCATCTCCCAACCACCACAAAAGAATGAATAAATGAAATTCTCTGCTATATTAAAGCTTGCAATAGACAATGGTAGTCTCATAAACCAGGATTAGGTCTAGAGAAAATGTATTTACCTGGCCACAAGCCAGATGACCCTTGTAAACCCGACCGAACCCACCTTCGCCAATCCAGTTTGCCTCAGAAAAGTTTCCGGTGGCAGCCACCATCTGGCTCAGCTGAAATTTATTTGTCTGCTTCGGATCAGGACAAACACCTTTCTTGTCAAATTCATTAAAACCTATGAAGCAGAAAGAATACCAATGTTTATTAAAGGAATATTGTGAGCATATAACATGGTCCAGATGGAACACAATTTGTACTAAATAACATTAAAAAGGGGAAGAAAAAAATCACTAAGGCATTTAAACAAACATGTATAGAGCGATTCATAGAGCGATCAAAACCTATGGCATTAACAAGACGAGAGAGCGATTTGGAGCTGACGGCATCAGCTGCATTGCCCCGGCGCCGGCGCAGGTACTTGGACCTCGGGCTGCAAGAGAAGCAACTCATCTCCTCTCCTATCTCTCTCTAAGCTACATTCCCTTGCTGACACAAAGGCATTGCAATCAATTCCAGAAAAAAATCAAAAGAAACCAAGGTTTCATTTTGATTTCACTGGACAAAAAAGAGAGGAGGATGAGGAAGAGGAGATAGAAAAGGAGGAAGGCAATACTATTATTAGGAGAGAATTCTTTTCTCTTCTGTGGTAAAGGAAATTGTTTCTCCATTTTTAGAAGATTCGCATTAGGAAAGCCTTCAAAACGTAACGAAATTTAGCTCATTTGAGTCATAAAACTGGTGCAGCGTCCAGCACAACGGTAACTGGTTTAACTATTGCAAGGAGGTGGGACACCTCACCGAAGGGAGCACGAAGTGGCCACAGAATATCCGGGAAAAGAAATAACAATACACGGAGTAAATTTAGCTACACAAAATGAACTCGGTCCATGCCAGACAATCAACACCTTTAAACTGACAGTAGGTCCAAAAACATCAATTATACATTGACAATTAAAAACCGGGATTAGGTAAATTAGAAAACGGAGCGACGAAAACAGCTGAGCTTCGCTAATCCAGCGGAAACAATTGGACCACTCGCAAAATTCTACCAAAAATTCACAATCCGTAACGAGAATACAGCCAAATAACTAAAAAGTAAAAATTTCGTACATTATAGAGTCAGAATAAAAACACTGGACGCCACTGCGCATTCCCACTTTCCAGTTTCCAACTTTCCATCCGCGCTCAGCCTCTTCATCTTTCCTTTTTGTTCCCACCATGTCCTTCTCGCCTCCTTCTCAAGAGAAAGAGAAAAAAGAGCGAAAAATGAAGAAGCGTTCGAAGGCGCCATTAATGGCCACCTTGCTCAGCTTCTTCCTCCTAACATTCGTCTTCCAATTTCACCACAAGTTAGCTACTCGAATTCACTTCTCAGACCCATCACTCCGCCTCTTTACTCAACCCAACTTGAATTCGAAGTCGAACCCGAATCCGCTTCTCCAACACACCGCCTCGGTGCTTCTACAAGATTGGCAAATTCTCGTTTTCCAATTCTACCCTTCTCTTGAAGCTTCTCGAAGGTTCTCGTGCTTGTTTAGAGATAACTCCGTTACTCCCGCACGGGCAACATCGTCTAACGACGCTTTCGTCTGCCCGCTGCCCCGACGCCTCCGCCTCCGCCGCCCGTTTTACTCTCCGCTTTTAGTAGCATCCGATAACCCGGTAAGGAAGCATTATCTCAATGTATTTCCTCTTATGCTTCGGTGGAACTGGATTGTCTATGAATCCCTCTCTACGGCCAATGATGTAATTGTGTTTGCCAAGGGGGTTAATACAAAGCAAGGCTCGAACCGACCGGCCAGTGATTTAACTTGCTTGTTCTACTTATCTGACAGCCGGGCCCCATTCTACACCACAGCTGCCACTAGCTCATCTCAAGAGGTATTTCGGTGTCATCATCCTGACCTAAATGCATTACCTGAATCCACCAATCAGATATTTGTCTCTCTTAGAATAAGTAATTCTGATTATTCGTCGGACCCATTACCATCGGTTGCAATTTATTCACCACCATCAAGTGCACAGGCAGTTGTACAGCAGAAAATGAAAATTTGTGCGTGTACAATGGTGTATAATTCGGCGAAGTTTTTGCCTGAATGGGTCAGGTATCACACAGCCATTGGTGTAGAGAAGTTCTTCTTATATGACAATGGCAGCGATGACCGGTTGAACTTGACTGTGAACCGGCTTCAGTCAAATCGGTTTGCAATCTCAACCCGGTTCTGGCCGTGGCCAAAAAGCCAGGAGGCTGCATTCTCCCATTGCGCAGCAATAAACCGTGACAGATGTGAATGGATGGCCTTCATTGATGTTGATGAGTTCGTTTACTCGCCATCCTGGTCTAACTCTACAAGACCAAACAGGTCAATGCTTGGTTCTTTTCTGCCAGACCAGCCAAGAGTTGGTCAGGTTTCAATCGGATGCTATGATTTTAGCCCATCAGGTCAGACATCCCATCCTAAAAATGGGGTCGTAAAAGGCTATACATGCCGTAGGCATGCTGAAGAGAGGCACAAGTCGTTGGTCCGGCTTGATGCTGTTGACCGGTCATTGGTGAACTCTATTCACCATTTTGGGTTGCGGGATGGGTATGAGTGGGGGAAAGTCGGGTGGGCAAGGATTAACCATTACAAGTACCAGGCATGGGACGAGTTTAAGGTGAAGTTTCGTCGAAGGGCCTCAGCATTTGTGCCAGACTGGATGGATAAGGTTAACCCAGCATCTAGAGATCGAACTCCGGGACTGGGGTTTGAACCAGTTCAGCCGGCTGGTTGGGCTTGGAAGTTTTGTGAGACGAACGATACACGCCTCAGAGATTTGACCAGTAAGTGGTTTCACAGATGATAATTTGGCTACTTCAGCTGTAATTAATTTGTTTAGGTTATATAGTTCTTTAGGACTCTGATTAAACCTCATAGAAAGAAGCAAAACAGGGAGAACAAATTATATATACATAGAAAAGGAGCGCCTGATTATTTTTTCCTCCATTTATGAGGACTTCTGTTTTGGTGTTCTTAGCTTAGTTCATATTGTTAATTAATTCATTGATTTGTATATTATGTAGCTTTCTTTGAGAAGGCTGTTTACAGAAATAAATTGTTTAGAGGAAGATTTGTTTCCTCATTGATTCATTGGCACTGATAGTGAAAAATGTTTGTACATATATATTCCATTCTATTTACAGTAACTTCTTCTTCTTGTATTGTATATTTTTCGTGTCATACGTTTTAAGAGGGCATTATTCTGTATTTGGTCTTCCAATATTATGCTTGCCATCATGACATTCTCCTAATAAGCAATAAAAAAAAAATAATAATAAATAAACGAGTGGTACATTTTCTTTTATTGAACTTGTGCTATACAAATATTTCTATAACAAGGAGTAAAGACAAACAAGGATTGGAGTCTTGCAGACGATTAAAATGGAATACCCAAGGAACATACATGTTAATTTTCTAGTAAAAAAGATCAATTAAAATATAACAGCACTAATATTCAAAAAGGAGAAAACTATTTTTGTGTGCCAGCGACTAATAATAGCCTTCAGGACTTTCCATCGACAAACTTTTCTTTTAGTAAAACAAAAATAGTAGCAAATTAATTATAACCGAGAAAGTTCAAGATTCTTGTATTATAGTTAGTCTTGACAGGAGACATCACTGCGGGAGGACAAAGTTTTTGACATTTTGGGCTAATTGCTAGCTCCTCTCTTCCTTTCTTTCTCCGACTTGTTCATTTTCCCACCATCCGCTTGCTTCTTTTACAGTAATAAACAAATAAAATGGTAAATACATAAAATAGAGTGTAATTTAAAATTTTTTTAAATATTGATCAAGCGTCGAATAAATTAAACTCGTAATGAGTTTTTAAACAGCTCGAAAACCTAATAGTTTTTTTTTTAAAAAAAAAGGTAAAAAAAAAATTTTCAATCACATCATACAGTTAAGAAATAAGTTGTTGCCCACATAATTTATCCCATAATATTATTCTTTTTATCACTCTCTTAGTTATCCCATACCTTTGGATTCTGCCGCTTAAGGTTCATGTGACAAAAACAGGTTTCGTCTGGAAAGTGATGCGTCTAAGAGACTAAGACTCTTATAAGTTGATTCGGCGCCAGTTATTAAATAATAAATTAGTGCCTTAAAAACTCCTCATAAATTAAAAACCATAGTTGTTGGCATCTCATCCGAGGAAGAATTAAGACAGTGGCGTAGAGTTTTGGATATCCTAGCATGTGGATTGGTAGGTAAACAGTATCCAAAACTTGAGAAACGCGCATATGAGGTGCGCATGTGCTATTCTACTCGTTTATTCTACATTTGCTGTCTATCGGTTGGAAAATTCCAAACAATTTCCTGGAATTTTTGCATATGACAAATGCCTATGACTGCCGTCGGTCCCCGTTAGCCACTAATGGCTTGTAAGATTACACATTAAAAAATTGACTGGTCAACTACACATTAAAATTGTTTGTCTATATATGTTTATCAGAAACTGACGCTTCTTTTCTTCTCTTTTGTAGTTTTGTTTGCTATGTTATCAGCACTGGCATTCCTCTTTTGTACCATTTGTTATGGAGCTGTTATCTTTTAAGTTTTAAGCAATATACATTTTGGTGAATTGTCAAGAGGGTTTAAGAGAAAGTGTTCATTATGCTTGTCTCGTTAGAAACAGAATTCTGCTTGTCTTTTAATTGGTAAAAGATGTCACGAGGAGTTAATTGACATGACACAGGATCATTATTTGATTACTCATAGCAACATTTAATTAAAGCGAACAAAAATTCATGATGTACTTTGTTGTCTGGTAGATCGATCGGGAAAAAAAAAACTGTAGTTTTAACTATTGATAAGCATAAACGAATTACTTGGAGAGAATTTATAAGAATCAGATATAAAAATGTGGAATGATTGAGAAGATAGGATTGAACCAAATATAATGTACGAGGAGCTAGAAATTTCATCTAAATTAAATTAAAAAATAATGAGAAGTTAATAAAAGATTCGTTTAAATGGAATGGTCAACACGCTCGTGTGGATGTATTGAATTAATAAAACTATTTCGTCTCTTCGTATACAAATTAACAGCATGTATTGACATTAACAGTATGTATTGAATTAACAGTATGATTCACTGCCATCGATGTATTGACATTAATAATTATGAAATTATAATGATAATAATAATAATGTAAATAAAAATCATACTCATTATATAATACTATAGGGAAAAAAAAATAGGAATATTGACGTTAATTGTTGTTAGCCTTACAGATTGCTCGTCTATCAAGTTTAATATATTTCGAGTATCATTTGATATACTATAAATATGAAAAAAAAATGAAATTAAGTTCTATTATTTTCATGTAAATTATGAGAATATAGATGATATATCAAATGTTGGATTATATCATTCATGTATGATGTACATCAAATATGAATCTATTGTTACCTTGAGGATTTTTTTTTTTTCTTTTTTGTGGGGTAAGGCATCTTAGCAAAGGTTATATGTTTTATTATTAAAGCCAGCCAAAAGGGGACAAGGGACTTGCATTTTCGATTTGTAATTAAAGGCGATCAGTGCTAAGTACTAACTAAGATCCAATTAAAAAAGCTCCACTAGCCTTATTAGACTTTAGGAGACATGCTGGCCACAGCAACTGTTGTACATATTTTTCGCACATGGACATATTAATTACATAGATTAAGTTTTATTTATGAGTACGCATTATTAGTCGATGTCAATTAATGAAAAGGTAAAATCCTTTGTAACATAAGAACAAGCGGACGACTGGAGATAATCCAAAACATACTAGCCTTTCGAAGTGATTCGTTTTGAAATAAAATTGAAGCTCGAAAAAATAATTGCAGATTCATCTCTTCTGGTCACCATCCTGAGAAATGTAGAGTGGTAGCTGCAATTTAGTCATGGCGGTGTTATATATGGATTATCAATCTGATGCATGTAACATGTATATGAAGTCTATTAAAATATGATAAAGTTTAATGTATATTTTGCTGTTAATTGGATGATCTAAAATTTTATAACCGCATGTATTTATGTATACATATATAAATGACAATTAACCAAGCTTTTAAATAACGCCGAAATAACGCCGAAATAACCGAAATAACGGTATTTTGTACCCAACCGCACGAACGTCATAGAAAAAAACACCGAAATAACGTAACGCGTCATTTCTGTTTTTTCGCCGTTTTTTCACCGTTTTTCACCGAAATAACGTACGTTTTAACGGGAAATGGTAACATTAAAAAAAAAAGGCACATATAAAATAGACCCAGAGCGAAAAAAAAGAATGGTCAACATTAATGAATTAATGATATATTGATATCATAAGAAAACATGACCCAAATAACACCGAAATAACACCCAAATAACAAACATGACCCACATTTAAGCAAGTATATAATACAATAACAATTTTAGTATCTGTATACAGTCACCGTTATATCACCGTTATATCACCGAAATAACACCGAAATAACAAATCAACCCCGGACCGTCATACCGAAAAAACCGAAATTTAAACCCTTGCAATTAACTGATATTTACTCTATATTCAGTATTCACCCATCTGAACCTTCCTCCAAAATGATTCTTTTTTTTTTCGATAAAAGAGAACAAACCTAGCTTTCAAACAATAGTTAATCTTGTTTCAATCTAAAAAAAACATTTCTGCTTCCTTATTTACCATAGCAAACACACCCAAAAAAAACGAAATTTTATGATAGATTGTCATATTTATTCTCGCGTCAGGAAGGGGCAATACTCGTGAATACCTATAGATTAATCTTCTAGTGTAAACTAAGCAGGCTCGAGGTTCTACGAACTCCTCCAGAACATTTGAACCTCCTTTTGATGTCGTTACGGATTGATAAGTTTTAAAATTTTCGTAATAATAAATTACAATCCGCATGTGTAGACGTAATGAAACTGTCATCTGTAATTTTGTCATTGTTTGTCATCGTTTAAACAAAGTGAACACATAAAATAGATAAGGTGAACATATAAAATGATCAAAATTAATACAAACAAATATGTTCAATAAAAATAAGTTGACTATGCATATAAAAATCTAAGCGAGGGATGACAAAACTTATTTGTTTGTATGTGTTCACTTTGATCATTTTACATGTTCACTTTATATGTATTTATTTTGTTCACTTAATCTAGAATATAAGTCGGATTTTAACTATTTAAAATAAAGGATTCTTCAAAGAAAATATGCATATAAAGTGCAAAAAAAAAAAAAAGAATATTCTGAGTAACAGTTAAGTATTTTAAATCCATTTTGGATACATTCGAAGTCATTTGGTCATAATAATTCATATTTTCTTTGAATATTGCATTATGCATTGAAAATACGTAATTAATCAAGAATCATTTATTGAGAACCATCTCTTGGTCTAGTGGCAAAGAGCAATGCATATTGAGTGAAAGGTCGCAGATTCGAAACCCGGCTGGAGGTCTTTCATAGACATTTAATTCAAAAATAAGTTGGGAGGCTTGACCCCTAATTTATCTTCAAAAAAAAAAATCAAGAATCATTTATTCAAATTATACAATTGTACATAAAAAAGACTCCTAGAAATTGCAAACAAAACTTATTCTGAGCATCGGTTGAGCATTTCAAGTGATTCTGGAATCATTATAAGTCATTTGATCACAATAATCTATGTTTAAGCTCTTTATATGGTATAGAATATAATGCAGATCTTAGTTATTCAAAATGTTGCAATATGCATTGAAAATATGTATATAAATTGCAAATAAAGAATATTATGTGTATCATTTGAGAATTTCATGTGATACTAGATTTGTTTGAAGTAATTTGATCACAATAATTCATATTTAAGCTCTTTATACTACTGTCTAGAATGTAATTCAGATCTTATTTATTAAAAATTATTGGATTATATATACAAATTATGCATAATAATGTGAAAATAATGCTTATTTTGTGCTTTTTTAAACATTTTCAAATGCTTTAGCATTCATTCTAAGTCATTTGATCACAATTATATTATATATATTAAAGTTATATGGTCAAGAATATAATTCAAGATCTTCATTATTGAAAATGTTGCATTATGCATTGAAAATATGCATATAAATTACAAATAAATGTTATTCTGAGTAACATTTGAGTATTTCAATCAATTTTGGATTTATTTGAAGTAATTTGATCACAATAATCTATATTTAAGCCTTATATGAGGTGTAGAATATAACTCAGACCTTAATTATCCAAAATATTTTATTATACTTAAATAAAATGCATATAAATTTCAAATGACATCAATTGAGCATTTTTAGGGATTTTGGATTAATTCGATGCCATTTGATTGCAAAAATCTAAATTTATACTCTTTATTGGTCTAGAACGTAATTCAGTGTTGGAGTTATGTCCTAGAAGTCAATATTTAATGACTTATTTTCTTAGTTTATGTTAATGATGATATTTGATCATTTGTTCCTAGAGTTTATTATTGACAGATCATTCAGGTTGAGGATCTGAATTGTAGATCTCTGTGGATCATTCATTAGAATGACAATAATAAACCTAAATCGTCCATAATCTTGATAATTAATAAGGACCATTAATTATCATAAAAGATTAGTATGCAAGTTAAGTGATGATTAAGTTCTACAAATCATACGTAAGGAGTTACCAACTTAATTGCATATGTGTATGTTATTGGAACATAGTACAGGACTTGACCCAATGAAATAAACATATGGATTGTGTTAAGTGTCATTGTTTATTTCATATAAGTTTGATTCTAAGTTTGAGATGTTCACCTTTTCCACATGAGGATAGGTTCAATAAATATCGTCTAACGTTGATTCCTGATAAAGGCTGCTATAAGGACTTTATTTATGTTCTCTTGAATTGTGCGGGGAAAAATTGTTCATCAAGAAAACCGTATGTCCCTCATTAGTATACCTAGTGAGTGATGATATCTGTTTGGGCCCCTTGATGGAGTTGGATTGTATGCATGCAAACTAGACGATCAACTCTAGATCAAGAAATGTATAATCTGCAAGAATGACACACTCCTATCTTGGATTATACAATGATATCATGTGACATAAGAATTAGATAAGGAAATACTTATATTTCTTATGCAGGATTGAAATATTGTAACGGTACACTATTTATGCGAATTGGGAATCATAACGTGTTGCTAGATACCGCTTATGATTATTGGAAATAAATAGTGATTTATTCTCCATGGCCAACATAGCATAAATCCTCAAAGGGTCACACAAATAGGACTTTGACCACACAATGCATTATCTATTTATTCGCAACAGTGAGTATTGCGAAAATATGATGAGTTGATTAATTAATTATATACCGTTATGAACTGTTATAATTAATTAAGTCAAAAAGATCATATAGAAATAAATTAATGCATTATCTAATCCCAAAATAATTATTAATGAGTTAATAATTAATTTTAGATCAACACATTTCAATATAAATGGTTATATTGATTAATTGGGCCGTTATTTAATAGGAAAATATATAGTCCAATTATAGAGCAACCTAATGGGACTTTAGTTAGGTGAATTAAAGACCCAAATGAGATTGTGAGGTGGCCCATATAGGCCCAATTCGTGGCCAGCCATAGGGTGGCAAGAGGTGTAATTTTGGGGAAGTTTTCCCTAGGGTTTGAGCTCTATAAAAGGACCCCTTTGGAGGCTCCAAGAGCTAGCCTTTCTCTCTCCTCTCTTCCTTCCCTTTGTGGCTGCCACAAACCTCCTCTTTTCTCCTTCTTTTGCTCATGTGTTGAGCTCTCTTCTCCATTTAAATGAAAGATTTAATTGCTAGAAGAGAGAAAGCTAATGGGATTAGGCTTGTTCTTGGGTGTGCTAGCACATACCTTGAGAATGTGGTTAATCTCCTTGGTGGACTCGAGGCCGGCGGCACAACCATGGTGGTGGTGGTGGAGAAGGCACGCCATCGACTCCCATGCCATGGATTCGAGCCTCATGAATGCGATTTCATGAGAGGTACAATTCTTCCTACTCTCATCTTGAAATGCTTGTGAATGATGTTGAAACCTAGATCCCTTGTGTTTAGTTGTTGTTTCTTGCTATTTGATGGCACAAAAATGGAATTAAACACTTACTAACATTCAGATCTTACTTATTTAAAATGTGGCATTATACATAAAAAATAAGCATATAAATAGCAAAACAAAGATTATTATGTGTATCATTTGAGAGTTTGGAGCGATTCTGGATTCATTTTGAAGTAATTTGATCACAACAATTCATATTTAAACTCTTCATATGATCAAGAATAAGTCGAAAATTACTGATTCTCAAAAAAGGATTATTCAAAGAAAAATATCCATATCAAGTGAAAAAAAAAAGAATATTATGAGCAACAGTTAAGTATTTACAATCATATTGGATAAATTTGAAATCATTTGGTCAGAATAATCCATATTTAAATGGTTTATATGGACTAGAATATAAACCAGAATTTACTTATTAAAATTACTCAATTGTACATAAAAATTATTCCTAGAAATTACAAATAAAACTTATTCTTTGAAACAGTTGAGCATTTCAAGAGATTCTCGATTCATTCTAAGTCGATCACAGTAATATAAATTTATGCTCTTTCTATGATAAAAGAATATAGTGCAGATCTTATTCAAAATGTTGCATTATGCATAGAAAATATGATTATAAATAGGACATAAAGGATATTATGTGTATCATTTGAGAGTTTCAAGCGATTCTGGATTAGTTTGAAGTTATTTGATCACAATAATCCATCTTTATGCTCTTTATTCTATCTAGAATATAATTCAGATCTTATTTACTAAAATTTATTTGATTTATACATACAAATTACGCATATAATGTGCAAATAATGCTCATTGTGTGCATCATTTAAGCATTTCAAGTGATTCTGCATTCATTCGAAGTCAAATGAACACAATAATCTATAATTAGGCACTTTATATGGTCTAGAATATAATTCAGATCTTACTTATTCGAAATATTGCATTACACATTTTAAATACGCATATAAATTGAAAATAAAGGATATTATGTGTATCATTTGATAATTTCAGGCAATTCTGGATTTGTTTGAAGTAATTGGATCACAATAATCCATATTTAAGTTCTTTGTGCTATCTAAACAAAATTCAGATCTGATTTATTAAAAATTATTGCATTATAGATAAATATTACGCATATGATGTGCAAATAATGCTTATTCTGAGCAACATTTAAGCATTACAAGTGATTCTGCATTCATTCAGAGTCATTCGATCACAATAATCAATATTTAAGCTCTTTATATGGTCTATAATATAATTCAAGATCTTACTTATTGAAACTATTGCATTATGCATAGAAAAACAAAACACATGTAAATTGCAAATAAAGGTTATTCTAAGTATCATTTGAGCATTTCAACGATTTTGGATTCATTTGAAGTAATTCCATCACAATATATTTAAGCCTTTTGTAAGGTTTAGAATATAAGTCAGATCTGACCTACGTTACCCTGGTACGTGAGATTTATAGACGTATGAGTACCGGGTACGAACCGGGTTCGGGTACGCGTCCGGTACGGCACCGGTACGTACCGGGTTGGTCACGTGGCGTACCACATTATTTTAATATATTTGAATATTGGGTACGGTCAACGGTACGATCTGGTAAGCCACCCGGTACGCGTACCACCACTCACATGGCGCCACGTGTACGTACCCTGTCATAAATCCCACCCGCCTGCCCGCGTTCAAGTTGCAACCCGAATACCCCATGTGGATTTATTTGAGAATAAATGTTATTTTGAGTATCATTTGAGCATTTTAAGAGATTTTGGATTTATTTGAAGTAATTCGATCACAATAATCTATACTTAAGACTTTTGTGAGGTGTAAAATATAACTTAGATCTTACTTGTGCAAAACGTTATATTATACTTAAGTAAATCGCATAGAAATTGCAAATAAATCCTATTTTGGATATCAGTTAAGAATTTTTAGTGATTCTGGATTAATCTGAATTTATTTGATTGTAAAAAGCTATATTTAAACTGTTTATATGGTCTAGAACATAACTCAGGTCTTATTTATTCAAAATGTTGCATTATACATTGAAAATATGCATATAAATTGCAAATAAATCTTATTTTGTGTATCATTTGAGAGTTTCAAACCATTCTTGAGTTGTTTGAAGTAATATGATCACATCATTCCATGTTTTAAACTCTTTATATGATCAATTATATATGTCGGATATTATTTATTCAAAAGAAAGGATTCCTCAAAGAAAATTTGCATATAAAGTGCAAAAATAAGAATATTCTAAGCAATAGTTAAGTATTTTAAGCTATTTTGGATACATTCAAAGTCATTTGGTCACAATAATCCATATTTAAAATGGTTTATATGGTCTAGAATGTAATTCATATCTTATTGTTTTAAATTAGTCAATTGTACATAAAAAATACACATATAAATTGCGAATAAAATATATTTTGAGCATCAATTGAGCATTTCAAGCAATTCCAAATTAATTCGAAGTTATTTGAACACAATATTCTATAATTAAGCTCTTTATATGGTCTATAATATAATTTAGATCTTATTTATTCAAAATTTAACATTACGCATATAAACTGTGAATAAAGATTATTGTTTGAAGTAATTTGACCACAATAATTCATATTTAAGCTCTTTATACTTTCGAGATTATAATTCAGATCTTATTTATTAAAAATTATTGGACTACACATATAAGTTACGTATGGACAAATAATGCTTACATTTTTGAGACGTTTATATGAGCGGTTTAAGGACAAAAAGGTGCAGCAGTCTGAAATATTCATATGTAGTATGTTGATAAAAACTCGCTTTTAACTTTTGTATGTGCAGCTCGGGTGTATGTCTCGTCACTCCTGTGTAGAAATTTGAATCTCATTTTAACGTCTTATTATGGATCGAAATCAATTTCTAGATCCTCCCTTTTCGGGCCACATTTGAAGGCCTGCAGCGTTGGACTGTCCATGCTACTTTCTGCCCATTACGAAGGGGCAACATTGTTGGCCCAACATTTCAATTAAGCATCATTTCTTTATATTTTCAAATTTGTCGGCCATTTAGGCTAATCTGGCTAAATTCTACTCAGAATTATAACCTGCGCCAGATTCTAAATTTTGTAGGAAATTGAAAGTGAACAGTGGGAATGAGGAGAAATATTGTGAAAAGAATGAAGAAACCATAAATTTGTTTCACCCCGAATTTAAAGTACATTCCTCTTTCTACCCAATTATTATTATTATTATTATTTTTACTTGTAGATTCAGAAACAAATTGTTAATCACCAATTCATACCCCTGCCCAGTAATTCAGCTTGGGTAATTTAAGCTCCGACCCGTTTGATCGAATATCAATTTCGCGCATAACATCAATAGACAATAGACTAGAGATGCAATTTTTTTTTATCACTGTCCGTGTATCCAAATTTGTACATTCATCTGTCTAGCGGGTGGTTATATATGCTATAATGGGTTAAAACAAATAACGCTGCATTTTCGCGTGAAAACTGAAAAGAGGCTGCTACACGGCTACACGTGAGTAATCTTTACTACTTATAAATGCATCAATCCAAAGGTCTATCCAATTTTGAACCGAAAGGTGCAAACAAATGTTTACCCAATGCAATATGGACCGTCCATTTTTATGATCAATGTTCTGGATTTAACGATGAGATAAAAGGTTTAAACCTTTCAAGTAGTGTTAACAAGTTAACAAGTCGCTTTAATTAATAGCAATATCTGGTGTTTTAGGAATACATGTAATGAATTGTATGAAATTAAATGCAGTTGTAGGTGTAAAAGATTGAGTGTATCTGGTGTTTTAGGAAATAGCTTTAATAGCAATATCTGGAGAGATAGCATAGAGTTTTATATAGAAAGATATTTGGTGTATTATATTTATATTATATACAACAAAGGAGATGAGGTGTTAATACACAGACAGAATACAAAATTCTTTTCTTTTCCAATTTCCTCTTTGCGTGCATTGTTGATTTTACACAGATTTGATCAATACATGTTACATGTTATGCAAACTAATAAATAAATCCATGCCAATTTGATAATCGTTGGCGATATTATTAAAATATTTGGAAATATATATCCCAATATATACTCATAGAGTTAGCCATCAAGGTTTCTCAAATTTTTATACAACATTGTGGCGTTGTAATGAAGATTGTTTTGGCAAGACATGTACAGTCATAACAAGTACTTATGAATATTCTCAATCTTAAAAAGATGTTTTCAAATTATAGGTATATATACTATGGACCCGGATCTGCTGTTCCAGAACGAGCAGTGTTGCGCGGATCCGAACCGTTCGATTTGATCTCGACGGTTAATTTTTTTCAGGCCTTACAATCCTAATATAATTCACGGATCACCCATCATCCATCGGACGGTTCTGATCCGTGCAACTACTTTGGTTGCCCAACAACAAATTTGGTTGCGGTATACTATCGCATACAAGGATTCACCTTAGTTGTTAGGATTCAATAGTAATGTTTTCTTTTCCATGCACCAGGATTGCTTGTTGTTATTGTGGTTATGTACTATTTTTATTTTTATCTTATTGAAGTTTTCAGCCCGCACATTGAGCGGGCATTGCTGCTAGTAAACTAATAATGCACCAATGCTGCGTTAGGCCTGGAAATGGATCCCTGGTTCTGTGTTTCCTCAACTTTGTAGTCTTAAGTCTTGCTATTATCTGGTGCTTTGGTTCTAACTTCTAACAATTCGACTCATTCATTCCTCGCAACATAATTAGCCAAGTGTTGCAAATAATTGAAAAAAAAAATGTTTGATTAGACGTTCAAAACTATATTTTTATACACATTTTATTGTATAACAATGTTTGTAAAAAGATGTGCACTACCGAATAAAAACAAATTTGTATTTTCACACTTGCAAAAATCTACAAATTCCAGCAAAAAAAAAAAAGTCTTAGAATACTAGAAAAAACACTTTTTAATATCGAACGTACATCAAAGAAAAATGTCTGGAATGATCCTTTTTTTTTCATTGTTCAGTCATCAACTTATAATAGTTTATAATTTTTTTTTTGTTTTATGTTCAGGTCATTTAAAATAACTTATAAAAAATCTAATGGTCATTTAGTGCTGGTAAAGTATTTAAATAAAAAATTCCAATAATTTTAAAAGTTTTAGGCTATTTAAAAGATAGGAGATGATATATTTCTCCATCCAATTAATAATGGCAATCGACTACTAATATTAGCCAATAAGTCTGACAAAATGTTTAGTATTTTATAAATATTGATATGTAGCAAGAACAATTGCGTTATTAACATAGAAAGTAAGACTGTTAAGTGTCATGCTTCTTGAAATAAGCTATGGATCCTATTTATTTTAAAAACTCGTTGCGAAGTACGGGTTATAATTTTAATATATACACCAAACTCCAAAATTGAGGCGAAAAGTAGGAAGTGATATCAATTTTTGTATAACGAAAAAATAAATCATGAAATTTCACAAGAATAACATTTTTTTAAAAAGAAAGTTTTTTTTTAAGTATAATTTGCTTTTAAGGAGGTTATGAAAGCATGATAACACAATGCAAAAGGTGTGTGGGCACTCATCTTATATTCGCGCACACATATATATACACGGAAATAAGCAGAAAATATTCAAAGGTACTTGATTTTATACGCCTTATTTGAGATGTCGAAGAAAACTGAGTTTAATAATGAAAATTCATATAATTGTTCTTTCATTTCATATTGTAATTAAACCAGATAGGAGGAAACAATTGTGAAGACTAAATGAGATAATTTTTCCAAAGAATTAAGATTCCACCTTAGATCCCATTTTTAACCGCAATAGAAAAATTAGAAAAAGGCGAGATGCTGGCAGCTTTATGCTGTGACACCAATTCAGCGTTCGATCAATTTAAAATTTCAGAAGAACGAAAAATTATCAATCATAATTTTGAGAATTAAATAAGACACCAATTTTCTTCTGAAAATATTTATGCACAAATTAGTTGTTGATTAATACCGAGAAGTGGAGGCGAATTGGAAAGGGGCTGCCTAATAGTAGGATTGTCAATGGGTATGGTATGGTACGGTAGAAGATATTTTTATACCCACATCTATTAATTGCAAACTACTTAATGTTTGGTGCTTATTCTTTTGTTATTGAACCACTATACATATGCGCGTAATTAGTAATTATAACATGTTGTTGATGAGGAAATTCTAGTACTATTAAATTTAATACAAAATCAAAATTCTAGTAAGTAATAATTTTAATATAAATATATAATTTCTCAAAACATTATTAATAATAGTACTATTAAAAAAAATCTTTCATGAGGAAATTTAATGAAATGTATAACCTAATCAATAAATAGTGAATAGTAAAACATTCCAATATAACAAGTAAATGTAACATCAATAAATAAAACTGAAACAATTGTTTCGTTCTAGACTGTATAACCACACAATATTTATGATAAAAAAAATCAGTTAAATATGAACTTGGGTTAACAAAAAAAAAAAACAATGGGGAAAAAAAGAAAAAAAGGAAAAAATTGAAGCAAATATTCATCTGGAAAAGAAGTACATAGAACAAGAATATATATACGTTTTAGTTTTTATAAGAAAAAAAATATATAAATGTCTCGGACTAAGAAATCAAAATCAACACTAAATTTATGTATAAGATATTAAGATAAAGAATTGTCTTTCATATAGAAATGACTCCAATTATGTAGTCCTTTTCCTTTGAGTTATGTTTAAGGTATCGAAATCAAAGCCTATCGCATCTACCAAATCAAGCATATCGCACCTGACTTCTACGCTTTTGAAAAAAAATGGGAAAAAAAAAATAATATTGGAGAATTGATTTTGGAAAAAAAAACAAGGGTAGGCAAGTGCTACCTCTTAACCTTTGTTAGCTCCGTCCCTGTCGTTGACTTAACAATTTGCTGTATTATTTCTTTCTACTTTCGAAAAGGTTGTTTTCTTTTTAATGTTTGAACTTTAAAGTGAATACCATTTTAAAATATTGAACCGAAAAAGCGGCTTTTCATTTCTAGTAGTCTAGTAGATAGCTGTACGGAACCATGTTGGTTCATTTTTTATGTTGAGGCCTGACCTTTAATTTTCGTTAAATTTACCTGAGGCTGACGAGGCAAGATCAGTGTGAACTCCATACTTGTATTTTATTTTCCAGCTTTGTCCCATTTTTTTTTTCTCAGTTCTTTTATTTCATTTTTCTTTTCTATATTAAACGGTAAAGGCTCATAAACCCAATGTACATTTGGATTCTGGAAGTTTTTATTTAATGATTTTCTTCTGATTGCTTTTTTATGATTATTTTCTTAAATTTGTATTATTCACACATTTTGATTTAATTTTCATGTAGATATCACTCCAAAACCTTCCTAGTATGATATCTTATTTGTAATGTTATTCCTAATTTCAACGACGTTATGGTCATTGGTCTACTCCATAAATAGAATGAATTGTTAACTTTATTTACTGAGATTAATTCATGTCAGCACTCAAAATATACATAGACGTTCTTGTTAAACTTGTTTTTCTCCAATAAACTAATTCCTAGCTTTCAACTTGATATTTTTTCTCCAACACTTCTGACAAGAGGAAATAGACCACAATACCACAGGAAAACTCTATATGTTCATTAAAGATTTTAAAATATATATGTTTCTGCCATAATTGACACCTTGTGACAGTTATTGTCACCAGAGAAGATCAGTTTGGAAGAACTGGGAACAGCTTCAGTTCCCATTTCTTGTCCCTTCTTTGATTGTTCATAATATAATGCTTATTAATCTGAATAATAAATTTATTTTAATAATTATCATGATAATAATATAATGCTTATTAGTATAACATAATAATAATAATAATAATTGTTATTATTACTATTTATCAAATAACAACTATTTACATCAATATTTAATAAAATAATATTTAATATAATAATAATAACTAATATAATATTTTATAATTATAATAATTATAAGAATAATACTAATGATTATTTTAATAATAATAATTAATTATTATTAAGATAATAGCAAAAATATTTAACTTCCGTAAAAAAATTTGTCCAATCATGAAGCATATGTGACATATTTTAAAATAATAAATTTGTAGGCCATACTCCATTCTCTTTTGTCCTTTTTCTCTATTCACAAGAGCTAACTCGGCTAGTTTCAACTTTTTGTGGGAATTAGAATAGCGATCCGAATTGGCTATTTGGCTAATTCTAAAGGTGTTTGGTAACCTTTTGAATAAGCAACTTTTGGAATAAGATCTTATTCTTGTTGTTCCAAACACATCCTTGTTCGCTTGACTGCCTCACTGCCAAACATAGCATTATCCACGATGATCTTTTCTTGGCATGCCATGCCAATTTACTCGAATTGCATTGCATGAGGATTTTTCTTTATTTTATTTATATCAACTTCTATAGCACCAACCGCAGAAACCTGTTCGCACTAAAATTATATACATACTTCATGTTTATGGTGTTATTTTTTTTTTTTTTTGTTGGGTACCTGTCATGATTTATT
Source organism: Rhynchospora tenuis (assembly GCA_027725995.1). Classification (NCBI taxonomy): domain Eukaryota; kingdom Viridiplantae; phylum Streptophyta; class Magnoliopsida; order Poales; family Cyperaceae; genus Rhynchospora; species Rhynchospora tenuis. The sequence continues at coordinate 125,527,733 of CM050889.1, forward strand.
ACTGTATCAATTTAGAATTTAAAAAAGGAATGAAGCAAACGATAAAATTTTAAAAATAAATGCCCACTATCATAGTTTATGTTTTCAGAGTATATCAGTTAGCGAATTCATATAATGTTAGAGGAAGATGTCTCAGAGTTTAAATTCTGTCAATCTCTGCTTTTTTTTATGGTACTTCCGTACCTGTGATTTATTACTGTATCAAATTTAGAATTTAAAAAAGGAAGGAAGCAAACGCTAAATTTTACAAAATAAATGCCCACTTGACATCATATAGTTTAAGTTTTCAGAGTATATTAGTTAGCGAATTCATATAATGTTAGAGGAAGAGGTCTCAGAGTTTAATTTCAGTCAATCTATGTTCTAAAATAAGAGGTAAGATGCACTGACAATTCCTCTTGAAAACTTTAACAATGTTTACCTAAAAACAAGTAAAAAAAAATTCCATAAAAAAAATGTTAGTCTTTAAATTGTCGTGTATAAATTTTTAGAGTTATATGATATTTTCGTTAAATCCATAAAACGTGGACCATTTTAATTCATTTGATAAGAGGTAAAATTTGCATAATTTTTTTTTTTGTAATTTTTAATGCTAATGCTGTGATTATAGTATATCAAATGTTGATTTGAATATTTTAATTAATTTTAACTATTTTAAAATTTTGAAACTAAATTATCGTAAATTGATATCTCCACATTAAAATAATTACCTCCATTTAATATGCTTGCAAGTGGTCAATATGTGAGCCAGCCGTTAGATATGGCCATATGGGGAAATAGTGTTAAAAATACAAAATTTAATGACCGTCTATTCTGATGGTCAATATTTTGTAACAGCAAATGTTCTGTTAACAACAATATCATACATATATCTCAGAGAGTTATCAGCGATTCCCAATAGTGCTTCTTAAATATCTATATCCCCACTAATTAATACCACGGCGAGTCGGCGGCGACCAGTATAGGCGCACCAGACAGTGGCCAACAGACTTTTTTTTTTTAGATATACCAGATAGAAATGGCCAACAGACTAATTTCGGTAGTCAAATGGGATTTTCTGTGGCAGAGTCACTAATTACTACCATGTAGAAGATCGACCACATGTAATATTTTAAAGAAAATTCACCTTTTTCTGATTTTCTGCAGCTTCCCTTTATTGCCAAGCGCATAACAACTGCAAATCTGGTAAAAAAGAGTGTGAAAATTGCACGCCACAGAAAGAAGGCGTGCACCTGCCACAAAAAAATATCGTCAAACTACGCACCCATACTCCGCCTGTTGCACAAGGTGTTTGCTTCCCCTTCCAAAAAAAAAAGGTGTTTGCTTCTGTGATTTTTCTGTGGCAGGTTACGTGAATAATCGTGTGGATATGTTAGGTTTGGCCTGACAGGCTAGCTAACACACACAATTTAGCCGGACGGAAGACCATACGATTTGACCACAAAAAGTCCTGTAAGCTCGGATGTATTAGTCTTTTATTAAGTAGTAAAGATATTCTGTTGCTTCATACTGTAAACTTCCGTTGGGCACTGGCGAAACATCTTATTATCTATATTTAGATTTAAATTATTTTTTTATTTAGGGCTTTCTACAGGTGGATCAATTTTTTTTCAGCCTAAATGGAAAAATGTTCAATCATTATAATCGTTCATAATATTTTTTGAATGTTTGTTATAAAAAATTTGAAAATAAATACTCTTTCCGTGAATAGAGCCAAATCAATGGACCTTTAATTGTTTACTCCATGTAAAAATTTTGGACCACTACAAAATTTACCTCACTAATTTTATTTAAATATAGTAATATTTGTTGTAGCCAACGAGAGAATTGAGTTTGACATATCCTTGATCAATATGACAAAAACTCCAAAATCAACAATTAACAATCACACACTCCGCTTTAATAGAAAAATAAATAAAACAAAATAATGACTGCTATTCTTTTCATTACCTTTTTTCCTTGCAAACGTTTAAACATTTTTCGAAACAGATGGTTAAAGTTAAACAACATATGTATATAAGATTAGCGTCCGAATAGTGGTACATGTACTCGTAATTTGTGGCTGAGTCATAATTTCGACTCCACATTTTGGTCCAACATATGTCACCATTACTTGATTTTTGTTGTTCTTTACGAAGAAGAGAAAAAATATATATATATGAGAGAAAGAATCAGTTTTTGATCTAATGGCAAAGGACAAAGCATCTTTATTAGAGGTTGTGGGTTCGAAATCTGACTAGAGTTTTTTTTTTTACATTTAATTTTGAAATAAGTTGTAGGACTTAACCCCATTTATTTTTTTGTAAAAAATACTTTTCTTCATCTAAGAGAAAATTCGATTGTTTTCTTCCATGACAATGACTCGTGATTAACAATAGGACGTCATTTTTCATTTCTTAAAAAAAAACTTTTTGGTTGTCTTTAACTTAATAAGACTCATAAATAAGTACTGGTCACCATGTTACAGCGACGTCCGAACTTGAATGTCAGAAATATCTAGGCATTGATGATATTGTGTTGTTGTATTATATTATTATAACTATCTAGATGGTTAGAACTATATATATTATTTTTTAAAGATAATATGAGGTTAACTCTTTCAATTTATTTTGAAACTAAATATAAAAAGGACTTCTAGCGGAGCCGTGATCTAAAACTTTAAATTGTAATTTATAAGACCCGAAAATGGATTTCAAAAAACATGGATTGATTATTTCGAGATTTTTGTATGGTTGTGTTTTAATATTCCATGAGGATCGGTGAGTTTACAAAAAAGATGCATCTATATTTTCTAAGTTTTTTACTTTTTTAATATGTGATGTATCTTCTAGCTTGGGCAGTGCAGCAGTGGGGAACCCATACTCGTATTAATTTATTCCTCTTTGTAGAAATGTAGACTGATAAATAAAATTTTGAATTATAGGAGGTTGGCTGTTTTGTGTGTGTGTGTGGTGGGGGGGGGGGGGGGGGGGGGGGGGGGGCGACTTTAAACATGAAGATATTATTTCGTTGTTTATTGTTTTGACGTAAATAATATACAGTTTTAATTTTTTTATTAAGAATATAATATATAAGAAGAGTTTTTTCGGATAATGACTGCAAAGATAATACAAAGTTAAGAAAAAACTACTAGTGTAAAACATGAAATAAACAACAAAACACTAAGCAGAATAGCTTCCTTGAAACAATCTGTGTCTGACTCAGGGGCGGAACTAGGGGGTGGCGGAGGTGTGCCAGGCACATGCCAAAATTTGAGATTTTCTTAAATATCATTAGACTATTTGAACAAATTGAGCCTGAAATGATATCTTGGCCTATCCCAAAATTAAAATAAATGCCTTCTCCAATCCAATGAGATTATTTCCCATCCAATGTGATCCCTTTTCTAAAATTTTATTTTTGGCACGAAATATACAGCTAATCATAAGCAAAGACATCCTTTTTCCTTTAATTTCAATAAATCATTTAAATTTAATAAATTTAATTTGGAGGCAACAAGTGTGGACATAATTTCATGCGAAAATAAAAATTTGTAAACTAAATGATTTATCTACAAACATGCTCATCAAGAAGGATACAGTAGTAATTGCTTATATAATCACATTATTTCACCATTTTTAAATTTGTAGCTATATTTATGTCCGCATTTGAAAGAAAAATTGTAGGATGGAAATAAAATAAAATATGTATAATTATATTATTCTTTTAAATAAAAAATGTATTTAATAATTTTTTTTTTGGAAAGAAATGTATATTTTTTTTTCAAATGAGGCACTTCTCATTTACATTAGTCTTGCATTTATTTCACTATAGACATTTCTTATAATTAATAGTAAAGTAATTATTTATTTATTATTTTTATTTTTTTAGACTTGTAGTTTTTCGATTTCGGCCCATCCTATATTCAAATCCTGACTTCGCCCCTGGTCGTTGTTGACTTTGTTCTGATCGAACACTCTGTTGTTCCCCTCCAGACCAACCATAGAGCAGCAGTGAAAAGATTAGCATGTATATTTTATGATGGCAAGGCTCGAGCCATACAGATGAAGCATTTTCAATTGGGCAGTGGCCGTCGACTTATGCTATTTCAATGACCGTCTATTTCTGCTATATTTTCCAACATTATTCAATTCCAAAGGAGCAGATGAGAAATATGAAAGAGAACTTTAACATCTATATTTGTTTTTTTTTTTAAAAAAAAAAATTCTTCTGTCCATTATCTTGACCGGATCATATTTTTGAAATTCAATTAGAAAAAAATAATTATGGTACAATAAAAAGTAGATATTTAAGTAGATAGAAGAAATTATGAACAACGTAACGTACTCGGAGAGATAAGGAAGAAAACGATGAAAATCTCTTATCACCTTCAACTTTTCGAGAATTGATTGGAATGCTTTGTTGAAAAGATAAAAGTCAAGCGTCAATTGACTTAAGGTAACTGGGAAGTTGACACTTGACAGAGTGAAAAATGAAATCCTATAATAACAAATTAATTATCTATAACTAGAAGTACATTCCTTGATTCCAATCAAGTGACAAAAACTAAAAAATCGGAATGAAATATTAAATGTGCTTCCAAACTCAGTCAAATAGTCAAACTGTACAATTTGTGCAAGAAAATATTAAGTTTGACAACAAAAATTTTGTAGCATCCGCTTCTTATCCGAATAAATACAAGTAATTTAATTCAAATCGCCGAAGAAAATTAAGACCTACAGGTATAGTGAAATTTGTCGTTTTATTTGGTTTTCGACAAGTGGAACTCATCTATATATGCTGAGTCTGTTACTGTCAAAAAAAGTAAAGTCTATTGAAAGGTAAATCGGAATTTGTGAAGTTGTTTTTAGTCAACACATGCATTATCTAGTAAGTAAATATCTATAAATTATTTTTTTACTTTATATTTTAATATTGCAATGCTTTATCTCCATATTGCAATGCTGAGTCTGTTACCATCAAACCTTAACTCTCGTTCTTAGTTCAAAAACCCTAAATCAAATCGTAAACCTCTCACGAAATCTAAGTTTCAACTCTCGTTTCTTGGCTTAGGGATCGTAGGTCTGTCTTTCTATTCGTAGGACAACCTATACCTCTCGGTCATAGGGAGAAACATACCTCTCGGCTAAGTTCCAGTTTCACCTCTCGGTCTACTACCTATCATATGGCATGCAATCAAGAATAAACTCAAACCTACGGTTTTTAGTACCTAGCATTTTACTTGGCCACCGTCGAATGAGTAAACTTTCAGTTCAAGTAATTCAAAATAACAAGTTTAAAAAATCAGATCAAGAAAGACAAAGCAATTCAACAAAATATCAACTAGATTAGAAAATCACATAGCTACCAAGTTTATGTTCCCTACAATTGCCTCTAACTAAGATAACTACTCATTATTCATCGTCAAACAACAACAAACAACAAGTTTAACTGTATCAACCATCAAATCAAACAAGAAAATAGAGATTACAACAATTATCGATAAAGCTCAGTCTTAGATCTGTCGTCGAACGGGTCCGTTTGGAGTCAGTCGGATCCGTTTGAGTCGTCTGCGTGAGTCGGCGGCTGCTGCTATCTCTCTTTCTTGCCCTAAATCATGATATCCCTTGTGGAGATGACGAAAGGCCTCTTATACTTCCCTTTGGACGCAGGAGTTGTGGATAATTCAGCTAGGAACTTTCCAAACTCGGAGAAGCAGATTGGGCAGAAATCAGCATTTCCATAAAAGTCTCGAAACTGATCCAAACGAGCCCATTTGGATTGAAACGGGTCCGTTTGAACACCTGTCTTCCCTAGTTTCTGCTCCATCCTCTGCTCTGCTCTGTTTGGATGGCAAGTTGTTCCGTTTGAATGCCTTCCTTAGTCCATAATCATGCCAAATTTTCGAGAAATCTACAAAATAGTAAAGGCAATAGCAGTACCTTTATCCTAACATAAAACAACATAAATTCTAAAATACGGTTATTCAATTGAAATTGGGGTCTAAAATGGATTGAAATGTTGACATGATCATGTGTCACGATTGACTAGAGGTTAAGAGGAAAACAATCAAAATAACAAAGAGTCACATAAATTATAAAACTGCAATATATACCTTATTTGATTCGAAACATTTTGGGGAGAAAAACCCAGCTTTTGTTACAAAATTTATTTTAAATAATTCACATGCTACAACAATGGATATGCAGAGATGAAACCAATTGTAGAAAGGGGATAATAGTTTCCAACATTTTTATTGCCAAACTTCTTCCTAAGTTGCGAGTTGTGACTACGAAATTCTAGAAAGAGGTTTGAACTCTTGATCTCTTGCAGACCGGTCTCTTACCACTGAGCTACTAGGCCACATGCATTTGATCTCGCACTAGGTCTATCAAATAGTTTTGTTATTGGTAATGATACGAAAAAATCAGTTGTTAACTGATAATTCATAATTTTTATTTTAAACTATCTCTGTATGAACGGCTATAAGGCACGGATCGACTGATGCTTCGATTTTGTGGCTTGAATTTCAAATTTCAAATTATAATTCCTAATTTATTATGATTTTTCAATAATCGCTTGATAAAAAAAAATTTGAATACTTAAGTAACGTCGATTTTCTAAAAATTATAAAAATAATAAAAAATATTAAAAAATAAAATTTTATTTTCTACGAAATTTAAATTTGCATAATACGTTAGACGTTCAAATCAGTCATTTAAAATGTGATAATCATTTGTTATGCGTCAGTCGGGTTGCGAGTGCATGTAAATAACAAATATGCACCCGCTGCTAAAATGTCTTGGGAAGTAACTAATTTGAAGATGATCTTGCTAGATTGGTTTAGATGTTATATAATTATGTGGTCTGGATGTTGCTTTTATAATAATTAGACTCATGGTCTTTAGTTTTATTTTGATTATAATAATGTCTCTTACCATTATTCTACTCTTACCATTACATGATCCTTGATCTTCTGTAAGACGGATATGGATATGGATATGGATAAAGTTTTATATTCGATAAGACGGATTGTAATTGTTTTTTTTTTATATTCGCCTCATGTCAATTCAACACTTATATTCAACACTTATAATTGAAAAAAGTTTAGCTCCTTATGCTTGATTTTTTTTTTCATTTACTTGATTTTCCCTTTCTTATTAAATGATACAGGATCACAAGTCCCGGGTGTATTTAAACTTTGGAGATTATGTTTATTGGGTGTTTTCTTATTGCTTTATTATGTTTTTTTTTTTCTCTTAAATTTATCTCTTTCGAACGTTAGCATTTATTTTTCATGTCCACTCGGAACCTTCAGCATATGACGTCTCATTTGTAGTGTTATTCCTAATTACAACGTTGGTATGGTCTACTCCATAAATAGCATGAACATTTAACTTTATATTTGACTGAGATTAATTCATGTCAGCGCTCAAAATGTAGACGTTCTTATTAATTGTTTTTGTTTTCCCAATAAATTTATTCCTAGCTTTCAACTTTATATATTTATATCCCAATACTTGTATTGTAAACGAGTAGCCGACTAGAATTGGAACGTAGAACCCAATTTACTGCGGCTATTGCTTAAGAGGAATAGAGCACACAAACGTTATACAATATATGCTCATTAAAGATTAAAAGTATTTTTCTGCCTTAAGTTGCACCACCTCGTGACAGTTCTTATCACCACAGAAGATCCGAATTTTTAAATGATAGTTGGAAACCAAAACAAGGAGCAACCCAACAAGTTTAGAAAAACGGGGTGTAGAATTTCTTCTAATAAAAAATAGAAAAGGGATGTGTATAGCTGACTGGACTGGATATAGAGCAAACCTACACTGCTCTAGTCTAACAAAAAGTTTTTTTTTTATATGTAACCAAAGAGAATTGTTTGATCAATGAATAATCGTAGCTTAATCTAAAAATATGTTCAAATATGTTCCATTTGTATCAAGATGATATTTTCTTGGCATGCCAATTTATTCGAGATGCATGAGGATTTTTCTTTATTTTATTTAAATGAAGTTCTATAGCACCAAACGCAGAAGCCTATTCCCACTAAAATTATATACATATTTTACGGTTTTTTTTTTTTTTGGGTCTTGTGATTTATTACCGTATCAAGTTAAATTTTAGAAGGAAGTAAACAAGTGTTAAGAATTTATGAATTAATTAACCACTTGATATCATAGTTTAAGCTTTTAGAGGAAGAGGTGTCAGAGTTTAAATTCAGTAAATATCTGTTACAAATTAAGAGTCAAGATGCACTGACATTTCCTCTTGAAAACTTTAACAATGTTTACCTATGAACAAGTAAAAACAAAATTCTAAAAAAAGTTGTTAACCTTAAAAAAAATTTGTCGTGTTTAATATTTTCTTTAAAAGTCGTAAAATACGGACGTTGTCTCATTTGGCAAGTGGTAAAATTTGCAATATATATATATATAGGGAAATTCTAATGTGGACAGAAACAAATCAGACCGTCCATTTGTTATAAATCGGACGGCCTTGCAATCACGTAATAAATTTCGCACCTCCAATGTCTCTGTTAAATCTAACGGAGTATTTTTGGCGGAAGGGCAAAATAGTCCATTTACACTAATCGGTCTCTTCGTTTATTTCCGTAGTCTCTTCGTTTATTTTGTATAATCCTCTGCCGCCTCTACACTAATCGGTCTCTTTCCCCAGAGCTAGCAACGATCTGTGTTTGGATCGGCATCGAGCATAGATCTCTCGCCAGGCTGTCGACAATGGTTGTTCTAGAGCAACAACCCTTTGGAATAATTTTAGGGTTGATTCGAAATCTTCCACCTTGGATATAGAGTACGTTGTGCTCACAGGGAATCTCTTGAATAATTTTACTCAAATTATTTTTTCTAAAGTTGCAGGCCCTCATGTGCAACAGGTGTTTTCTACTTTTTTTATTATTTGAGGGTTTTCGATCTACTGTCTTCATAATCTCATTTTGTTTGTAAAATTGGCATGAGAACATCTACTTCAGATGCGATTTGGTAGCATAAAATTTGGGGTTAGATTGGGGTACTTGAGAGAACTGTGAATCGACAACGTCAAGGTCGAGCTATCCCAATTCAAAGGCATCGGCCCCAAAACAGTACGTGTTCAATCAAATTGTCTAAATGATGTACTTTCTAGTCTCGACATGGCAAAAGAAAAATCTTATGCAAAATTATATCATGTCTTGTGAGTTTTATCAAGAGAAAATTACAATTAGCTTGATCAACTCTTTTTAAGTATTACCCTATTTGTTATATTGGGTATTTTGTTTGTGGCAATAAATGTTAGTTGGAGTAATTTCTAACATAAGTTATTGCAGGTTGCCTGTGTGCTCATGTTCTACCTTCACAAAGATGATTTCCCAGTGGACACCCATGTAAGCACTACTATATTCTTTCCTCATTTTAACTGTTTAACAGAACTCCTATTAAGAATAATTAAGAGTAGCTGTATTCTACTTCAGGTTTTTCAGATAACAAAGGCTATTGGCTGGATACTAAGGACTGCAACCTGTATTCTACTTTTGATTTGAATTATCTTTTTGTTACACATGGAAAGCTAGTCGATCATGTAAACAGCATCAAGCACTGAAGAATTCCAGTGATTTATGCCCTTCTTGTTGGTTATGCTAATGTAAATAAGTAGGAGGTATGACTCCCTGTGTCCACCTTAAACCTTTTCTTTTTATGTACCTCATTGTAGATAAATTGCTCAATTATAAAAGTTGAAACTGCAATTGGATTTCTAGTTGATGGTAGGCACCAAGCACCAGTATTGAGTTTTGATAAGTCAATTGTCACCTAGACAGAGAAATTTAAAGCGTTTAAAACTCGCTCCAAAGAAAACTTGGGAGGGTTTTATCAGCGCATCTGCTGCTACCATATTCTCTGCCTTTCTGGTGAGAATTAGTTATTTTTGCTCAGTAGTACTTGTTTTTTTTAGAAAGGCTTGGTAGTTGCTACCAAGTTCTCAGTAGTGAGTATGAAATGTCACTGCTTATTCTTCTGTAACACATCAAGACAAGTATGGTTTGGTGGTCAATTGGGAATAAGAGTGCATGACTTGCCTCTGAATGTCACAACTATGTTGCAGCAGGTATTGCCAAGTTTAGATGAGAATGGGGTCCAGATTTTTGCTCACACTATGTGGGAAATTTGGAAAGAGAGAAATAAAGCTGTTATTGAGCATAGTGCTTTTCAGCCCACAAGTGTTCTGCACAGAATAAATGCCAGTATAGCAGCACAAAATCTGAAACTGAACCTAGATAGAAGGAATCCTCATACTGTGCAAAGTGAGAAATATAATTACAATGAAGAAGGCTGGCAGGTGATGGTTGATGCATCTTGGGAGTTGACAGGAAAGGCCGGAGGGGCATATTTGGTATATTACAAAGGGATGTTACACTCTGTGGGTTTAGCACATTTCACTGCGCATGACCCCTTTCATGCAGAGGCCACAGCAATGAAGGAGGCAATGCTATATTTCTATCGAGGGATGGGTATGCCAGTAAGTAAATACAGTGGTTCAATTCTTTGGGGATTGTTTAAATTTAGTAAGTTCAGTGGAGCAAGGGGAAACAATCGACATTCCTTCATGGAGAGCAGCAGAAACGGTTCAGGTTTTAATAAAATTACTGCGAGATACAAATGATAAAGGAGAGATGCGACATGTTAAAAGGGAAGCAGTGTATCATGCACATTGTCTGGCAAATCTGGCAAGAAGGGGCTCCATAAGCTATCAGGGACAGCTAACAGAATCTTTGCACCACCAAGGAAGGCTTACCAGAATCATTGATGAGCAGTTTTTTTCAGCGTTTGCAGGATGAACCACCTTAGATGTTTTTTTACTTTAACTGGTGCTCAGTTAGGTATTGTAGTATTGTAGTTTCTTTATCTTTTTTTTACTTTTATGCTTAAGCGTTTTTACTGTTTAGGATCTCAGTTTAGTTTTCAGACTTTTTGGCCTAATCAGTTGTTGTCTTTTTTTGAGCACCAGGTTACTGTATTGTTGGCATGTAATCTCATTGTTTAAATGAATGCTTAGCCTACGGGCAATTATCAAAAAAAAAAAAAAAAAAAAAAAAAAGAAGTTCTCAGTAGTACTTGTTGCTTTCATTTATTCATGATTAGCGATTGTGGGTTATTTATTGCAATTACCAAATATAATGGGCATTACAATTCAAAGCAGAAAATTGATTTGTCTTTATATATGTTTGTTCTGATAATATTCTTCCTTTAAACATTTGTTATTACTTTTCAGTGTTTAAACAATGATTCTTGCATGAGAAAACTTAGAATGATTATTGTTAAGCCTCTTGTACTTCAAATTAATCTAAAATCAAAGATGCATACTACTGAAGTGGTCAATTACATTGACATTACATAAATAATACTCAGAAATACGACAAACTAGATATATTATTGTATGACGCTTCACTTTGCAATTTGAATGGTTAACATTTTTGTTTTTATGGTAGTTGGCAAGGGTTAAGGGAAGCTTCAAGTGGCTTACGTGTCCAAGGAAGGTTAGTCATGCATTTTATTATAGATCTAATTTGTCTCAAATTGCAAGTGCTTTATATCTTATGTTGTATTGTTCACAACAGGACTTGTCAACAGGATGGCTTGACTGTGATCCAGATCCCATGTTCAAGCCTGAGTATTTCTCTTTGGGAGAATGGGTGCCAAAATGGGTGGGAACAAATTAATTTCTTTTGACACCAGAAAAGTTTGACTCCTGATAAGTTTTAAGAGATAATAACCTTGAAAAAGTTACTGTAATCGTGTATTCAAATCGAGGGACTCTTAGCTTGTTTCATGGAGGGGTAAGAACTAAGAATAGTAGAGGAGATAGGAAGGAAGAAAGTTCCAGTAGATATGTAATTATGCATGATTATTTCTCTTTCTTAATTGCACTCAAATCTTTTACTGTGCTTTAATTTTAGGCTCTTTTTGGAGTATTTGATGGCCACGGAGGCAGCAAAGCAGCTCAATTATGTTCTAAAAGTATGGACCGATTATAATTGATGAATTAGATACAATAGAAGGTGAGAGCTCTGGAGCCACAGAGAGGAACAACCCACAGAGAAGGTGACAGCGCATCAAGTGGGACCTTCTCTTCCAATTACTGCTCAATTTTTATGTGTTTTTGTTCAGCTATTGACCAGTTGAGAGTATTTAATATTACAAATGCTTGGAAACAAATAATTATGATGCTATTGTTTGATACAATATACGCCAGAGATACTCTGCTAAATAGTCAATAGTCAGTGCCAGTTATAAAAATTGGCAGCGACACAGCTTTATAAAAAAAGTAATTAACATAAGCAACTAGTTCAAAATAAGATAACATTCTTTAGTTCAAAGCAAAAATTACAGAAATCCAAACGTCCTTAAAAAAAAGTCTTCAGTCGAATTCCATCATCTTTAATCCTGAAACAAAAGTTGAAGTTGAAACTTAGCATAGTTTAATTTGAAATTGTGCCAATCAGATTGTTAAAAAAAGAAAAGTCTAAGTACCAGTTGTTTGACAAATGCGCATGCACGATGCCTTGATTTTGTTTTTAATTTCCTCATTTTTGTTGTGCTTCGAGAATATCAGTCGAACAAGCACTTGTTTTCGAAATTCTTCAATATCAATCTGCAAATGTAATGCAAATGCACAATATATAGTTAGTTTATGTTAGTAGAATTGTTTGTATGAATGTTACACAAATTAGAATACACCTTCGGAAAATTAGTCGTCTCAAGCGACCCTTTCCAAAAGTCGATATATGCCAAGGCATACAAACCACACGAGTCAGAATCATTTTGTTGTGGTGCCTCGCTTATCACATTTACAGGCCATGTAGTAATATCTAATGACCCATGTTTAGCTGAAAGATCTTCGTCAGACTGGATTGCTAGTGAGATTAATTGTTGGATTCCAATGCGCTACAACAATTGGAAAATGTCAGCTCATTAAAAAAGAAACCCACAATTAAACAACATAAATAAGGTTGTTGTCACTGACCAAATCTCTCGTGAGATCTTCATAATAGGCTGGAGTGCACTTTACAAGCGAGTCCAGTACTTGAAATGTTGACCGCGTGAGATTCAAGACCCCTACGATCCAGTGTGAGTCGCTTATGTTTATAGGAAAAAAGACCTACAATTTGAAATAGTAAATCAGTTGTTTTCCCACTATAGTCTTGTAGGTATGAGAAACACAAATATTCAATTTAGACTTACCAAGTCTTGTTCCAAAAATTCTTTGCCGACTTTTGTATACTTTCTTATACGTCTCTTGTACATGGCGTTTGGAGCTTCAGATCTGGAATATATGTTAGTGTTGAGAGTTGATACTGCCATCACTTTTTTAGATGGATGCCGCTCCATGGTTGCAATATAGCAATTTATGACCTGTTCAGAACAAAATAAAAATTTTTGCTTTTCTGTAAACTTGAGTCTGAAATAATTTAGGGTGTTAAATGCTTTGAAGAACAAAATGGCAGCTACATCAGCTAAAAATCATTCTAAAATAATTATAGTCTATAATTAGTAGCATATAACCTTGATAGTTTAACCATTTATACCTAACCAGATGTAAACATGAGAAATATATATGTGTACCTGACTGGGTATCCATTTCACTGCACCTTTTTCATTTGAATCTTGGATGAGACTTTCCATTTCTTTGGCAGTCAGTGTCACATCTAAATCATCATTTTTAACAATCACTTCATTTAAATCTGCATCTTGTAAATACCACACGGCTGCCATCTGTTGGGGATTGAACACAATGGCACCTCCGTCTGTTTCACTTGCATCGAAAATCTCATGAATAGCTCCTTCTGTGTCACTTGCATCAGAATATATCTCAACAGGATGCTTGTATTTTGTTTCCTTCTCTTTCAGAGGTGTTGTACTAGGCTGGTCGTTCGACTTCTTTGCCCTTTTCTGGAAATTTATTTCATTATTGTATAAAAGTATGAGAGTCGAATAGGAAAAAAATATACTGCATACAATTTGGCTAAGTTATAGAAATAATCCTGGTTATTAAATTTTTAATGAATATGCATGGTAACAAGTTTGCTTTCTTAATTTACTGTTCCAGGCCAATATAAACAAGCAGATTTTGATGCAATTGCATCAAGTTCTCATTTTGATCAATATCATATGCCCTTTTTTCTGTTGCGGTTAAGGTCTTAAGGATGAGAAATATAGGACTGGTCAAGTAATTTGGTCCATTCACTATTCATTTGTAAAACATCAAATTTCATGCACGCCTCTACCAATTATGATTCAATAAAACCAATATATTACCTCGTTAAGAATCTCTACATTTGGGCCATTACTAGCTCCATCGATTGCCCTCTTTGAAGGTGGGGTAATACCTCTAGTGATTCCAGAGGTGCTACCTCTATTGATTGCCGTCTTCAAGGCCCCACCTTTATTGATTGCTGTCTTCGAAAGTGGGGCTCTATCTCTATTGATTGTTGTCTTCGAAGGTGGGGCCCTACCTTTCCTTTCTGTGCAATTCAATTGCACTAAAATTTCACCATCGAATCGACCTTTGCTGCGGTGATGGTCATTTCTGTTCCGCACACGTTCACAAGTCCACTTTGACATTTGCGGATGGCAATGCACTTCATCATCCAAGTAGCCAAGCTGAATATGCTCATAATAGAATAACTATAATAAAAGAAATAAAGAATATTATTTTAGTGTAAAATATTGAAAAAAGAAAAGAAAAGTATACTATACTGATGGATTCGAAATTTACCTGAAGAAAGAACAGGCTTCCTTGAATACGTATCTTCCTATCCAGTAAGTGTCTTTTAAGGCCACGGAGAAGAATTTTTACAGTGAATTCGGCCCAATTTATTTGCGCAATCCGTGGGATGTTGTCCACCAGGTTCAAATATTCATATGGAATATTTTCAGTTAATGGTGGGGCTAGAAGCCCAGCAACCATCAATATAATGAAAATTCGAACGAAGTTTTCATCACGTGCATCGGTATGAAGAATTAGATCTCTTACATAGCTAAATGTGATAACCTCTTTGTAAGGATCTTCAAATATCTTTATTAATTCATCCCTTGGTGTTCGTTTTTCTATATCGACAGTTATCCCTTCGTCTCGCAGACCTAGGATACAGGAAACATCTTGCGTTGTTACTGGCACATGTTTTCCTCCCATGTAGAAAGTCTGAGAAGAGGGATCGTAGACATCGACCATGTCCACTATCAGTCTGCGAGAGAGCTGTATGGGGTGCATTTCAAGTAATGCCCCAAAGCCTAATTCAGTTATTCTTCTTCTTTGTGTCGGATGTAAATTTTCCAGCAAAATCGCAAATTGGGCTGATAGATCAATTCCCTTTGTAATTATAAATATCAGTTAGAAAAATGTAAATCTAGGATAAGTATAGCATATATGTTTTAGATATGAAAAACTTTGATTTATCAGGGAACAATTGTCGTAAGATATATATCAATGAACTGAAATTTGCCACAAAATATTTGGACTTCTAGGTGCTCAATGACATTTTCACAGATTAAAAAATTTTGGTGGAAATCATGAATCATTTTGTTTTGCAGGAATCACCATCGTGGCGGGCAAATGTGACTTTGCAAGAGTGCGTTGATCTGCTCCTGAATATGTCCTCCGTTCAGATTAGACATGCCATCATAGGGCTTCGCCACCACGAAAAAGAGGAAATAATGTACGCACCTCTAGCGTTTAAATGGAGTCCATAATCATGACCATACTAAGTCCCAAAGTTTTGTTGTATTTTAAATGGGAACTTTTCCTTACCTATTTTGTTTGCCTCTGAGACATATATTTGTTGCTTAACGGTATGAGTGGTAGTTGTTCAGTAGTAAATCCTAGATGTACAATAATTTCAATGCTTCTTTATGGGGTTCTAACTATATGTAACTCATGTATGAGACACTCTGTATTGGAATGGAAACCTACGGGTTTAATCTCAATAAAAAAAAGGTGTTCAATGACTCATCAATCAACGAAGGCAACCTGGCCTTTTACGGTACGTAAGACATACAATATGCAAAAACGATCTCCATGACCATACTAATAATTTATCTTGTACATATTATAATAGTATTTTGATGCAATTTTGCAATTTGAATGATTGAAGGAATAAAGTCTGATCACTGTTTACCAGATGACCTTATTAATCAATTGATCAATTAAATGGTGAAAAAGGGAATTTAAAAAAAAAAAACATACAGTTACGACAGCTTGATCATGCTTGTTTTCCATCTCTTCTAATTCTAACCTTCTCGCTAATCCTGCGTGAATTAAATTGTGAACGGAATTGTGAAAGGCAATGGAAGAGAATCCTGAAAGGAAAGGGGTTCTTTTAAATATAACCACCCAGTAATATATGACACATCAGCCAATGGAGAGCGGTTGCTTTCCAAATTCAAATTGGGAATTCGCACCATATTATTTTTCCGCCAAAGCTAATCAAATAAATTTTGAGCGGTTACTACTAAAGTGTTGTATCCACCACTTTCACGTGTACAGCAAGTTTGTTTTTTAAAATAAATTCACTTTGCCGTCATGTATAATATAATAGCACCATATATTTTTCAAAATTTTTAGGAGCAATTTTAATTTGTAAGTTTATTAAAAATAGAAAAATTGATAAAACATTTTAAATTTCAAAATTAATTAAAGGCCTGATGGTGGTACAACGTTACAACGATCAAGCACGAAATATCGGAAACGTTGTATTTCCAAAAAAATCGGTGACATAACTGAAAATTTTTGTATAATCAAATAATGCATATGGACTTTTTATTTATTTTTTTTAAGAAAATGACAAAGTAAGTTCAACTGGTATGTTCATTCATGTATTAAAAGTCTAATGTTTTAATTTCAAATAGATTTTTTTTATTTTTTAATACAAAATGAAAAAAATCCATATGGAATTTTATTTCTTTCTTTTTAACAAAATGACAAAGCGAGTTCAGTTGCTTTGTTCACCACTTGGTTTTTACCAATATTTACACCACTTGTTTTTTGCCCTATCCTCAAATGGATTTTTTATTTTCTTTTTTTAAATAAAAAAAAAACATATGGACTTTTCATTTTTTTAACAAAATGACAAAGCGAGTATTGCTCGTCTGTTCATTCATGTTTTAAAAGTCCAATGCTTTAATTTCAAATGGATTTTTATTTTTTTAAATAAAAAATAAAAAAATCCATATGGACTTTTCATTTCTTTTTTTTCTAACAAAATGACAAAGCGAGTTCAGCTGCTCTGTTCATTCATGTTTTAAAAGTCTAATGCTTTAATTTCAAATAGATTTTTTTTATTTTTTTAATACAAAATGAAAAAAATCCATATGGACTTTTATTTCTTTCTTTTTAACAAAATGACAAAGCGAGTTCAGTTGCTCTGTTCACCACTTGGTTTTTACCAATATTTACACCACTTGTTTTTTGCCCTACCCTCAAATGGATTTTTTATTTTCTTTTTTTAAATAAAAAATAAAAAATCCATATGGACTTTTCATTTCTTTTTTTTCTAACAAAATGACAAAGTGAGTTCAATTGCTCTGTTCATTCATGTTTTAAAAGTCTAATGCTTTAATTTCAAATGGATTTTTTATTTTCTTTTTTAAATAAAAAGCGAAAAAAATCCATATGGACTATTTATTTCTTTGTTTTAATATCTCATTTAGGACAAAAATATTTCCAATTTTAAAAATTAGAGAATGAAATTTTATGATAATTTCCATGCACAATAATATTCGGCAATTAAATCACCTTAAGTGTTTGGGTTGGTCATATGATGAGCTTTTGAATTAAAGATCTATTCAAGTTTGACGGAGTGATTAGTCAAATTGCTTTTGTTGTAGCATTCCTCCCTAGTTTAGTACAATATAAGCATAAAATCTACTAATTTGCAAAAACAATTTATTTATCCATTAAATCATTTAAAAATTTTATTTAGGACCAAAAGTAGGTTTAAAAATTTAATATCTCATTTAGGACAAAAATATTTCCAATTTTAAAAATTAGAGAATGAATTTTTATGATAATTTCCATGCACAATAATATTCGGCAATTAAATCACCTTAAGTGTTTGGGTTGGTCATTTGAGCTTTTGAATTAAAGATCTATTCAAGTTTGACGGAGTGATTAGTCAAATTGCTTTTATTGTAGCATTCCTCCCTAGTTTAGTACAATACAAGCATAAAAGCTATTAATTTGTCACAACAAATTACTTGTCCTTTAAATCATTTAAACAATTTTGAAAACATCATTTACGACAAAATATTTCCAATTTGACTGGGTATCCATTTTTTTCATTTTTTATTTTGAAAAAGAAAATATGAAATCTATTTGAAATTAAAGCATTAGGCTTTTAAAAACAAGAATGAACATACCAGCTGAACTCACTTTGTCATTTGCACCACAAGGTTTTTTTTTTTTTTTTTTTATCGTCATTTGCTCCACAAGTTTACCTTTCATTGAAGTTTCAACAATTTTCATAATGTAATTATTTTATGTCGACTTCACATGAAGGACAAATTTAAAAAAAAAAAATATTTAATTTAGGACAAATATTAAAAAATTATCATTTGGGAAAATATTAGGTTTAATAATTTAATATTTCATTTAGGACAATATTTCTAATTTTAAAAAATTTTCAAATTAAATTTTATGATATTTTCGATAATAATACATCGACATATACCAGCTAAATTTTATTAAAATATGCAACACTAAGTTGTCCATGTCATAATATCCACGGACATGATCCATGACACATGAAACCAACCAGTCAGAATGTCATGTGTCATCAAGAAATTGTGAAGTTTATCAAAAGACGGTTATCTAAAGCAAGAATACGGATATTACCTCCAAAATTGTGAAGTTTATCAATTATTTGTCCATTAAATCATTGAACAATTTAAAAATTAAAAAAATGGTAAACGAAATTTAATGATGTTTTCCATGCACAATAATATTTGGCAAATAAATCGACATGTACATGCTAAGATTTGCTAAAATATGCGGCACTCAAGTTATCCACGTCATCTATCCATGACACATGAAACCAACGAATCAGGAAATGCCACATGTGATCAAGAAATTGTAAGTTCAGCAAAAAGACGGTTATCTAAATCAAATACGAAGATTATCTCTAAAATATTTTTTGGAGGGAAACTTAATCGGATGCCATCGATAAACAAAATTGGCGGTGTCTAAAAGCAGTTATTATGTCAAATTCCAGACTTCTCGTCTCACATGAGAGTGCTATCTCCTTCTCCGTGTCATGCTCCGTCGTGATCCCGACTTTGCCGTCGCCGGCGTACTTCTCCTCGCCTAAAACTTCTCCTCTCTGAGAATGAATCAGGTCAATTCGAAGAGAGGGAGAAGAAGCTTCAGATGGAAGATAGGCATCTCTCCATGCCATGCTTCAATGGAGATTCAAAGACAGTACGCAATTTTTAATTTGGTTTAATTTAGTGTCCTCGCTTGTTTGTTTTAGCAAGCGCTATTATAACATGGTGAGTCTGGAGTATTCAACATAAATTGGCATTCCTGCATTTGGTTTATTCAAGTATATGTTAAAATTTTGGTCTGGAAACCTAGAATTTGGCATGTAACTGTACTTCCGATCTTAGGATAAGGCCAAAGTTTCAGACTTCGAATGATCACTCAAATCTTTTACTGTGCTTAATTGGAGTTGCTCTTTTATTTCCCCCAAGTGATACTTTAGCTTAATTGCACTCAATCTTTTACTGTGCTTTAATTTTAGGCTCTTGTTGGTGTATTTGATGGCCACGGAGGCAGCAAAGCAGCTGAATTTTTTTTCTAAAAGTATGGACCGATTTATAATTGATGAATTAGATACAATAGAAGGTGAGAGCTCTGGACCCACAGATAGGAGCAGCCCACAGTATTCCTTCACCAGTATTTTACCAGTTCATGTACCAGTATATTTATATTATCTATTTCAAAATCAGTGAAGTACTTACAATTTTGATATTGGATTTGAGAGGACTCTTGCTGAAGCTAAGAAAGGGAACCCAGATTGGAGCAGACTTGACAGTGAGGTCCTGCAACAGCCTTCTTCTTCAAACCTTTCAAAGCTTCTCCTTTTGGTACTTTATCCTTTTTTATTTTGTAAACAAATTGCAAAATATCTTGCATATAATTTTCTGTATCTTGTGGTGATCTGTGAGTGTACCATTTTACTACTCAGACCTTTCTTGTTCTGATATTGTGATCTTTAATTGACCAAGAATTGTACTCTATATTTTGGTTCATTCTTTGTATTTTTTTTGTGTTTAGTTTAGGCAATGGACTTGAGAAGACTAATTAGAATATTATCTTGAAAAAACATGTTTATAGATTTATAGTATAAAGTTTAGCACATTGGTAGTGAGGCGCAAAAGTATTTTCCTACTGAATCTCCACTGAGAGCATGTCTTTCTTTCTCCATCATCCATTGATGCAACTAACTTGAGACGATAAGTGGAAATATAATAAATAATTTATCTTGTAGCAGGTTAGGGTCACAGACTTGGTAGCAGACAATTGGAGCACCGCACCAAAATTTGCCAAGGAGCAGGCATTGAGCATAAGACGTCTCGATATTTTTGGATGACACTCAATCAAATCCAGGATGTGTGCCAGATGACACGGAGAGTGATGATGGTGTAAAATATTGCAAATTGGATGTGGATTCTCAAAGAGAAGAAGAAATACTGGATAGTTCTCTGAAACATTGACGTTGCTGAGATTATCAAGTGTTAAATAATAGCAAATATGATGTAGATGGTTTAGATAATGGGAAATTCTACTGACTCTTTTTTTATGGATTTGCGAACAAAATTAATTTATAGGCTAGTCGAGGCTAGTCGTAATTTTAAGGTAAGGAAGTTGTAAGGCATTGTTGTATTGATTTCTGCTTAGTTACTGTAACAATCTCAACTCAAAGAGATGTAATTATTGTTTATTTGGATCAATAACGAATGGATTGATTATTTTTTTGGAATGGTAATAGTGGAGTGTTGGAAAATTTGTCTTTCTAGTACCAGATTGCATATACCAGCAATGAAGTTTCTATAAAGTTTATTCACTGATTGTTTGTAGGCAACATGATAAGCTATGCTATGCGTTTAAAGAAGTCTAATAAGGCAACAATAAAAGAAGGCTAATGATACAATATAAATCAAGACTCCATTAAACAAAATATCCATTTCATTTTTTAAACACAACATGAACATCCACTACTACACTACTTGTCATCCATCCATCATCTAATCTAGTCTAATCCACTACAACATTGCTAGTGAATTCTGCTTACAACTACAATTAACATTGCTTACAACTACAACATTGGATGACAAGTGCTCAGATTTAACCCAATCAGTGTTCACTGCACTGGTCATTCCCTTGCCAGCATGTTTGTACAAAAAAAAAGAACTTATGTAAGCACATCCAATAATCTATCTATTTTTCAAGACTGATATCTAGGTACCATTACAACTTTATTGAGTATGCAGCTCCTCTATGCAACTATTTGTAGTCCTAAACAAGTATACCAGCAAGATTTATCCCTATTTCTACAAGATTGCGCCCATAATCCTGCAAAAGATTGGAGATATATTAAGAGCAATTCACAGAACAGTCTTCTCAAGAAACAAAAGGGCAGAAAAGCTGGATCTAGTTTTATATTCATTGACTTCTTTTGAACTTTCAGTATGTCACAGACACTCTAACAACAAGTGTAAATGTTAAACCTTAGTTAAGGTTAGGGTTCAGTTAGGTTGACATAAAGATAAAACTATACCAGCTGCAAATGTTTCTTCTTTTTTTTGTTTTTTTTTTTTTCTTTCAATTGCTGCCTTTTCATATACAACCAAAAACCAAGTACGTTTTACAAGTTGCACAAAGATCAAGCATCAGCATCTCATCTTTTTCCTTGAACAATTAATGACAGATTGTGAGGTTTTTATTTATGGGAGATTTCATGAAATTGACTTTACTGATAAGGTACTGTCAAAGCAAGTTTACAATCTTAATTAATTGATTTCTATAATAGAATATCTTACAAATTTACCAGTATGCCAAAATCTTACAAAACAGACCTCAATAAATTATATTATTCCGTTTCTTATCATAAACTACATAAAAATTGATAGACACTTTGACAACAAATGTAAAAGTTAAACCTGAGTTAAGGTTAGGGTTCGGTTAGGTTGACAGTCGGCTCGAATACAGGTGAGGGTTCAGCAGCACAATCCTACAAAATAAGAATAAAATATCAATTTACATTACCAAGATAAGTTTAATTGACTAGCAAACCAAAATACTGACCTGAGTAAGGAGTTGACAAGTTTGCCGATTATGTCCTCGCTGCCCACAACGTCCGCATTTGTTCTTGCGCTTGCTCTCAGTCGCTGACTTAATCCTCTCATACCTCTTCTTATTCTTCTTCGGCGCGCCTTTAGTTACAACCGGTTTGGGGTTGCCAATCCTTGGTAGTGATTTTACATCCTCTTTAACATCTTGTTTGACCACAGAATTCTCTGCAAGCTTTTTGTCATGCACATGTTCATATTGTCGTTTTTGTTGTTCTATTGATTCCATTAACTTCAAATAATTCTCAGTGGATTTGGCGACTTCATAGTGATATGGGATGACTGCCTTATTCAGCTCATGGAACCTCTGACAGTGGTCGGAAACATTGAATGTACCGCCTTCTCGATCCGAAGGGAATGCAGATTTCACATGTTTGGTCCACCTATCACAGATGCAGCATCGAGGTATGCATGTAGCTTTCATGTGTATCAACACAGCAAAGATGTGCCTACACGGAATTTTCTCACATTCAAGCTTTGCACAAGTACATGAAATTTTGTCCACATCATCCTGAATACTAGAGCAACACACGATGTACTGTGATTTAGCCTTTTCTTTTCGAGAAACCATGTACTTTGATGCCATGCTACTGTTGAGGATTTCATCAACCACAAGTCCCACTACTTTTTCCAATTCATCTCTAACATTATGGAAGACATTCGGAGTGTAACTGCGCGCTGCGGATTCTTCGAGATCAGGGAAAAGGGTCTGTAACACTGGTTCTTTTTGAAAGGCTATGCAATCAAATTCGGCCTCCTTGGTGCGCTTATGAGTCAAGCATCGCTCAAATTGCTGCACGGCCATACATAGGGACATCCTACCATTAATGTAATTGTGAAGATCTGCATTCAGACTCTCGCTTCTCTGAGAACTTGTCATTCCTAGGAGCATCTTCTTCTTATTCAGAAAAGCGGCAGCCCATGATTCTTTCAATTCATAGATCATTTGCAGCCACTGCCTGCTGGGCGACCCTCCACTGACTTCCTTCTCAAAATCTTTCCATTTTTCCTCAAATTCTTCAACACTGCATACGTACACCAACTCATGAAACTTTGCTCGTACGGTTTCATCATGGATATATTTCTTGGCATTACGCTCCATATGCCATGAACATAACCTATGTGTTGTTCCCTTTAATAGAGACT